>JARVJO010000039.1:8058044-8068581 GCA_031762555.1 Cynodonichthys magdalenae
TCAGTGCCACAACTGGCCTAGTTGTGGTTTGGTTCATGTGACCCAAATCTATAAATGCCACAACTGACCTGGTTGTGGTTTGGTTCATGTAGCCCAAATCTGTCAGTGCCACAGCTGCCCTAGTTGTGGTTTGGCCTATGTGGCCCAAATCTGTCAGTGCCACAACTGGTCCAGTTGTGGTTTGGTTCATGAGACCCAAATCTGTCAGTGCCACAACTGGCCTGGTTGTGGTTTGGTTATGTGGTTCTAGCCCATTCATGGACCACCTCTAGGTCGCCAAAGAGCCGTTATTCTTCGCAGTATCTGGGCCAAGTATTAGTGCGTTGTGTGGGCCAGAACTGGGCCAGACAAATTGTAAAATGTAACATGCATTTGGACATATTATCACCAGGTTGGAGTCAATGAGTGAACTGACCCCACACATGTACCAGGGTGCTGTCTCCAGAGAGATAAGACATGCAGATGTAGGATGTCTCTGATGTAGCGAATGCTATAAGGGTTCCCAGAATCACTCCCAGAGGTGTCCCTGAAGTCGTACTCTATAACCCGTTTTGATGATGCACGTTCCATCGACTACTGTTTTAGGTGGCACAGGGAGTTGTGGGACTACTTGGAAGCCTGGTCTGCATGTGTAGCAAATTATGTCACAACTGAACCATTTCTTCTGGGTACTTAGCATTTTTTGTCAGTGAGTGTCCTAGAAAGCGATGTTTGTGTGAACTTAGCGTTAGAACTATGCTTTAACAAGTCCTGTGAATTTTCCATCAAGAAGTCAAAGATAAGTTTAAATCTGCCTCTTTCCCCCACTGTGTGTTCCTAATGTCCCCGTGACATTTTACCTTACAGTCTGTGGGAAGCGCTACAAGAACCGCCCTGGCCTGAGCTACCATTACACCCACACTCACCTGGCTGAGGAAGAGGGCGAGGAGGAGAAAGAAACAGAGATGCTTCCGCCTTCTCCACCAGTTTCAGACAACCACAAACGTAAGATGCCAACCTTCTATTCGACTTCACTTCACCCAAAAAATTTCCACAAAACCTCATAATATACAGAATCAAATACTTTCAGGTAACTCAAGTAGCTTCATCTTTATGTCAGCTCAAAAGGGCTCGGATGGTGCAGTTATTCCCAACGACTACTGTGACTTCTGCCTGGGAGACCAGGACTCGAACAGGAAAACAGGACAGGCAGAGGAGCTGGTGTCCTGCTCTGACTGTGGACGTTCTGGTGAGTCTGCTACATCCCTGTCCGAAAAATTTTACTTCATTTAAACTCTGAAATTTTTAAGTAAAAGCCACAAATAGATGCAGTTGAAAACTCTGCATCAGATAAATTCAATATACTGTACAATGGCAAACATATCAGCTTTAAAGAAAGATTCTTGGAAGGCAAAAAAGTGCAAATTGAACAGCTCATTAAATGATACACCTCATACATCATCTCTCTTTCCCCCATTTCCAGTTTGAGTTGGATCCGTCAGACACATCAGCAAAGTATTTCTCACATCGCCCACAGATAGGCAGCAGAATGCTTGTTTATTAGGAGTTTATTAGTGCCGCAGTGACAAAGTGTGGCTTTGTTTGTGTTGGTTTGATGGTTTTCACGGTACAAGGGAGAGGAAGGAATATTTGTCTCCTGTGGTTGGATTTTACTCTTTACATTGCATGCTGATGCTACTGTTTTTTCAGGATATTTTTTCATAAAATTCACCATACTTGCTGGCTTTTGAAGGACAATCAGAATTATAAACTAAATATTTTTTTATAAAATGTGAATATCGAAACAGGATTCAAAAGCAAACCCAAGAATAACCAAAGGAATCCATAATGAAAGAATCATGATGCAGAATAAAAGCTGCTCTTGGATTCTTAAGACATTTCTTTAGCGAAAAGAGGACAAGCAGCCGAGGGGTAAGAGATGCTGTCAGCTCCACTGCTGCTCTCTGTCTGTAAGAAATCAATTCTTATTTTAATCAGTGGACACTCAGACAGAAGGCCGGCCTGTTTTGGTTTCTGTTTCCTTTTCCTTGCCTTTATTTTTGTCAGTAAACAAAATGTTTAGTGCCAATGTTAACATGTTTGTATATTTCCTATGTTTTATGCAGTGAACACTGTGGCTCAAAGTATCAGTCCTGAACTTGCAATGAGAGACTCAAAAAGAAACGCAATGAAGCAAAGTCAGGATTGTAAAGGGTTTTTTACGCTTTGATTTTTACTCAGACCACGCCTTTTTTATTCACTCGTCAATATCTGATATAAAAACTGGGATCAATGTTTTTAGCCGCCTTGCGAGTTCAAATTTAAGCCAGTTTATCACTGATTATGGCTCACTGATATCAGAGGAAAGACAGCAGATAACGTAACAAATAAATAATGCAGAGCTACAATATTAGGGCGTCCATATAGAAACATGGATGAAGTGTAAATTGTGCATTAAGACTTGTCCTGAAACCTCTAATTTTTTCCTATCCCCGTCTTCTTCTTCTCCTTTCTTCCTGTCTCGCCCTCCACAGGTCACCCAACATGTCTGCAGTTCACTGAGAACATGATGCAGGCCGTGAGGACGTACCAGTGGCAGTGCATTGAGTGCAAGTCCTGCAGCCTCTGTGGCACCTCAGAGAACGACGTAAGCTTTCTTTTTGAAGAAGCTGGGGGCAGATGGGAGTAGCTCGGTCAAAATGGCCGGGAAGCACCTATATTTTTTAAATATAAGTATTAATTTTAGTCATAACTCGAGGCAGGAAGGTGCTAACTGCATGAAATTTGAACGCCGTACACATGTAAGGACGTATAACAATTCGGCTTGCTCTAAACAGCCCTAACCAGCCTGTAAAAAGATCACTATATATGAATATGACTTATTATTAGTCATGACTTGAGACAGGAAGGTGCTTGCCGCATGAAATTTGAAGTCAATAAATTATGTTCACATGTTCACAATGATTTTTATTAGAGTCATCGTTCTGTTTTAAACTGTACACAGACAGTCAATAAATCATATTATTTAACTATTACCATTACTTCCTCTTTTAAATTGACCCACAAGACAAGTTAATCTGAACAATCATGGTTAGGACAAACTCCGCCCACATCAAGAATTCTTCCAATCACGTTTAGGAGGAGTTTCTTGTTGTGTGGGCGGACTTTGTACTAACCTTGATTAGCGGAGTTCTTCATGTGGGCGGAGTTTGTCCTAAACACGATTGGCGGAGCTGGTGTGTGGGCAGAAGAGACCCCTACTTCATAAACTTGAGTAACCAGTGATTATATTGTAGACTAGATCAACTATACTCTGATAAAAAGTTATAAAATATATACTTTTTGTCCCCCGTGTGGAGCTCCCTAGATGGAATGTGCCCGTAGCATTTGCCTACACTGCCCAGGCCACCAGCTGACCCTGCTTTTACTTCTACTTCCAAAAGAGTCTTTTTAAACCCAAGTACTTCTTCTTCTGCTTAAGCAATGAATGTGAATACTTTTGTCACTTCTGTCTACATATGCCTTATGTTTAAAATGATTGATATCACGAGTCCTGTCCTCTGCGTCTCTGTATCATGTAGAATGTGGGTTGTCTGTTTCTTGCAGGACCAGCTGCTGTTCTGTGACGACTGTGACAGAGGATATCATATGTACTGCCTGAAGCCTCCAATGACCCAGCCTCCTGAAGGTGAGCGCCACTCTTTCAGGTTTTCTTCATCCCCGACACTATATGTGTCAGAGAGAGGCCTCAAGACCCATGGCGAGATTAAAGGACAAAGATTTCTGCCTCTCTTGTTTTATTATAGGGAGCTGGAGCTGTCACTTGTGTCTGGACCTGTTAAAGGACAAAGCTTCAGCTTACACTGAAGCATAACAGCATCTGCACTCACACATATACAAACAGTTTGGGAAATCGTTCAGAAACACACACGTATAGACACAGACGATTCTTTACGACGCCCACGTGGACACATTCCAGTGCTTTAGCAGGCTCAGGGTGGTTTCCTGTTCGAAGAGATCCTCTACCTCTCAGACAGCCAAGCAACACTCACCAGATGCAAACAGCACGCAGGTCTGCAGTTCTGCCGGTCGGCCATTTCTCTACCTCACCCCCACCCCCCAAGTGGACGGCAAGACGCCAAAGCAAGAGAGAAAAAAAAAGCAAGCGTGCGTTTGTTTTAAACCAAACGTATCCGACTCTGCTTGTTTTCCATCCCGATTGAGATTTATTTTGGTGATAGATATTTGGAAGGCATTGGTTCGAGCTGGATCACTTTCTTCCATCACCGCTGCTGCTTTAGGGTGGGGGGGTCTCCAGCAGTGAAAACCAGACCGGATCAGGATTGACTGATGTTTGTTTAAATTTCTTCTTCCAGATTCCACTCCTCTCCTGTGTTTAGACTCTGCAGTGACACTTCTGGTTTATCTCTCCTTTCGTTATCCAAATTTTTAACGCTTTTTTTTTTTGTCAAGCTTTGTAAAATTTACATCCTAAAGAGGAAATGAGGGACAAAAAAGCCCTGAATTTTATTTTATGTTGTTTTTTTTGGGTGGAAAGTGACATTTTTGAACCATGTCTGTTCTCTGTAACCAGGAGGTTCATTGTGACTCTAAACAAATAATTTCAGGGTTGTTTTGTTTTGTTGTTTTTTTTTAAGAATTAAACACGTTTTTGTACATTGTTGATAAAGTGATAGTTGCTTCCGATGAGTTCAGTTATTGTAAATCTGTAATTTGTCTCAAACAGGTTCTATTTCACGTTCTTTTTATTACTTTTATATCAACTAAGTCAGCGCATATTTACATGAGCTGGAATTTCTTACATGTTGGTGTTTAAATAAAAAAAAGGTTATATTTTGTTGAAACTATTACCACTATACACTAATAATTTATTAGTTCTTTCAACACTGAGATAAACCAAACCTTATTCCTTTCTACTCTAACTCTTCAAATATTTTAGTGTTTTCAAAACCTAAATTTCTGCATTCATGTTTGCAGTTAACTTGTATTACAAGATTAATTTGATATCTTTTAACTTTAATATAAAATTCAAACAATAAGTAAACATTTCAATTGCAGTCAAACAAACCACAGAGATATTTGTACTCTGTGGACTCAGAGTTGAAGTATATAACTATTTTTGCACTTATACTTAGTCTTAAGTAATGCTTTTGACCTAAATAATAATAATAATTATAAAAGGTCAAACATACAGATAAAGTTGTTCCATCAAATCTTGCTTTTTCTCTTCTAAAATCCCAAACATTTTTAGGTTCAAATCCAAAATAATATCAACAGAGACTCAAAGTTCCAACTACAAATGTTGCTAGTATGAGCTGATATAACAACCTACCAAAAAACAAAGCGCAAATTTCTTTTTTGTTTTTTTAATTTCTAACAATTTTGGCTAAATGTGTTTTTAGCAATGATCTTTAATTTTCAATTGATTCCTGAAAATCAAGTAAAAACATCAAAAGAATCAATCAAATCAAGAAAAACAAGCTACGTCTGGAAATTTTCCTCATCAGTGGATCTGAACTATCTGCATGATTTGTGTGTTTCATAAGTCTCCACAGTGATATATCTCTGCCCATATATGTTGACCTGAACCACAGTTTGGAAGCCACCGCTACAAAACATCTATTAACAAACCAACAAACTCTCATAATTCTTTTAAGAAATCTGCCTCCATTCAAAAAACTGCATTAATTCATATAATTTATATGCTATTGCAAAAAAATATATTGTTTTGTTTGACATTTTTTCTTGATTCCATATAAAATGAAGCATTTAGTGATATTTGACGTCATCGGTGCAATTTGTTTGTATTCCAAGTCTAATTTGGTAACAACCAATGCTCTGTAAAATACTAAAGTGGAAGAAACACCACAAATAAGCTCAAAAAAAAAAGAAAAGGAAAAAAAAAGGAAAGCCCTTTTGAAGTGCACATAGTGAGTACGTTTTGTTGTCGTGAGTTTGTACTTGTTCTTACTTTTTTCACCGACAATCACAAATTAGTTTATAGATACATTTCTGTTCAAAATAAAAAAAGCAGTCCAAGGTTGTGTTTTTTAAATGGCACTTGCTATAACCCTGTCTGCTCTTTTTTTTCTATGTCATGGATGTCATTTTTAGACAGAATTTCTGTAGTATTTTGTTCAAGTGAAACAGTACATTTTGTGTTTGAATAAAGACTTTCTCCATAACTTTTGCTCCCTGGAAATGTCTTTTTGTTTGTTTAAAATATTACTTACCAACAAATAAGTACTTTGAAAAATAAATCACTGAATGTGTAAAAGACTGTGAAGCAAATCCATCAAAAACTGGAGATTTATGCAACCATTCTTGTAATTTTACTCTCCCAGACAGCTAATGATAGGGTTCATTTAATTACCCATTTGCATGTCAGTCTGTTAGCAAAATATTTTACAAACCAGTGGATTTATGTTATTGAAATTAATCAACCTCAGAAAACATAAAACTGTCTTTAAGTCAAATCATTTTCCTAGTATTGAACCCAAATTTGGTAAGGTGTTAGCTGAGGGTCATCCCAACACGTATTCTGAAAGCTGACAGATTGCATGAAATTTTTGTAGAGCTGTTGCTTCTCAGCAAGAAGGTTGCCGGATCAAATCCCGGCCTGGTGACCTTTCTGGGTAGAGTTTGCATATTCTCTCTGTGCACATGTGGGTTTTCTCCAGGTACTTCAGTTTCCTCCCATGGACCAAAAACATGAATGTTAGGCTAATTGGTTGTGAGTGAGAGTGTGAGTGGTTGTTTGTCTCCATGTGTCCCTGATGGACTTGCGACCTGTCCAGGGTGTACCCCGCCCCTCGTACAGTGACTGCTGGATATAGGCACCAGTGACCCTGAAAGGAAGAAGCAGGCAAAGACAATGGATGGATGGATTGTTCATTCCAAATATGCACCAACACTATCAGAGAAATAATGCACAAACAACTCTCACTTTTTTATTTATCTGTTGAATAAATAATAATAATAATAGTGAGGCGCACCCTGGGTAGGTAATCACAGAGCTTGTACTGCTTGTTATAATATAATAAATGTCATTTTGGGAAATGTTAAAAGATAATGTTTTCATTTTATTGACAGTAGAGGTCACTATTAAACAGGATTTTGTGCAGCGTGTTGCTGATTTAGTTAATTGAATGTTTATTTAAATTTCTGCTGCGATGTCATAATGTCCAAATCAATATAAACTTTAAATCTGTCTGCCACTGATGAAATCATTGAGATGTTAGTACTGCAACTGTGTCATTTGATCATGTACTCAAAATAATCCCAAAGTACAAGTGTTACAAGAGAATGAACAGACAGATGAACATTTGTCTGTTTCTGCTGATTCAAAAACGTGTCCAAGGCAAATTATTTTATGGACAGGTAAAAGGTAAAATGAACATGCTGTGTTTGATCATTTTAGAAATTTTCTTTGTAAGCAGAAATTATTCAAATAAAAACAACAAAGGTTGAAAGTAATTTGATTTTGTGCACTTACTTGACTTGGTTTAGCAACAAAAGCTTGAAAAATATGAAGCGCTTCATGTTTTATAAGGCTTCTATATAATCACACAATCAAAACAGACAGGAAAGGCTACAGTAGTCTGTAAAAACCATCTAACATCCACCTTTTAAGTTAAAAAGTGACCTCTGTCTTACTGAAGAAGTAAAATTTTTTGTTGTTGTTTTACTGCTTGTGTTTGTCTCAGCAGCTTGTTGTCATCTGAGCGATGATGGACAGGAAAGTTGTCGTGGCGAAGCCGGGGTTCAGCATCAGCTGCTGCATCAGCTCTCTGCCTTTCTCTCTGGTGGACACTGAACACATGGCGCTTTTCCACATTTTCACCAACCTTCCACCTGGTAGATGACAAAGGATCACTGTCATCTGTGGAACTTGGTTACAACAACAACAAAAAACATTTAGTGTTTGTGTCCTACCAAGAAAAGTGTTGACCCTCCTCATCCAGGAGAAAATAGACAGTGAGTGGTTCTCCTCCTTACTCAGGTCAGCAATTTTTGGAGCTACATCACCCTTCTAGAAATATCAGTAAAATCATAAATGATAAAAATTAAAATAAATTTTGTAGCATAATGTGTGAAATAAGTCGATGTAATGATCGCACCTTTAGGACTCGACTTGGCAGAGGGGTGATAAACAGCACGGATTTCTCCAAGCTGGAGTGGAAATGAGCTGCAGAGACATACTCAGCTGAGTTCAACCAGCTGTTGGCAAATGACACCTCCTCAGATGAATAATGGCTCTGCCTAAAGGATATAACAGAAAGGTAAAGAAAACTGAAACTAGCGATATTAACTTTTTGGCTAAGATAAAACAAAAAATATATTGTGTCATCTAAATGCCAATATTCAGACCAATATTGACAAGAAAAATAATTTTTAAGTGTTCCTAATGTTCTTTCTCAGCTTTTGAAAATAAAGAAACAGGTGAAAAAGCCATTCCTCACTTTAGGATGGATGCAATGCAGAATCTACCTACTAAAGCAGATGCACCTTGCTTAGGCCAGTGGTTTAGACCAATCAGTGTGGAGGAAGCAACAATAGCCTCTGCTTTAACAATAAAACACAACTAATGAGTGCAAGGAAGTGTTAAGCATCAACCAGAAGATGGAGCCATTCCTAAATGTTTAATAACCTTTATTTTAATCAGGCAAATCCCAGTGAGATCATGGATCTGTTTTGCAAGGGAGGCCTGAAGGCAGCCTAACAAGCAACGAGGAGAACCCAGGAGCATCTTCCTGTGAGGCATCAGAGCTAACCACTGAGCCGTTGTGCTGCCATGATGTGAATCTATCTAACAAGCTCCCAAGATTAACAAGAGAGATGGATGGATGGATGGATGGATGGATGGATGTACTTGGCATTGCACGCTGCAGAGGCATAAAGTGAAGCCATCTGGGCTGTCCAGTAGACACCAAGGATTGAGTCTTTCTTCTCGTTGTCAGGTAAAGTGGACTCAGCCTTGAGAGCCTTAAAGAACACACACACACACACAGTTTGAATGTTCTCAACCAATTATTTTTTATCATTTAGTGAGAAGAAAGAAAGTTTTGCAACTGGAGTGTTATTTTAACACATTCTGAGTTAACTGACGTCTAGTGTTGTTAATTCACAGAGTTGATTTTATCAGTATTGTCTCAACTCTGGAGAGAATCAAATAAGCTCCGCCCACTATATTCTGAAAAGCGACTCCACCTCATGCCAAATGAACCAGAATTCAAGGGATGCTTCATAACCTTGTAGAAATGATGTATGTAACTATTAAAGATGTTCATGAGTGTAAAATAAGTTATTCTGGTTAGTTGTGTTGTGCAGGATGGTTAGTTGTTCAAGTTTAAGTCTGTTATTGGTTGTAAATCGACACAGTAACTGTGTCTCAGTTCAGGGGTTGCGGCCCACGTTAGGCCACACCCTACATGGGCTGTAGCCCACCCGTGTAGGCTGCATAAACGGCTCTAACACACATTTAAAAACAAATTCTTCAGTCCTTGATAAATTTCCAACCTCCCCTGATGTTTTTCTGTTTAGTTTGCTGACAGCGCAATAAATCCAGTGATATCATTGGCCGCCATAGCATACGCAAATGCAGCATACTTGAATGAATACATAGGTGCCTACAAATTGGGACAGCCTACGGTGCAATGCAGTTAGGTAAGTAGCTGACATGGGCTCCAACCCCTGAATTGAGACACAGGCCCGGTCCCAATACTCACACCTACACCCTTATGTCCTTCAAATGAGCATTCCCGTTGAAGGGTTTGAGTGTGTAGTGTGTCCCAATTCTTCAGATTGGTCTTTCGCCCATCCCCCCTTTGCTTCCTTGATCCACATTTCGACTAAGCCCGCATCCAAGTGGACTTCGAATGGAGAAGTGTATTACCCACAATTTATCACTGTACGTGGCGTTTTGAATTAAAAGGCAGAAATGTCCACTGAGCACCTTTCAATCTAGTGGTGGCGGTAATGTACCTTAATTAGTCAGCCAATAAAATCAAAGAAGAACTTATAGAAGAAGGAAGCATGTGTATAAGCCTCCTTCAGTTCATGGGCTTTCTTCTCCTAAAAAATGATGAATCATTTTTAGTAGTACAAATGCCAAAACAGCGACCGGTCCTGCCATTTTGGATGTTGCAGTTAGTCGATGATGTAACCTGTACTATCCCAATTTTCGCTTGTAACTTTTCTACTAAAAACTGAGCCATGTTAATGCAGCACTACAAAGAGTTGAAATTCAAATCTGAGCCAATGAGCATACAGTGATGTACAGTATTTTATGTGGTTGTGGTGGGCATTAATTGACTTCAAGTAGTATTTTCAAATGATAGATTTCTATGTCGAGTTAAATTTAACACTTTTCATAGTGTTAATATAATTTGAACCTTAATCATTATTAAGATAACACATTGATGGTGTTGAATTGAATGAATGAATTGAATTGAATTGAATTGAATGAATGAAATTTATTTCAGACAATTTCAGACAATTAACAAATTTAACAAATAATAATAAATCAATTTCAGAA
>JARVJO010000039.1:8068681-8099006 GCA_031762555.1 Cynodonichthys magdalenae
CTGTTCCAAAACAATTAAATAATTTGAACATAAATAGAAATGAGATAAACAAAATTTTCCACAAACTAAACTTGTTATTGTTGTGTTAACATTCAACTACTGAGAGTGACAGTGTTAACTGTTCAACACTAATTTAGTGTACTTTTAAAACTTTTCTGGTTTTAATATACATCTCAGAAATGTAGTTTTAACACTAATTGGTGTAATAATATTGTGGTTCCCATAGAAACGCTACATGAGTGTTTTAACTCTGATAGTGTTAAATTCACACTTTCTACCCTTTTGTAATTATCTACCAACAGACTCCAATTTACATTTTACCAGTGCAAAAGTACCTTAAAAAAGGCATCCCACTTTGCCATGACATCAGGGTACTGAGCTGAACAGGCAGCGTAGGTGGTACAGTACCCCTCTACACCTGCAGGCGCCTGCTGCTGCACCTGAAAATACAGCAAAGATCGTTGTGGTCATCCTTGTGACAGTTAAATGTTCAGTTGTGTTTTTTATGTGATTTAAAAAAACAACATGAGAACCTGAATGTTTTCTCCCAGGAAGCCTTGCTGTGCAGCAGACAGGAAGGGAAGCACAGAAAGGAAGTAATTCACACCTGAAAAAAATATAATTAATAGTGTGCAAGTATCTGTGTGTGTGTATGTGTTTCTGTTTGTTTGTCATACTTACAGCCCCACCAGCTCTGAGCTGAAATGCACATAGTGTCTCCTGTCTGAAGGCCGCAGGTTGTTAAACCAGTTGGATCAGCGAGTCGACCTACAACAAAAAGATCCAACATCAAGATTCTTGGGCTAACAAAATAGGAACATTGTTTATAATTTTGGTTGTGAAGGAAATTTCCGGAATATTTTCTTTGCTTTCCTCTTACCTGTAGTCAGCATCCACCCCAGCTGCAGAGGCAGCCCCCACAGTGGATTATCTGTAGAGTTGGCCCCCATGCATCCCATAAAGGGATCTGTGGCAGCGATCAGCAGCCGGTACAAACTCATGCGGTTCAGAAACTGCCACGGGTTGGGAGTCACAATCTCGTTCTGCTCTGGCAGGTCAGTCACCTGGCTGGATGTTTGCGCCCAGTGGATCGGCATGCCGTTTTCCAAAACGACAGCAGAGCTGCTCGGTGACACAGCGCAGGCCAGGAGGAGGCCGAGGGCCACCAGACGCAGCAGCATGACTGACAGAGGTGCTGTGGAGAACAACGGAGTCAGGACAAAGAACTGTTTGAGGAATAGTGCTTATCTACTCAAACTGCTCGCATTTCTATGTTCTGACTCCCTTCGAACAAGCAAACATACATCTACTGTTAAAGTGTGATAAGAGAGTTCACTGAGCTCAATGTTCCCCAAATACTCAGCATAGAGCGAAGTACAACTGACCATTCTTTTCAAAATGTGTGAAGCCTTTAGAGCTTTCTTTTAGTCAAAAACCAAGTATGGTGGTTTAAGAGGGAAATCTGCAAAACATAACCTACCTGAAAGTCTGTGCAGATCGTTAACACCTGTTGGATCCACAAAACAGAAATTTGACAGTGAAATGACACTTTCTTAAGGACATGCAGAGAAGGCTGGCCTGAGACTGTTTAGATAACTTGCTTGAACTTTAAACTGAACACAGCTGATGTAAAGCAACATTACGTAAGGGCACTTTGTGATGTGTAATAAAACATTGGACTGTGCCAAAGTATCAGTTTCTACCTGTGTCTGCTGCAAAACAATTAAATGAAGGGTTGGGGAATCTTTCGCTACTCTCTTTAAATAACCCTGCTTTAACAAGAAACAAGTTATAAATAAAACTAGTCTAAATGGCAACATGTCTCAAAAGTTGCATTGATGAATTTAATTTAAAGTTTGTTTTTTCTATTGAT
Organism: Cynodonichthys magdalenae; assembly: GCA_031762555.1. Taxonomy (NCBI): domain Eukaryota; kingdom Metazoa; phylum Chordata; class Actinopteri; order Cyprinodontiformes; family Rivulidae; genus Cynodonichthys; species Cynodonichthys magdalenae. The sequence goes on from JARVJO010000039.1 coordinate 8,070,555, forward strand.
GTTTAAACTTTTTCCACTGGCAATGTATTTCAGGGCTGCTGCAGAACTCCAACTATTTAAACACATTTATCTCATGCATTCAAAGATATTTCTGAGCTCTTATTTTTCATATATCTATGTCTGAAATAATGCTTCTCACTGCATGGATCCAAATCAGGGACAGAATGTTTATTTGAAAAAGAAAAAGAGAAGAATTTAAATAAAAGAATAACTAAAAATGAGAATTAGATTTTGAACATTGAAATAATAATAAAAACAGGTGTATTTTTGTAGTAAACGTTTATTTTCATTTTATAAAACAGTGAATTCCAATATTTTAGGTATTCAGTTGTAATTTTCATTTCACATTTGTGAGAATTATTTTTCCTAAGTTTCCAAGCTGCAAATTTCTGTCACTTTTGAAACGTACTGCTGCGTTCAAATTTTAAAAGGTTTTCGAATTGTTTCATCGGTTTTCTGGTCCATTTTAAATAAACTAATATTATTTTAATTTTTAAACGATGCTTGAGACAAAAACAAGCATGAAATTACTTTTAGTAAACAGTTTTTCAACGGTTTAGCTTATTTTGTTGTTCGTATGCTTGACTTTAGACAATTTTCATGTCTTTCCCAATTTTTAACACACCTTCCTGAACGCCCCTTTGCTGAGTGTAGCACACATCACGTGACAGACAGGGGCGTTTCTGTAAATCAGGAAACAGACCGCCGCTGCGAATCTCAACGAAGGTAAAGTCCAAACTTTTCCTAAACCGAGCTGAACATTTCGAGCAGGACTGACAATGTATACATATATACGATGACAAAAAAATATAACACGGTTTCACGTGTTTTAAGTTAAAATGGTAACTTGTTGGTCGTTAAAAATTAGCTGGAGCTGCGAGTTTGATTGTAATATATTGGCAAAGGATTTGTTATCGTTGCAGTTTCGAGTCAACAAATTTATAGTTGACAGGACATAGTGTATAAAAAACCTTAACAGTTGATAATATAGCAAAATAAATGCGTTCGTCTTATAAAAACTCCGCCTTGTTCTTGTTGGGAATGACAGCGAAAGTGACAAAACAAAAGAGTGAACCGCCTGTTTCTTTTATTTATATTAAAAGTTTACAGCATATGTATTTCCTTGAATATCAGATGATTATTTTCACAGGAGACTAGTTTCAGTCCTCTTGAGTCACAGGAAGTCAGCATGACTGGCCCAGAGAAGTGTCATGAACCACCCCGAGCACAGCACGGAAAAAAACAAGCCACAAGTGAACGCACCAGTAATTTTTATTTTCAAGCAGACGAAAAAATAAATGAATAAATAAATAAACGCACCCATGTTTTTAAAAAAGATTTTGTTGTATGAAACTTTTAACTTTTAAAAAAGTTTTTTTTTTAAATCAACTTCAGAGTTGTAGCTGCCAACATTGGTGAAAACAATCCAGTCAGCTTTTAAATCAGCCACAGCACAGATATCCTTAAAACAAGTTTTTAATCTTTTAACTGGATTCTGTTTTAGTGCTTTTAAACCTTTCTGCTGCCTTTGATATTGTGGATCATAATATGCTGTCATGTCAAAAGCACAGTTTTAGGTCCATGTTTTTTTATTTTTATTTATAGGAATGTTTCTCTTCTGCAACTCCTCTGACTTGTGGGGTTCTTCAATATATAAATATACTTTGGTGATGATATCCAGGTTTATATGCTCATTAAATTAGACAGGGTCATTCCACTTGAACCATTTTTGAATTGTCTAAACTGCTGCTAAAAATATGTTTTCCAACACTCCCAGTAAGGATTTGAAAATCATCGTATTCTGTTTTTATGTTTTTTCCCAACTTCTTTGGATTGGAGTTGTACAAAGGATTAAAGTCTGGTTCCTAAAAGGTATTTCCACATGTCGGTCATGTGAGCAGAGAGCTGACCTGAGTTAAATGTGATTAACAGATCTGAGTGTGACTCGTGAATGAGCAGGGATTGTGTTCTTCTGTGTCCTCCTCGCAGCTTTCATCATGGCCTACCAGGTGGGGATTCCAGATGAGCTCAGGGCTTTGGTTCACAACATCAGCTCTAACATCCAGAGGATCACGCTGCTGAGTAATACACATGCTTTAACCATTTTTATATTAAGTTACACCCACATATTTTAGAAGCTGAATCGTGGATTTAAAAAGGATGAATCAGCGCTAATGAACACTTTTCTTTTTCCTTCTCAGCCTCTGAGATGCAAAAAGCAGTATCCCTGCTGGGAACTGCGCAGGACAACAGCCAGCTCAGACTGACGCTGTGAGTTACAAGGGCCTGGTTTAACTCTCCTCAAATCTTTATACTTTGTTTCCAAGGAGCCAGACTTTTTTGTAATCTTTTACGTCTTTCTAAATTCCTTGGGAAACAAAATACAAAGAAACGAGGGATGACTTAAGATTTTTCTACGCTATGCTGTCGCTAGCACCTCTTCATCCCACTCAGGCTGACATGGAGCCGAAACATGTGAGCCCCAACCAAGATCAGTGTGTCACAAGGTTAACGTAGTGAAACAAGCATTCACTCACATCCAGTGGCTGGACAGTTTTGCAATCAACGGTTAAACTTTTCTGCACATGTCGGAATTTTTTTAAAGTAGATCGATTGCAGGAAGCTCCACAAACAGGCTGCAGCTGACGAGCTGCTCACTTTTTCAGTGCAGATTAAATCAATTCTTATCATTTCTGCTGAATACCATATGATTTCATACCAATTCTTAAAATGATAGTTCAGAATTTAATTTTCTGTGGAGAATTTGGAACAATATCTGCTGTAGCTCTGTGAATATTCTCAGTTTGGGAAAACAGACTTTATTTCAGACCAGCTTCACAAGCTAAAGGCTAACCGCTTGTCTGTGCCGGGGGCTCTGTGAAACTTTATAAACTGTTCATTCCATTGTTATTCTGGCAGAAATGTTATGACATTCCTCAAGTAGGGGCCCTAGGCTGCACAAGAAGTGTTACAGCTTTCTTCCACATAACCATAAAAGTCTATGAAAAGTCCCTATTATATATTATAGTATATAAAAGTCCCTACAAAGACATTGTGTCCAAGCCTGATTCACCTCGACTAATTAACTCTAATTAAAGGCCCGAACCAGAAGTAAATCTGACATATTAGAATTCATTGTGGCCTAGGGCAGCTGTGGCTACATAGTATCAGTGTGTGAATGTGTGTATATATGAATAATTTGTGAAAAATTGTAAAGCTTCTTTGAGTGTCTAGAAAAGCACTACATATATAAGACTAATGTATTATTATTCTTATTCTTAATTAATTTAATGCCATTCCCATTTTTTAGCTTAAAAAGTATAAAAACGTACTCATAAAATGCAAATTTTTGGCAGCAGCCGATTTTGCTTTTGGCCCCACTCGTATCTATTAGTAGGTATGGGCAATTTAAACCAAAATGCTTTTCAAATATGTGGGTAAAGAGACGTGGTGCTGCTAATTCTGCTAGCTGGGACTGTTTACAATACTTTATCCTCACTGGTCTGATGATCAGTGTGGAGGAGGATGCTTGGGATCTGGCAGTAAAGCTGAGCTCACCTGTGATCACAGTTTCCACTTTATAATTCTTCCAAAATAAAATATGATGGATATTTTTCTTGTTTTTTTTTTCACTTTTGAGAGGGTGATAATGGAGGGTAGATGTTGTATTTAGCAAAAACACACCTATTGGAAAAGCCCTATTAGGAAACAGCTTGCTGTGTCACTACCAAATAGTCACATTATTTCTTTCAATTTGCTCGTTTTAACTAGACTTCAGATATTAGAAAATCACTATCCATCCTCAGCGTTTAGCTCAACAGTCTGGTCAGAATTAAATTCTGTTTGTCCGAACTGAAGCTTTTCCAAGCTATCTGCAGCAGAACAGAACCCATATTTCAAAGGTTTTGTTCAGTCTCTGTAATAGATGTCTCAGTAAAAGCAGCTCTACTTTCGTAAAATAAAAGAATCTTTCTGTTTGACAGTCAGCAGAAGCAGCAACAAGGCAACCAGCTGGCAAAGGAGACTGACAGACTCATGAAGACGTTCGCTGCTCTTCCCGTTGGAAACGATCAGGTACCAGATCACCTCAAGGTTCTGCTCCAGTCGGTAAATTATCACACTTAATGCTAGTTCTTCGTTTCTCTGATAATTTTTCTGCCTGTTGTGACGTTAGCGACAGAGAAAGCTACAGAGAGAGCGTCTGCTGAACGACTTTTCGGCTGCTCTGAACAGCTTCCAGGCGACGCAGCGGCAGGCAGCCGACAGAGAGAGAGAGGATGTGGCCCGGGTCCGAGCCAGCTCCAGGGTATCCATAGTGAGTTTTTTTTTTTTTGGATGGCAAGTTGCCTTATTATCATCATTTGACAAATATCAAGCATTTTAGGACTTAAGGTCACATAAATGTATCTCTTGTGTTTCCTAATAACTGTTTTAGATTTATATTCCTGTGCGAGAAACATCTCAATAAGCAACTCTGTTCCCTCTCAGCTTACCTCACCAAACAAAAAGAAAAGTTATTTAATAAAGTGCTGCATGTTTATTTGCTCTCTGGGCTTTTTTTAAAATGTGAGACATAAAACTTCTAAACATGAGCTCTTCTCTAACAGGGAGGTCAGTCTGAAGATAGTTTTGGAATCGCACCTCCGAGGTAAAACCAGACTCCACATCCTTCTTGTTTTTTTTTCTACTTAATTTAGTGAATGTTTAAATTGCACGTTTTCCTGCAGTTACAACCAGGTGCAGGCCGAGGCCGAAGCTTTCACTGACGAGGACCTGATGCTGATCCAGGAGAGGGAGTCTGCCATCAGGCAGCTGGAGGTATCAAACCAAATTAAAATATCCACAGGTTTTATTTGAAGAGAACCCCTCAGCTCTGTGCGTTAACATCTAACATGAACCGGATGTCCTTCTGCTTTTGGTGTAGTCTGATATCACGGACATTAATGACATCTTTAAGGACCTGGGCATGATGGTCCACGAGCAGGGAGACATGATAGGTGAGCCTCAGTCACCTTTCACATATTTTCTTTTCTTTTGTCATTGTTTTTCACAGCTTAAGCAATAGGACGGAAAAAAACAAAAACAATACAAAAAAATTAAAACTGTAAAAGAGCTACAATAATGAGGAATTCAGACCTCAGTTCCACTTTATATAGACAAGAACTGAATGAGTTAAATCTGAAAAGGAAGGATTTAAAAGCATGATATGTCTCTTTTAATTCAGTGAGGTGTGCAGATTGATGATTTAAGAAATTTTTGGCGCCATTATTGTACAAAAGAAAAAAGAAAACAAGTCAAAATAACAACTAAATTCAAATCCAGTTGCGGTCATTTAATTTCGTGTTATAAAACAATATATTCACATTCAGTACAATATAAAATACCAGTGAGTAAAAGTTGTTTGTTTCAATCCCCCTGTCCTAAGCAGCTCAGAGATGACTGGAAAGTAAGAAATCTTCAGCAGAACCAGACCCATTTTAAGCAGCCATTTGTCTCGGTCAGCTGGGGTTTGAGAGGACAGGAAAGAGACACAGAAGTAGATGATTTATGATATTTTTTAAAGGAAAGCTTGTGTTGGAGCTGTTGTGGTTCTCAGCTTATCTAAACTGCAGCAGAACATAGCTGCGTTGTCAAAAAACATAACTGAGTTAAAGCAATTGATTTATGAGCTTCAGTTGGTGTTTAGAAGTTAAATTCACTTCCTGAGCTGCTTGATGGGTTCCTTTTAGAATCTGAATCAAATCTGGTCAGATCTCAGCAGTAATTTGTGTTTATTTGTTGTCCTGCAGACAGTATAGAAGCTAACGTAGAGAGTGCAGACTCCTGCGTTCAGAGTGCCCAACAGCAGCTGAATCAAGCTGCAAGCTACCAGGTAAAATTATGGTTTTAGTTTAATCCTGACTGGTTCTTCTAAGTCTTTCTACATTATGGTCTGACTTATGTCACTGATTTCTTAAAGGGAACCCTAGTTGTAATATTAGACATTGATAAACATTTACTTCAACTGTAAAACAAAGACTGTAAAATACTGTAGGCTGTTTTGTTTTTATCAAAATAAAAAAAAAATATTGTCACATGGATGGTGAGATTTTATTAATGCCCCAAAGTTAACTGGGTAAATGATGACGTTTACCAGGTGTTCCAGTCCGAGGCTGCAAACTCTTATCCACTCTGAAGGTTAATTTCAAATCTCTGACAATCAGCCCTTTTAAATGAAACCGGAGCACGTTGTCAGAGAGGAGAATGCAGAACTGTAACTGAAAATAGAGATGGAGGACAACAGAGCTGCTTCGTGGAAGAAGAACGTCGGTTTAGCATGTTAGCGTTTGTGTTAACGCCCAAACTAATAAATAGCTTTAGTTCCCGAGCTAATAATGTTAGCTTGGAAACTATAGTACTTTACAGTCTTTGTTTTACAGTAGAAGTAAGTGTTTATCAAATAATGTGTAGTCGGGGTTCCCTTTCATAAAAATAAATGAAAAGGCTGAGTCCAACTGTTTTCAGGCTGTCTTTATAAATCTGCTTAAAAAGCCACCTATTTTAGGAATAACAACTCTCACTCCTTTTACGTTTACTTAATATTTTTTATGTTTGTTCCTGTTTATAGAAGAGCTACAGGAAGAAGATCTGTATTCTGTTGATCGTGTCGGCCGTAGCTATTGTTGTAATCTCACTTATCATTTGGGGTGCTGTCAAAAAGTGAAGACCTCCCTTTTCCTCTTTTGTTCGGCCTTGAAGAAGCACAAAACATTGTTCCTCTTCCCCTTCTCCTCTGGAATTAAATTAACAACAAGTTTGTCTCTTTGTTTTATGATTTGCTTATTTTTTTTTGTTTTTTAAGAAAGTCGTCCTTGCTGATGGGACCACACACTCCTTTCACTGTGAAGCTTTGTTATTGTACGTAGCTTTGATTAAACCGTTGGTCTGATTTAGGTATGAATTACTTTAAGATGAATGATTTAGTTTCTTCTTCAGTTTATCTTATTAAGGCGTGAACTCAGCTGGAGTTGAGTGGTTGATCACCAGCTGCCTTCACTAACATCCAGCACCTTCGCACTGTTAAATAGTTCACATTATGGAATATCAGAATTTTCAAACAAATCAAATCAGTTCAAAGTACAATCAGCTGATCAAGATGAAGTGCTGTAAATGAGATTTTTAATCGTTTACTTGTTTTAGTTGAAGATAATTTCTATACAATGATTGAATAAAATCATATATTTATATTCAGATTCATATTTTATATATTTACACATTTAATACCATGAAGACTTAGATTAGTACTTTAAGTAGTCTGTATTTTTTCCTATAATATATTTTAAATGATAAGTTTTCAATCATTGAATGTGTAAATACTGTAAAACAGCTACAGTAATCAGTGGGAACAGGTCGAGTTTGTTGGTACTGTTTTGGTAACTTTGTGCAAAACTTGACAACCTTTTTGATTTGATATCTTACATTGTAGAAAAGTTGTCTTTTTTTTAATGAGGAAATGTCTACTTTAAATGAATGACATACAGTTTTATCATTTTAGAGGAGATTTTTTTGTTACTACAATTTAATAACACATGCTACTTATTACTGGAATTATGTCAAACATGAACAAACCAAACTTTAAACCAAAGCATATTTTGTATAGAAGGCATTGTAACAGACACTATTGCTACTGTTTCTAAGACTCTGATCCAATACTGTAAAAATGATGAGGAACTCATGTATGTTTTAAATGTGAAGATATAACTGCTGGATATACATTATGCTGAATAAATGACAGAACCTGTAGAGCTGGGTGATTTTCATTAAGTGCAAAATATTCTGTGATATATGCATTAAATAAATAAATGATGTGAAGAGAAGCTCAGGTTATTTGAATAATGTAAAACGATGCATCTCTGAGTGGAGATTTCCTTATTCATTTGTTGACATCCTGTACGGGTTCCTTCAAAAATACAAAACAAAAAGAATACAATGATTTTCAAATTCTTTTCAACCTATATTCAATTGAACACACTGCAAAGACAAGATATTTATTGTTCAAACAGATAAACGGTATTGTTTTTTCATGTTTTCCACTGTGTTCCATCACCTTTCCTTTTAACAACACTCGGTAGGCGTTTTGGAACTAAGGATATCAATTGTTGAATCTTTGTAGGTGGAATTCTCTCTCATTATTGCTCGACGCACAACTTCAGTTGCTCAACAGTCCGGAGTCTCCATTATTGTATTTTGTGCTTCACAATACGCCACACATTTTCAATAGGAGACAGGTCTGGACTGTGGGTAGGCCAGTCTTCTTCCTGCACTCTTTTATTACGAAAGCCACGCTGTTGTAACACCTGTTCAGTGTGGCTTGGCATTGTCTTGCTGAAATAAGCAGGACGTCCCTGAAAAAGACGTGGCTTGGATGGCAGCATATGTTGCTCCAAAACCTGCATTTTTCAACATTTATCATGCATTCACAGATGTGCAAGTTACCCATGCCATGGGCACTAATACACCCCCATATCATCAGAGATGCTGGCTTTTAAGTTTTGTACTGATAACAATCCCGACAGTTCTTTTCTGCTTTGACCCAGAGAACACGACATCCATGATTTCCAAAAAACAATAAAGGTGAACTCGTCAGATTACAGAACACTTCTCCACTTTGTGTCAGTCCATCTCAGACGAGCTCAGGCCCAGAGAAGCCAGCAGTGTCTCTGAGTGGTGTTGATATCTGGCTTTGACTTTGAATGGTAGAGCTTTAACTTGTAGATGAGATGTTCCTGAACCCATGCGGTTTTAGAAAGATGTTGGTTTTTATCGCAGTGCTGCCTGAGGGATAGAAGGTCATGGGTATTCAATGTTGGTTTTCATCCTTTAGTCCGCTTGTTAACAAGCTGAGCCTTTTGGGGATGCTCTCTTTATACCCAATTATAAAACTCACCTGTTTCTAGTTAACCTGCTCACCTGTGTAATGCTCCAAACAACTGTTTTTTGAGCATTCCTCAATTTTCCAGTCTTTTGTTGCCCTTGTCTCAAATTTTTTGGAACGTGTTGCAGGCAGCAAATTCAAAATAAGTTCATATTTGCAAAAAAAAATACAAAGTTTATCTTTTTGAACATTAAATTTATTGTTCTTGTAGTGGTAAATGTAAGTTGAAAACGTTGTACAAATGATTGTATTTTGTTTTCATTTATGTTTTACACAACTTCATTGATATTGGGGTTGAACACAGATGATGTTAGCGAATACAGTGAAGTAAATATGCTTTAATAAAATGACATTCTGTTGGCATTAAAAATCTAGGACAGCACTAAAACTTTACAACAGGGGAAAGCAAACTTCACAAAAAAAACAAGTTTTTTGAGGTTTAACTTGGGTCACAAGGCTCATGTGCGCTGTTCTCTGCAGAAACCCTATAGAGAGTTTTAGGAGGCAACATTTTAAGGTCAGTTATCTGCTAGAAGCTGAGAAAACCTCCATGATATAAACACTGCGTATGAAATGTTGCCTGTACAGCTTGCATGTAGCTCAGTCATCTTTCTTTATATATATATATATATATTTTTTTTTTTTTGAAAAATGCTGAGTGACTACAGTTAACAAGAAACAGGAAGTGGCTCTTGCCACACATGCAGATGTACTGATGGGTCTTATTTGATTTAAAGTAAATACATATTGAAAGGATAGATTGACCCAGGACCCTCTACTGTGAAACAAATTTCAGGTTAAGTATATTATCCCTAAATTTAAAAAAAGTTTCCTTAAAACTGTATCCAGCTGCAGTAAATCGTTCCTGATTTTCTGTGAGATTTTGGTCCAGAAAGGGGAAATCCTGCAACAACCTGTAACATTCTGAGAGTTTAACCTGCCCTGAAACATTCCTCGTCCTACTGACGCACCCGTCGACCCATTTCATGTCAGAGTGATGTATTCACTGTACAGAGCTGGGTCTGAATCATCCTCGTCTCTCCTTCAGCCAGAGGGAAGTATCACAGCTTCTTGTTATTTCCTCATCAAGATCTCCTTTTCAGAATAAACTATTAACAGGACCAGTTATAAAACACTGAGACTGCTTTATGGATAGAATTCCCTGGGAAAAGGTCTGGACTCTTTCAAACAATTTTTGATAACTAACAAGATAAAAGAAGTCACCTATAAAATTATTCATAAAATCTATCCTGCAAAAATGTTTATAAAATCTAAGATCTTTTTGGAAACATAGGGTCTCACAGTTAATTACAAATATAATAATCCAGATTTTCTCATTAATTTGTTACTTGTTCTAGCTAAACATTTTATTCACTGCTCCAAATGAAGTTAAATATTGTATTCTAACAATCAAAAACTCTGACAATAATCTTACTATTAAAACAATTGAAATCTGTACTATTTTAAATGTATTTATGGATCCCTAAACTCCTGTTTTTTAAATTTAGTTTCTTTATTCTTTTTTTTTAGTTTTTTGTAATCCACACTGTGTGATCTGTGTTCTCACATAACTAACATATGCTTTTCAGATTATCTCCTTGTAAATGGCATTTTGACAAATTAAAGATAAAAAGAAAACAACTCAGCTTCATCCTTTCGGCGTTATCTCGGGAGCTAGTTAGTGAGCTAACATTTTCCTGGTTTTCATTCATTTTTCCGAACATTTGCAATGTAACTAGTTCTATTATATTAGGTTTAAACCTTTTTAAACCTGATATGAATCATGTTTTTAAGAGTAATTTTAATGATCAATACTGGCTAGCATTTATCATCTTAAATGTGTTTTTGAAAACAGACATTTAAATGAAATCTCACTCAAAAAGAAAAACTTGTTTTTGCATCTTCAGTATTTTTTTTTTTTAATTGAGTATATAAAAATATAGTAACTCCATAAACGAAAACATTTCGTTTATTTTGCTTCAAATAGTGGCATCATTTGAATGTTGCCTTGCTTGTGAGCCAGCAACTGCTTTAAGTGTTTGGTTTAATGAGACAACATGGACGACACTCAACAGATATCCAGTAGACATTGGAAATGGAAGAGATTCTTGAAGTGGATTGCCAACAACATTAAGATCATTTCCCACCTGGTAGCTGTTATTCTAGGTGAGTTAGCTTAAATTCAGCAGATTGGATGGGTTAATAATCCTACATTGTGTTTTCACACAGGGATTATCGTCGGTTCAATCGCTAGATCCTTTCACCTGGCCGAGGAAGAGCAGCAGTACATAGGATTTCCAGGAGAAATGCTGATGAGGATGCTGCAGTTGGTGACAATCCCTCTGTTTCTGAGAAGTGTGATCACTGGTAAGCCGGGTCTTTAGGTGATTACACCGAACATCACTGAAACAGCTCCTGGAATACAAATAATGCAAATCGTGTTATAATTCGACAAAATACGCACTAACCCAGCTGTAAAATCCCTTTTTAATTCCCCCATAATGCATTATTTGCTTGTGCATTTACACTTTGAGTATTAGACAAAGTTCCAGAGATCAGATCAGATATAATCTCAAACGTTTCAAACATCTTTAAGTGAGGGTCAAACCCAAAGTTTACCATTGAAGCTTCCCAGTCAAACGTCACAACATCGCTGTGCTCAAGATAAAAACCTCCAGGAAAATCCCTCTTCGTGCCGGAGTTTACTTCATCTTGACAACTCTCATAGCTGTGAGCGTCGGTGAGAAAACACTGCTGATGTTTTTGATCCAGCTAATGCTGATGCTTGAAGGTTTGTCGATGTTTGGAGTTGTATTTGTGTTGCAGGGGTGATTGTGGTCCTGACCATCAAACCAGGGGGAGACGCTCACGATGTCAGTGGATACAACTCAAACGGCGATGGAGGATTTTCAACGCTTGATGCCATGTTGGACCTGTTCAGGTGGAAATGACAGCCGCATCACATGGTGTCTGTAGCTCCACAGATGTTCTTGTTTTCTTGAATGAGATAATAAATTGTTTGAACCCAGTTTGACTTTTCTTCTGCCTCTGTAGAGACATGGTGCCACAAAATCTTCTCCAGGCTGGCTTCCAAAAGGTAATTTTGTTTTCAAGCCCAAATGTTTACTTTTTGAGATGTAGTGTTTACAATAACCTGTTTGTTACCAGTACAAGACGAAGTTAATAGAGTTTGAAGTTTGTGTTCTCAGTTCAAATTCTACCACGGTAACTACAAAGTTTTCTTCTTTTTCATGAAGAAACCTGTTTCTTTTGCTGTGGAGTGGCTGCTGTAAGTTTGAATCCTGCTTTAAATCAAAGACACACAAAGCCTAAAATGAGAAAACTCTGTCTGGATCTGTAAAGGTCGCCATTTCTGACGAGAAACCATTTTCTGTCATTTGTTTGTTTTCAGAGATCACTGCAACATCGTGGTGAATGTTTTAGGAAACTGCATTGGCATCTGCCTGGTCCACCATGTTTCAAGTAAAGAACTGCAAGAACTGGATCTCCGGGAGCAGGAGAGAGGATGATGAGACTCTGGATGCTCCTAGGTTTTCTCTTCTGGGATATTCTTGGAAAACAGACCAAACATTTTAAGATGTCATTTTATTCATTTCAATCAAATTCTAAAGCAATCCAACACCATCCAGATCAGCATGTCAGTGAATATACAATGTTTTTTGTTATGCTCCGTCTGCACAGGATGGGAGGTGCTGGAGCTGTTGAACAAGTAGAGGAGGACATTTCTTACACCTCTGAGGAGGACTCTATCCACAGCTCTTTGTCTCATCTCTAAGCGTTGGAATCCTCTTGATATTTTGACTTTATTTTATTGTTTGCTGTAAGTTTAAATCCTGTTTGCTGTTTTAATAAATAAAAACATTTGAAGCTGTTTTAAGTTTGAATATTTTTATTGTATTGGTCAGTACATCATTATATCAAATTCCTCTTATATTTATTGCATAAACTGAAGGAATTCTTGGTGAGAAAAGCTGAAGGAGTTGGGAGTTAGCTCATATATGTCAGGACAGACGGGGTTTGGAGTTGGACCTTGATGAGGAAATAACAAGAAGCTGTGATACTTCCCTCTGGCTGAAGGAGAGACGAGGATGATTCAGACCCAGCTCTGTACAGTGAATACATCACGTCAGTAGGACGAGGAATATTTCAGGGCAGGTTAAACTCTCAGAATGTTACAGGTTGTTGCAAAGAGCCGAGCAGGATTTCCCCTTTCTGGACCAAAATCTCACAGAAAATCAGAAACGATTTACTGCAGCTGGAAGCAGTTTAAAATAAACCTGAATGTCAAAGTACAGTATAGGAAGAGTCACCTTACTAAGCACAAAAAGTAATGAAATTTGTGTTTGGTAGATTATTTCTTTGCTGTAATAATGCTTCTTGGTAATGAATCTTATACCAGGTACCTGATTGGCAGCACCTGAAGCTCAACAAGTGTCATTAGAAACAATAAAATAAGCTATTTGGCCGAGAAGACTAATTTTGACTTATTTTTCATCTGCACAACCCAAATACTCAGCTCTACTGCTCGTCCCACAAATGCATATTCCTTACAAATATGACACCATTTAAAATGGAAATTAACAGGCTTTCCAACAGTATAAGATTTATTGCCAAAAAGCATTATGTTATGAGTTATGCCATATTCCAAGCAGGATTTTCAGATTATCAGTTCTTGAAACACAAAACATGTTCCGTTATCCGACTAGGTTTCATCCTGATATTGTGTCAAGTTAAAAAAATGTCATCAACATTTGAACGATCTAGTAGATCATGTTTGAAAGCTGGTGTTAATAAAACACTGGAGCCACTGGAGGACAGTGTTGCACAGCTTTAAGAACCACCAGCTTCCTAACGTCCTGCTGCATCCTCTTTTTTTGAATGCCTTCAGCTATAATGCAAAAATACCAACTAAATTTAAGTTTTTTTTCATAGATGATCACAGTGGACCTGCAGTGCCTGCTCTATACTGCAGACGTGTGTGTCTGCTATTATTGTAAATCTGAGCAGAATAAAACAAGCTCAAACTGCATCATCTTGAACTCAGCCACGTTTCCCTCTTATTACAGCACTAATCCTCTGCTTGGATCAAAAGCCCCTCAGTGGGGCCTGATAAGCCTGATGCCCCCCCTCACTCATTGAAACACGTACAGTAACTCCTTTCTGCTCCCATTTGCTGATTCAGCAGAAACAGACATCTTCTCCTCTCAAAATGCCCCACGTTTTGCATTTCTCTTCCTTTCTCCTGTCAATCCACCTGAATGTTTTATTCACTCAGGCTCTCGCTGTTTAAAGGGGTATTTCACATGTTTCGAAGCAAGGTTCTGTCATGTGGTTACAATCAGCTAGTGTCTTCACTTTTGCAGATGCTGCAGTTTCTTTACAAAAAAAAAGTTTATTTTTGACCTTTCCACAGAATCCCGCCTCAAAAAATGTGAAGTATTACTTTAAAGCAGGTAAAGTCTGCACTTAAAATGCCTTTTAGATTAGCTTGTGTTCACATTTAGCTTGCATTTAAAGGAGTTACTTGAGGTAATGAAGGATTTTGTGGTTCTGAAGAACACATTGTTATAAAAAAGGATTTGTAGTTTGAAGTTCTTGGCAAGCAGGTTGTTTTGACTCATTTTCTCTGAGGTCTTGAGTTGTTTTATGTGACAGGCTGGCTCCGGTGTTCTGCTATATACTGGATATGTACATATTCAGTATGAGATCTATGAGGCACACATCATCAGCTGCCAGGGTTCTTGTTCTGTTTTTGTGTCTGAATGAAGTTGGAGCTGTCATCCCGCAGCCAAGGAGAGATGGGAAGGAATGCAAGCATTAAATGTTCAAACTTGCAGCAACAAATTTTTAAAAAAGCATGAAGTCTCCATTTAAAACTGTGAGTTTAATGCGTTTCACAGATGCCTCCCAGCTCAGATTGATCATGATAGGATTATCAAAATAAACCAGTCTGTGAATCTCATCACGAACAAAAATGTCTTTTATTAAAGTTTGAGTGAAATAAAGTCTGCGTCTGTTGACATTGTGCATTAATCTTCCTCTCGCTCAGCATTCCAGCCTCCATCCACATGTAAACCCCCCAGGGGATGTCCGAAGCAGCAGAGGGCAGCATTCCTACCTGCAACCCAGGAATGTAAACTTTATTTTGGATTCCGGTACGAGGAATGCAAAGTTTGAAAAAAAAAGCATCCTCTCTGTGTGGTGGGTGAATATTTAGAGAAGAAGTCATAAATAAAGATGAAGCACAGCTGGCTCTGATGGGGTGACGTCTGGCAGAAGAACAGAAAAATATATTTGCAACCTGGTTTTTAGATTAAGAGGCATCTTTGTCTGGACTCTGTTTATGTTTTTTTTACTTTTGCCTCCTGAATAAGTCAAGTACAGTATGTGACAGGATGTTCCTCTGCGGCACTCACCTGCTGCTGAAGAAGCTCTGAGTATTCCTGTGCTGAACTGTTTCTGCCTTTGCAGTCAGAAAAACAACTAAACAACAGAACAGTTAGAAAGACTTTTCAAAAATTCTAATATATGTGGAAGTTGCCACTGGTAGGTTGGGGTTCATACCAACATATCAGTCATATATGTTTATTTTTTCCAAATAACCTCACTGATAACTGACAGAAAGCACAAAATGGACCAGGAAGTACCTTTTTGTAAGTGAAATTTGCTCAAATACAATTTTCTGTTGGTTTATTTAAGTGGAATGAAGAGTTGCAAAGTTCTCAATTATCTTTATGACAGTAAAAACACTTATTGTTGTCTGTGTTTTACTGTAGGCAACTTATTACAGCTATTCTTTAAAATGTTCATACTTTTACTTTTATTTTCTTATCCCAATAGAAATCTTTACAAAAAAGTACTGTTGTTGAATCTGCAGCTGTTAAACTATTTCCACTCCAGACATTCTGGTGTTTGTGTCAGCAAGCTGGACACAGTACAGATAATAATAATAAAAAAAAAAACTCTCAATAAAGTTGAATGTACTGCCTCTATTTGAAGAACTACTAAAAATAATACCTCACTATTTTAGGAGAACACAAGTACTCCAGTAGGGGGCAGTAATGTGTTTATAAGCAGGTTGTAAGATATAAGATATGACACACAAATGGAGCAAAATTGCATCATAAAGTTTATTTCAAAATAAAGAAGAAAAAAATGAAATGGAAAAAAAAATTTTCAAACTTAAAAAAGATTTCAAAAATTAAAAAAACAAGATTCACTTCACTGATATAAGCTGATACAAGCTTATGTCAACACACAACACAAATCTCATTGGATAAAATATGATGATATCGATGATGTAGTAAAGACATTTTCAGTTTCCGCTGTTCCTGAGTCCAACAGCTGGTATTATTTTGAACAGTCAATGTGTTGAGCTGTCAGTCATGATTCAACACCTGCTGTCATCTGAGGCCCCTCCCCCATGCAAAAAAACCCAGAAGTTTAAATATGAAAAAAAAAATAAAAAATAAAAAGTAAAATCTGAAACTGAAAAAAATAAACATTCTTTAGAATATGACAAGTAGTTTTGCAGGTAAACAGCTCATCAGTGTGCATCTCAAACAAACAATATCCTCCAGCCACTATTAGTGGCATTAGTTTATAACAGTTAGCCTGATCACTTATACAGGTAGCATTAGCAGTTAGCAACTTTAAATCTTTATGAGTTGCAGCTGGAACACAATAAACTCAGATTTGAGGTAAATGAAACTTAGCATCAATCTCTGTTCCTCAAAACAGATGTTGTTCGTGAGTTATCTACAGCAGGTAAGATGTTTTTTATTTTTCATAAATTTTCACAGAAAATTGGCTATAAAAAATCGCCTCATGTTATTGTTTTGTATAATGTATTTAAACTGCTGTTTTCTCTGATCTCAAAATGTTAGATTGAAAAGTTTCCAACATAACAAACAAGTTCGTCTTCTCCTCACTTGTATAATTTTGATAAGATGGTGTTTTAAAGCTTCTGCTGCCTTTGACTTTTTAAATTTCAGCTTTTCCACACTTTAAATTGCAGCTGCTGTCACATAATGATGGCTCCTCCAAGCCTTAAACTTCTCGTATTTTCTTACCCAAACTAAATAATTAACATTTCAACATGTTCCACATTACTGCAAAAAAAGGGAAACACCTTTTACATTTTTGCGGTTTTTGGGAGGATCCTTTAAAGCAAATCCTGCCAGTTGGCAACTGGGGAAAGAAATGTTCTTCCCACTTCCCAATCTTTTTCCCTTTTGTTTCAGTTTTCTTTGCAAACTTGTCATTTATCTTAATTAAAACTGAGTTGGATTTAGGAGCTCAGTCTTTGAATTCACATCCATGAACACCATCAGACATAATGAACTGTTGAAGTTAAACCAGCTGCATAGATGTCTTCGTTTACAGCAAAGTAAAGAAGGTTTTCACCTGACAGTTAAACTTTATGTCCATCATGTGTAAATCACTTAAATACCATCCTGGTTTGCTCAAGTCACATCTGTTACATTTGCAGGAGGCCTTTTTGTTCAGAAGAACGTAACCAGAAGAAGAAAATGCAGGAAGACAAACCATGTTGCGTTTGAGCCACACAGACGGACGTCATGGCGTCCAGCCTGCCTCGCCGTTGGTGGGGATGAAGAATGACAGATGGAGGGAAGCAGGGAGGTTAAAGCAGGAATAAATGTGTCTCCATAGGTGGCCGTGTTGTTGTGCTGGAAGGATGTGGGCACTAGAGAGACCACACACACACATACATGGATACACATAAACGCAGCGGTAGCAGCAACAAGGTCACGGCTGTAGCTGCAGATCTTATTACTGTTATGCAGCAGTAAGATTTAACTTCATGGTGGACAACCAGAGGAATTAGACTCTGGATTGGACACTTGTTTGATTCACGGTTTCAGTAATGGTGGGTAATAATCTGAGGTCTTGGAACTGGAGGAATGTTCTCGACGGAGCAGGAAGAACATAACAGGACGTAACGCCATCCAAACTATATCATTTCAGACAATAAATCAACTAAATCGACATCTTTTCCCCATAACTCCATCGAAGCTCAGTGTGCACTCTGTAATTTTTCTGTTTGGTGCTAATATTATTACTATAAAAAACAGCCTTTTTAAACTATATCAATCCTGATGCAATCAACCTAGCCAATTTGGCACTTTGGGCAAGATTTAAGGTGGTGCCCCATGTGCAATTTCTAAATCTCACTGCCTATTTACATACATTCACTTACCAAATTAAATAGTTTTATCTTTAATATTGTTACAGGTGAATAGTGATCATTTTACAAAACATCTACTCAAAATTATAGGTTTTCCAGCCATTTGAAAAGCATTTTGCAAATTTTTTGGGGATTAATACAATAACATAAAATCAGTATTTTCTGATGGTAGAGCAATGAAAGCCAGATTTTAAGCCTTTAAATCTGAGTAACCAGGGATTATTCTACAAACCAAACCAACAATATTCTGATTAAAATGTATTTATTTTTTCTTTCCTCTATTTGTGGCTGCCCCTAAATGGATGGCGCCCTTAGCATTTGCCTATACTGCCTGTACAATTGGCCGGCCCCACAGTCAATTTCAGCAGCGTTGTTATTTACAGCTCCTCAAGTGAATCATTGCTGTTCATTTGCCGCCCCGGAACGCTTCTGACGTCAGAGGAAGACAAAGCTGACAGTGCGAGAGGTGTGAAGAGTGTGTGCTCAGTGTGTTTAAAGAAGCAGGTGGGGCTGCGGGGGGCAAAGGTCAAAAGGGAATGATGGGTCGGGCACCATGGGTAAGAGGTGGTCGGCAAACACAGCTTGCCATCACAAACAGTCCAGTGATGTGAAGGCCATGTGAGAGGGAGGGAAGTAAAAAAAAAAAAAAAACAGGAGAGGAAAGGTATATTCGCAGTAATGTGACATGTTCGTCATGTTTTCACGTCAAGGGGATTCCTCCATGTGTTTGTTTCTATTTTGCGTTTGACATTTTCCATCCGTTTTTACATTGTAATGTTATATCTTGAGCCAGCTGAGAGGAAATCAGAGGATAAGATAACGTTTATTTGATAAACTGATGGAAAAGAAATGAAAATACAAAAAACTTGAGTTATGTTTGTTACAGAAACATAGAACAGTCTGTTTCAGTATGTCACAGAACAGTAATCTCCTCCATCTACTTTCATCTAAACTAAGGACCATGAGTGATATTGTTTTTATCAGTTTTATTTTATTTTTTGCTTTCTGATTTACCTTGTTTTATTTTGCTGTGTTTTGCTGTTTTATAGCACTTTGAGATTTTTGCTAATGAAAAGCGCTACAAATTAAATTAATTCATATTATTAAATGTAATTGGAATTTAATTTCTATTCTAAAATGCAATCATGACGTTTGATCAATTATGCAAAATAGATTGTTAGAGCAAAAAAAGTAAAATATATACAATAAAATAAAACAGAAAATTTACTATTTGAAAGTTTGTTACTCAAATTGATGACATTAAATTAGAGAAACCTGAAGAATAAATAAATCTTATCTTAAAATACAATTAGAAATTAGTGACATGAAATTAACTTTTCTATACAAATGAGAACAATTGAGAATAATTCAAGTAATAATAGAGATAAAAGTTACAACTAAATTAAAAGAAAGTGCAGTTTGTACATTTACCATTTATCAAGATAAAGCCCAGCCCTACAGTTAGTCATCATGAGTGTAAATATAATAACTCTGCTGCTCTGTCTATAATGTTTTGTGCTGCGTTTATGTGCTGAATGTGCCAAAAGTGGCGCAGACGTGACAAAAATGTACTCAGTGTAAACACCAGCTCCTTTCAGACATAAACCTGCTGGGAACTAAACATGTTGGTGTCACGTCTGAATGCTTTTCCATAACATCTGGAGACAAAATCCAATATAAATCAGGCTTAATAACATCTAAAACTGTAAACAAAAGTAAACCGATGTGAAGTAGATGGCAGTGTGTTAGTTTGGCTCCTGATCAGAGGTTCTGAGAAATCTATCTCTGTTGTTTCATTTGAATCATTACTGGTAATCCTCCAAAACTGATTTCAGTCTAAATCATTTCTTCTCAAATCTTTAAAAACATGATTATTAACAATCAAACGCCACATTGTGAAATCTCATCTTATCTGTTATTGCTTGTTGTCAGGGCTGGCCCTAGCCAATTTGGTGCCCTAGGCTAGATTTCAGGTGGTGGCCCATGTGCATTTTTCTAAATTTCTCTGACAATTTGCACACATTCACATATTAAATTAAATAGTTTTGTCTTTTATATTGTTTTTATCTTAGCACCAGTAGTTAGTCTTGACTGCATCATATGATACTCTTATAACGAAACGTCCTCCGCACCATATAACCTTATGTGGTACAAAGCAGGCTGAGAAACCCACATACCTTCATAAACCTGATTATTCTACAGACTAAATCAACTATAACCTAATAAAAAGTTGTACATCTTTTTCTTTCGTCCCCCATTTGTGGTGCCCCCTAGATGGATGGCGCCCTTAGCATTTGCCCATACTGCCTATGCCACAGTCTGGTCCTGCTTGTATTATATGCTGCTACCACACCAAATTTTAGCTCTTTATTTGTATTTTCTATGTTCAGCTGGTTGTGGCTTCCATCCTGACTCAGAGGTACATCCAACGAAAACATCCAGCAGGTGATAATAAAGGCAGGTAGACATATAACAAGCTGTTTAATGAGTAGCTTCATCTGTTATTTAATGTGGCTTTTCTCTGTCACTTCAATCATTAACCAGATTCAACCAAAAGACTAAACTGGATCCAGCCAGACGAGCTAAATCCATCCTCATGTTTCTGTTCGAACCAGTTCATTCTGACCCTCAAAGGCACAGCTCCGTCTCCACATTAAAACATTTTCCTTTTAAACCTCGTAGCGCTTGGCTTTTTTTTGCTTTAATTTATCTCTCAGGATTATTTGCCAAGAACACATGCTCTCTTTCATCATTGCCCCACTTCACACGTACAGACACACAGCTCGGCACACACTCAGGCCTGGACTGCTGCCCGGTGGAACCGCGGTCTTCTCTTGGTTTGATGGAGTAATTTCAAAGTTCTGAATATTACAGAAGGGCATCTCTTTGCTTATAGTTAAAAGAGGGTAGAGCAGGTCACATTGCTTTCCTGACCAAATTTTTTTCCTGTCAAATCCAGAAAATTTGCATATTTTTTTATGAGATTTCTTCCTAAACTTAAGGCTGACACATGATCACACTGCACCCTTCAGAGACTTAAAAAAAACAAATTCAAACTTAACTTTCACTAAATTACTTGTGAAGGCCTTTGAAGCCTCTGCCACATAACTACCAATCAGGTCTCACTCAAGTCAGATGACCACACCCTCTTAAGAAGTAATTAAACATTGAGTTGTGTAAGAGTCTGCAGCTGTCTTGTTGAAACACTTTATGCTAGTTTCCCAGAATTTATACTATCCTCTTCTATGATCCTCCTTTATTCCCCCATGTTGCCTTGTATGTATTTGAGTTTGACTGTGTGGACCGTTATTGTTTCATCAATAATGGCTGCAGGAGACAAATTGTCTTGGTTTGGTTAAGAAAAAGAGATTGTTTGTTAACATAATCTTGAGGAAATAGCAAGGAGTTCCTCAGGGTCCAGTGCTTTTACCAGTACTCTTTATGTTTGCGTCCATTACGTAAAGTTATTTAAGAGCACAAGATCCATTTTCATTGTTACGCTGATGATAAACTGTTATATTTATCTATAAGTCCAATGAGTTAAATGTATCTAAATATGTTTTAGAAACACCGAAATTTGGCACACATTTACATTTCTACTTTTAAACTTAAACAAATTTTTAAAATATTTTGAATTTTAAACCTAAGCATCTTAGGTTTCAGTCGTTCAATTGCTCTGACTGGTATTAACTTGACGTCCATCAGTGTAAGAAACTTTTGGTGTTATTTTTGACCAGGTTACGTCCTTCAATCCCCACCTAACAAATATTACTGGGACTGTCTTCTTCCATGCGCACCAACTTACTAAAATCAGGAGTATCTTGTCACAAAATAATGCAGAATAACTCGGATGAAGCAGTGATCACATTTCTCCCTTTTTTTCCCTCCATTGGCTCCCAGTCAGTTCAGAAAATACTTTAAGATCTTAAAACACGGAAACCTAATTAAAACCTTTTGCCTCTATTTTTTCCAATACAAATATGAACCTCGTCGCCTTAGTAAACAAGAAAAAGTACATACATTTGTTTTCTTTATGTGGATGTGAAACAAGATGTTGGAGTGCCTGCTCCACTTGTTGAGCTGCCTTCTATGGAGGCCATTGGTTCTTGTAGTAGCAGAGGTGGTGGACATTTTTCCAAAACTGTGTAAACTGAAAACCAAATTGGCAGGTAAAACAGTTCAGCTTAAACCTTGTGGTTAATGTAGTGTTCCTTGTTTCCATGCAGGCATTAGTGGTGAAGCTGCAGTTTTCTTTATATGATTTCAAGTCATTGTTTAATGTGACCAGCTCCTAGACTTGAGACCTGTCCAGGGTGTACCCCGCCTCTCGCACGGTGACTGCTTGTGATCTGGAAAGAAAGAGCAGGTAAAGATAGTAGATGGATGTTTAACATGACCCTTGTTTCTTTTGAAGGTGAACATAGTATAATTTCGAAGACATATATCAGATGACATGGCTGGTCAGTATCAGAGGTCTGACTATGGCTCAGGCCTACAGGTAAACAGCTCCTTATTAAAATATCTCTCTCGTCGCTGAGCTCAGACCAGTCTGAACTGCCTCTCGGCATCAAACGATATTTTTAATCAAGTGGTCAAAAGCTATTGCACAAACATTCTAAAGTAGCTTAGGTCAACAGCATCCTAGAGCCTGTTCTGTTAGCTGGAATGCTCCTGCATGCTGCAAACAAGCCCCTCTTTGTTTTTCAGTCCAGCAGCTTCATGCCACACAGCACCGCTCTGGAATCCTGTTTGTTTTCTTTCAGATTTCTCAACCGAGTTCGCTCCGATATTGAGGCATGAGTGCGTATAAGCTGTGTTTTAAGGTGTGCATCAGTGTGTATCTGTGTTTGTATCAATGCAGTAACAGTGTGGCTCATTGAGCGCGAGCTCGTTAAGAGCCAAAGTTTGCAAGCTTTAAAGTGGAGCATATTGAAAAGTGAAAAAAAAAAAAAAATCTATAAACTTGAGCTTGTGTGATTCCAGGCAGCCTCAGTGTAGGTTGTTAACGTGAAGAGGAGCAGATAGAGGCATATTGGAGTAAAGCCTGCTTGTCTGCAGCCAACATGGCTGCTTTTTAGATTTGCAGGAACGTCAGTCTTAGATTTAATTTCTTTTTTCAAAGACAAATTAACTCTGGTAACTTTTTACTCATCTGCTTGAAACAGCAGAGCTTCTTAAAACAAAAAAACGAGAAGAAGACTGAGTTTGTAGTCATTTGCATAGTTGCTCATTTTTAGTCAATCCACTTATAAAGCCAATGATTTGAAATTGCCCACAATACTGAGTTCTCGCCAACGCCCTCGATGCTGACTGGATGAGCCCCCAGACCCCCCCTCTCACTATTTTGAGTCCATTTATTCATATTTTTAGTGTTGGCTGACCAAACCAGAGGAATTCATTATCCCAGAAATCTTTTGCTGCAGCGTCGGCCAAGAAGGCACTTCCTGACAATGTAACCATAGCAAACAAGGGGCTTGTTATTTCTTCTGATGACCACCGCTGCCTGTGCCATAACAGCTGTAACCCTGATAATCAGGACAGCAAACATCTCCTGGCTTCGTCTTAGCAACTTTAAACACTTTAAAAGAATAAATGTTATCCATCTGTTGATCTGTCTGTCTGTCCCTCTGAAGCAGTTTGATACAATTTTCAGCTGTTCTGCTAAATATTTACCATTAGCTGAATGTAAGTCAGGTAGTCATGTCAGAGGTGGAGTTAAATTAAGTTTAATTACATAAACGCTGGTTTTGTAAATAGCTTCACTCATAAAATATAAATATTTTTGCCCACTTATGAGATGCTGGAATACAGAAAGCCACACTGGATAAAAAAACCTGGACAGGTCTTTAGACTCAGTAGTCTGTAGGTATAATGTGTGTTTTATAAGGAGATGATGACTATTTCTCTGTTTGAATGTTTAAATACCTGAATTCAGAAAAGACTTATTAAAACAGACAAACAAAACAACCATCAACTTACAGTATTTGCAGCATAACTGTGCGAAGGTTTTACATGATATCCCATTATACTGTATCTATACATTTACATCTATACATCTCGAACGTCAGAGCAAATTGTGCTGTTTGTGCTTTAAAACAAAAATAAAGTGAACAAATGAAGTAAAAAGAAGAGCCATGTCTTAAAGGCTGTAAGAGTTGGATTTATTGTAGGTTTGGCTGAAAAAGTATAAATAGCTCTAGTACCAAAAGTCATAGCACACATGGCATGAATGAGCTGAACGTTTTGATATATGAATTGTTGAAGTAGCGCAAAAATTGTGGGACGAGTTAGATGCCAAAAAACGTACGGAAGAAAAAAATGATCTCAATAGTGTGAATAATGGCATTCACACTGATAAAGATCTCATTTAGTGTTTTTTCTAAGTTGTCTGCTGTTATTAATCTGTAATTCATATTACTGTGTGCATACAAATCCACCAATCAGATATTTTTAACCTCTGACAAATGAGTAATATGATGCTACAAGAACATCCAGACACTTTAAAACCAATCAAATGACCTTTTCTGCAACAATGCAGAGTGAATGTGATTGAAACTAAGTTCAAGCTAAAACAAGCAAAGCACTAGCTAAAAGCTAAAAATATCCACAATGTTAGATAAAACTAGTAAAAGGCTAGCTAAAAGTAGCAAATTCTAGCTAGAAAGTAAAAGTAGCAAAAGTCAGGCTAAGAGCTAAAAAGCAGCAAAGGGCTAGATTAAAGCAAAAAGTAGCCATAATTTAGCTAAAGTATCAAAGATCTGGCTAAAAGGTAAAATGATCAAATACTAGCTAAAAGCTGAAAGTATTTAAAGACTAGGTAAAAGTAGCCATAGTCAGGCTAAAACCTAAAGGGATCAAATACAACCAAGGAACTGCACAGTCCATCTCAGGAGCAGCCTTAGCTAATACTGCATTTTGTTTACATTATACTGCTGATGTTAGAATACTGTTTATATTTCTTATTTATTATATACTTTTCTATGGAACTTAACCCACACACATAGTGCATGTTCTTTTCTGTGGATTCTATGTTTTAATAGGATTTTTTTAAGGATTTTTTTTTTGTCAGCAAATGGAGAAACAGCAAAATAAGAATTTCATTGTACACTGTAACTGTTTGTTTTCTTCTGTGCATATGACAATAAACTTTTGAATCAAATTAAATTGAATTGTAATACTTGCTAAAACCTAAAAGGTTAGCTAAAAATAGCCAATGTCCGAATAAAAGCCAAAAATGAGCTAATAGCTAAACTGTGAAAAGCATGTTAAAAGTAGCACAAGGCTAGCTAAAAGCTAATCATAGCCAAACTTTAGCTAAAGTATCAAAAGTTAGGCTTAAAGCTATAAGTATCAAAGTCTAGCTAAAAGCTAAAATAGCTAAAAGCTAGCTAAAATTAGCCAAAGTCAGGTTAAAAACTAATATTATCAAATACTAGAAGCCTAAACTATCAAATGCATGCTAAAAATAGCAAAATGCTAGCTGAATGTAACCAAAATTTTGCTAAATGCTAAAAGTATCAAATATTAGCTAGATGCTAAAACTATTGAAAGCTATCTTAAATCTTAAGTAGCAAAAAGCTAGATGAAAACTCAAAATAGCATGAGTAGATCTGAACCAGTATGCTGAAACTGATTTCAAAAAGAACCATGAAGGAACAGAAGGTGTTTTATTTACTGTTGGGCAAATTTGTGTCAATTAGGTTTTTTTTTTGTATAATAAAATGAGCTGAGCCTTTTGAGGAATGTTTAAAATAAAACAAAGTAGGCTATAAAGTACAGTAAGGAACAGAAAAACACATTCACACAATCTCCCCAAAAAATAAGGCCTAACGAGACCAGGTGTAGACAGTTTCAGCAATAGTTTTAGAAGCAGAAGCATAGTGAATGCTTTTGTTCATTATGGGCATCGATTAAACAAATTTTAGACAATACAGTATATATAAAGACTTGTGAACGATGCTTTTAGCTCATGTTTTCAAGCTGAGTGTGCACCTTTTTCTTCCTTTTCTTTCCCATCAAATCATGTCTGACTTTACCGTGTTTGACTCTTTATTTTTTTCTTCAAACCTTCAGCCGCTTAAAGTTTAAAGTAACAGGAGGAAATGCCTTTTCTGGGCTGTCCCACTAAATGCCACATATAGGCGGCACCTTCAAATACTTGCAGGGTAAGCTGCTCTGAAAAAGCACCCTCAAAAACACTCGGCAGGGCAGCGTGGCCTGAAAAATCCTGCACCTGCACAAACACACGGAGCCAAGAGCGCGGCCCGCCGCCCTGCCAGACACGCTGAACCACATGTCCAACAGACCTGGGAACACTTATCGTGAGAAGCAAAAGGTAACACAGAATGGAGTTTCCCACATTGAAAGTCAGTCGTGCAAGTTTTTTTTTTCATTTGAAAGTGTGATATACAGCAGAGATTTTTGTCATGAGAGGGGAAAAAAAGAAATGAAACGGTTGGAGGAGATGTAGAGGAGGGGGAGGACTGCCCAAAACAAAATCAGATTGAGTGAGAGCAACGACTTGGAAACTTCACAGATGATTAAATAAAGCGAGCGTGTGAAGAATAAAAGGAAAAACGTGTTGGGTGCAGTGAGAGTGAGAAACGAGCTCCTGAGGTGAGGCTGAGGATGCCGGACCCGGTGCGACAGAAAGAACACCTACCTGTCAGACGCGGGGCCCCGGCAAGCCTCTTTTCACCTGGGACAAGGCCTCACATTCACACAGCATCAAGTGACACCTCCAGGTTATGTAACTGTCGCACCCTTCAGTCATTGTGCTGTAAGTGAGACTTCACGAGGGGCTTTGGACATTTTTATAGCACAGGAGCTCAGCTTTCAGTCTGGGAGCCTCCACACTAAATCATCCAGCACTCTTTAAAATGGAGAAAAATGACTGAAAAAGTTATTTAGTCTAACTAAAAGTCTTGAATCTTGAAATTAAAGGAAACAAAACTGAACCAATATAGATCATGAAGGCATGCATATCATCCATGTTTCATTCCTGTGTTTTAAACTGAGCTCATATGTTGAGAAATGGCACAGTAGTTGTAGCTGTTTTGGTCAAACCTTTTAAATTAAGATTATGTGCAATGTCATGCAATATTAAGATGTGAACAACTCTCAGCTACTGCCACCTAAAAAATGAGCTCAGTATCTGTAAAATGTAGTGCGTTACAGTCATTTTTGTGTTTGCTAATGTTGGTTAGCTGTGGTCACTGTCTTAAATCGGAGTGACTCAAAAAATTTATACATTGAAGATGAACGTCCAGGGAAATTTGTTTTGTACTGTTTACTTTTATTGTTTTAAGAGATTTTTGGTCAACCAAATCACAGAAAAGGCTGCACGTAGTAGCATGAATTTGATAGCAATATAGATGTAGTCGTCGACCTATGCTGCACTAGCAAACGGTTTTGCGATAGACCCCATATTTCAAGTAAGGGTGCTACTTCAAAAGTGGTGTCTGGACACACAAAGATGCTTATATCTCAAGAAATATTTAACATAGGAACCTCAATTGTTGTTTAGCTCTGATGAAGGGCTATCATTTCATAACATCATTATGTGTTCCTGTGCAAATACCACCTAAGTAAACACATGACTAAAAAAATATTTCAAGCTTACATTCATAAACATGATCAGATCTTGATGAAATTTGGCACAGATGTTGTCCAATCTGACCTACACTGACTAAAAGTCCAACGGCCCCATATACATGTTCATTAACCCCACCCAAAATGTTCTCCACCCAAAACAGCTTCTACTGAAAATGGTCTCTATGGATCATACATTTGTAAAGCATCTACAGTACAATTTTCTGGAGAGCTTATGACATCATGCATGAACGTTTCATTATCACTCTACTCAAATAGACCTAGAACAGATCAGTTTTTTGTTTTTCATCAACAAAATATTTTATTTTTAATTCCAAAGTCACTTCTCATATAAATATCAGACAATCTTAAACAGCCGCAACTTGCATGTAAATTCAAAATTCAATTCAATCAATCAATTCAATTCAATTCAATGCAATTCAATTCAATTCAATTCAATTCAATTCAATTCAAAAATACGTTATTGATCCCAGAGGGAAATTAGATAGTTAGTTAGATATTAGTTCTGGTGCGTGGGTGCTTTTTGTACGTGCAGGGATCATATATGCTACCACTATGCTGTAACTAGTTTGCTGAAAGTTTCATTAAAACATGTCAAGTGGTTTGTGTGATATTTTGCTAACATCCATCCATCCATTATCTGTACCCGTTTCTTCCTTTAAGGGTCACGGGGGTCACTGGTGCCCATATCCAGCCG
>JARVJO010000039.1:8112389-8131680 GCA_031762555.1 Cynodonichthys magdalenae
CTCCCAGGCCTCTGGTAGAGGACCCGAGCTCAGAGAGAGACCACCCGCGGTGGGTGAGAAGAGAATTTTTTTTTATAGGAGGTATAAATGCGACAGACGATGGAGAGAGACAGTGTTCTGTGTACTTGACCCAGACCAGTGGTTTGACGTTCCAGTGTCTGTCAAACTCCAAAACACATTTGGTCAAAGACTGATTCTCCCCAAAGATCCAGTCCCCCAGCACAAACAGAGTAGTGTTGTGTATGCTATTAAGTGACAGTAGGACAGTGATCATACATCAGGAGAGACAAAGCAGGTACTGTTCAAAAGGATGACCCAGCACAGAAGAGCAACCTCATCAGGCCAGGATTTTGCAGTTTACACTCATCTACAGGCCAGTGGTCACTATTTCAGAGATGAAGATGTTCTCATCCTTGATAGAGAGGGACATTGGTTTGAGAGAGGAGTAAAGGAAGCCATTTTTCTGAAGAGAAACCACCTGTCGTTAAACGGGGGGAGGTCTCCTTGTTCAATTGTCCCCCACTTACAATGCTATTATGAGTATGACTCAACCATCTGTGTTGATTATCATTGTTAAACTTGTTCGTCCACCATGTGGAAAGCTGAGCTTACCTGTAACTCCTCAAATTGAAGAAGACTCTTAGAGCAGAGATGAAATGTGTCAACAAAGAAGAACCCGTTCAGAGGACCTACTCAACATTTTTAGATTGTTGCAACAGTGCATTTTCTTGTGTCTGGATCATTTGCCTCGTCCACTAAGACCTCCAACTTTATGGCTTTGAATTTCATTTTTCTTTTACGATTACTCTGCTCTCCCTAACTCTCCAAGGTAACAGCTAATAGTACACACAAAAATGTGCACCACTTTTGCACCGCATGCAATCTTAGTAGATCACCTTCACCACGCCCACTATTAGTATGTGCAATTGTTTACTTTGCACATGCAATTTAGCACTTGTTATTTGGGATCTTAGTAGATCAGGACCATTGAGTGCTAACTGCTGCATGAGATTTCTGTCTAAAACTTTGGCAATAGATTTTGAAGCCAACCCTATTTCTCTGTTAGCAGAATGTCTCATGAATCACTGGACTGGATTTTAATCAAACTCTCAGATTGATCATTAGAAGTTCATATACAACTCCACAATCTTTTAAAGTTCAAAATTTACACCATTTAAAAATATTAAGGTAAAATTTGATGTAGAAATAGCTGATAATCATTCACAACATGTACATCAAATGAAATTGTTTGTTAGGTCTTTATTTACTTTTTTCTAAAATTAATACTCTAGTAAAGTTTTTAAATGTCAATCAAAACACAAAATAACTGTTCTCTGCTGCTTGCAGTCATGTTGTTTTCAGCTTTTCCACTCTGAAGAGTGGAAACAAAAAAAAGAGTTCAAAGAAGCAAAAAATATGCAGGCAGGAAAGTCATTTTGAGATCCTGGTTTCATGTTCAGTTTGCACAGTGGTATATGGATGGTTTGTTTGAAGTTAAAGCCATGGAACATTCTTCCAATAGTCTGCCAGCTACCGCTAATGGAATTCAGTTTAATTGGGCTGAATGTAGGTAACACAACCGAAGCTTCAAATGTGGAGCCAGTTTGGGAAAAACACACCAGGTTTTCAATGTCTAAGTTATATATAAATACAGGAAAACACACTTGTACTGTTTTTTATAAAATGTACCACAACTGAGTCAACAATGATGGAGTTTCACTTTTATGAATGTAAGAAGTTATATCAGACAGCACTAGTCTACATTTTAAAGAAATTTTGAAGGTTGCCACTGCGTGTGACAGAAGGGTCTGATTTTCACATATGGTGTTTATGTCTCTACAGTGTTTTATGTAGAATCTAGTCAATCAAATCAAGTTTAAATACAAATTCAAAGCTTAGAATGGAAGTCAACAAGAGTTTCAATACACTCTGCACTTTAAACAAATTTGATAGAAAAACAGAAATCTTTACAAATATGCATTTGACATATAAGAATTGTAAAGTTTACAAACCTTTAGAACATTAGAACAATTTAAAAGATAAAGTGTGTGACATAATTTACCGTTAGATGAGCTAGTGTTGTAGTCAAGACCAAGACCACAGTGTATTGAGACCGAGACAAGACCAAGTCTTTTAGGGCCTGGACCAAGTTCATCAAAAAAGGGTCTTAAGACCGGTGTCAAGTACTTCAACACTAAGATGAGTCCTGCATGATAAATTCTCTAAAAAAACATAAAACACTAACTGTGACCGTGGAAAAACAATAAAGATAAGAAATGTTTTCAACTGTAAAGTCAAACATTGGAGTTTTTCTACTTTTTCACCAAAATTTCATTGTTGTCCACAGTGTGTAGAATTGTTTGCAGGTTTTTGAGAATCGGATCTGTCATGTTCTGTTGCTAAAAGTCAAACAAATCCTAACTGAGATGCATATTTCAAAATATTTTTTGCCAGGGTTTATTTTTGGTACCACTTTTCTTTGACTGTTTTTCTTCCCATTTAGCTTAAAAATGCTGGGAAGGTGTGAGTGAAGCTTTACTGAAACCCAACAGTGTGTGGGAATCATGGAAACAGTGACAAGATGAGGCACAAGACACAAGGACCTGCTCTGTAACGTCAGCATCGAGTATGACATCATTATCAGTGGTGTGATGGAGCACACTCACACACCACAAACACACACATACACCCTGCATTGGAGAAAACCAGGAGTAGTTTCCCCCTCTGTGACTAGACTAAATGAGGGAAGTGTTGCTAGCAGAACCTGACGTTGGCATGCAAAAATGTAGCCCACTCAGCCACACAATCTTCTTCCCTGATCCCGGAGTCTAAGTCTCAGCTGACACGCTGCTGTGGCCTCGTGATGTCACACAGGAGCCATGAAAGGAGCACTGGGGGGATGAGGTTATAATTGTCAGGCAGCAACCAGTGTAAATTTGGACCGGGTTACAAGGCAGGCTTTGAAATGGGAGCACGGTACAGGTTTCATCAGATGTCAAAACTGGAAAAGTTGAGGATCACTTAAAGCATTAGAGGGGAATAAACAGCTAATTATTATCACTGATAAGTGACAGTGTTACACAAAAAAATTTAAAATAAAATAAAGCCTCTTAACCCTGTAAATCCAACCATTCATTCATCCATTTGTTTATATTTGATAAATGGTAAATACAAGCATAATGAGAGTTGTCTATAGAGATGTTAGGGTTATTTAAAAAAAACTGAGAGCACTTTATTCTTGTAATAAGGAACACAATATATATTGAATCCATACACAGTTCAAATGATGTTCAGAGGGTCCTTCTCTGAGCCCATCTTTAATATCAGACATAGTTGTAATAATGTTTTCTTCTGTAAGCTTTTTGGCAAGTATCTCATTCTGCAATTTTTGTGCTATTTCAACAATTTATACATTAAAGCTTTCAGCTCCTTCAAGACATTCCTGCTATGGCTTTTGGTACTTCAGCAATTTTTACTTTTTGATTCAATATTTAAGATATTTAGCTTTTTCTGCCATTTTCCCCCCTCTTTTAAAATGAATGGAGCTGTCTTTAACATCCTTAAAACCCTTTAAAATGTTTATGAATCTTTACTGTATTTTATATGTTTTGTTCTGATTATGTTTTTTAAACTTCTTTGCTGAATTTAGATATATTCTGCCTTTTTAGCTATTATTCTCACCTTTTCTGCTATTCTTCTGCCAATTTCAACTTTTTTGTGCTTATTTCAGATTTCAGATTTTTAGAAGTGAATCAACTTGGCTTACTGCAAACTTATTCTGACTTCCAATTCTGAACACAGTTTTCTTACACAGTGATCTTTCCTCACATCTACTTTATATAGTTAGATCATTGAAAGCAATAAAAACAATTATTTCTTTAACAGGAGCCCATATTGCCAGATTGTCCCTAATTTGTAAACATTTTATTTGGTTTTGCATTGACATAATAATGTTGTTCTCTATAAAATACATTTAAATTAAATAATCTTCTTGTTCTAATAAAGTAAACCATCATGTACACCATTCCATTATAAAATGTGAGATTACCTAACAAGGAGGCACAAGCTTGTAACCACGTTGAGAACATAAATACAATTTCCATTGTGGTAAAAGTATCCACGATGAAAGGTCAGACACTTAGCTCACATGTGTTTAATAACGCCGATGCCAACAATTACAGAGCTGAGCAGACTCCACCATCAGCTCCAGCACTGATTTTACCCTGCGGCAGCTCTCTAAGACAAATATCTTGGTCTATACTTAGCCTTGATATATCTGAGTCTACCTCACACAGAGACACATGTTTCCTTTGGCCATCCACACATACAGTATATACAGCCAGTTCACCTGCTGATATCCAGAGCAGGAAACTCTGACTCTCTTGTGTTTAGGTGTGTTCAGTCTGACATAACAGCCAACAACAGCATCCAGAACTAGATGAGATGTCTGAGCTTTGAAGTCACTTTAACGTGAGAGTTAATGGTAAAGTGATAACTGAGATGTCATGCCTGTGGAAAGAGTATGAACAGTTAATATCTTACCTGTCACAAAGAACTATTTGAATGACCTCAGTTTGTTGACTGGACTGATGAGCTGTTAGTCGGAGTGTAGCCGAGACTAAAGTTGATTGCTGCCATATTACAACAAGCAGAGCCTGGGGACCCTGGGTTGGACTCTCCAATCTTTGGTGCAGAGGTCACCGAGGTGGTTAAAAAGCTCCTCGGTGGCAAGGCACCGGGGGTGGATGAGATTCGCTCGGAGTTCCTTAACGCTCTGTATGTTGTGGGGTTGCGTTGGTTGGTGTGACTCTACAATATCTCATCGACATCGGGGGCAGTTCCCCTGGATTGGCATACTGGGTGGTGGTCCCCCTATTGAAAAAGGGGGACCGCAGAGTGTGTTCCAGCTATAGGGGAATCACAGTTCCAAGCCTCCCTGGTAAGGTATATTCAAGGGTCCTGGAGAGGAGGGTCCATCAGATAGTCAAATCTCAGATTCAGGAAGAGCAGTGTGGTTTTCGTCCTGTTTGTGGAACAGCGGACCAGCTCTACACCCTCAACATGGTCCTGGAGGGTGCGTGGGAGTTTGCTCAACCAGTCTACATGTGTTTTGTGGACTTGGAGAAGGTGTTCAACCGTGTCCCTCGGGGAGTCCTGTGGGGGTAAACACTTCCTGGAGAGAGGTGAAGGAGATGAATCTGAGCAGATAACAAAGAGGTTTCGAACAAACTTGTCCGCCCACGGTTACACAAGCACTTTTAAACAGCTTCGCGACAAATACATAAATAAATAAAAAGTAAAGTCTGCACAGTAAGACCACAACGCTTTTTTTTTTAACACAACAGTTGAAGCCACTGCAGACGGCCCACCCTTAATCACACCCACAGAATGAGGGGACACACTGCAGTGGAGACACAGTGAGCCGAACCGACCCGACCCATAGTGAAACGGGTCGAACAGTGCTCGTGGAGATGGGGCTTTAGAGATAGGATGAGAAGCTTAGTCATCCAGGAGGGACTCAGAGTAGAGCCGCTGCTCCTCCACATCGATAGGAGCCAGTTGAGGTGGCTCGGGTATCTGGTTAGGATGTCTCCTGGATGCCTCCCTGGTGAGGTGTTCTGGCACGTCCCACTGGGAGGAGACCCAGAGGAAGATCCAGGACATGCTGGAGGGACTATGTTTCTCAGCTGGCCTGGGAACACCTTGGGATTCCCCCAGACGAGCTGGCCCAAGTTGCTGGGGAGAGGGAAGTCTGGGTCTTTCTGCTTAGGCTGCTACCCCCGTGACCCGACCCCGGATAAGAGGAAAAAAACAGACGGATGGATGAACATTATATGGTTTTTGCATCACTCGCCTATTTAAATAGATTTTTATGGTTATTTGCATGTCCTGATAGCAGCTGCACCATAAACTTTCCACATAAGCCCCTTTCAAAACACATGAACTGTAGCTTTAAATGGATATTCTAGTCATTTTTAAAGTACTGTTAATTATCAGTAGTTAGTACTGTATCAGCAGTGACATCAGTTGAGTACAGAATGTGAGGAAACCCTTTCATGCTCTAAGGTAGATTTGCTGCACCGAAATTACATGTTTGCTCCTATTGGATTTGCTTAAGACTCAAGTGGTGTGCTAAAAGCAAAAGCACTAAGAACAATATGATGGTTTACTTTGGGCTTGGGCCTTTAATTAGAGTTAATTAGTCAGGTTGAAGTGGCCTCACACACAACATCAATGGGCTTGGGCTGAGTTGGGTCATATCAGATTTTTTAGGCCCGATCTAAACTCTGCTTTAAGTTTAATATCATGTCTTAAGCTCAGATTCTTTTAAAGGACAAACAAAGATAATAAAGTATTTACTGCAGTCTGGAAATGTGTCAAAGCGTACAGTTCTTCAGAATGCCATCCCAGCAACAAAATCAAAAACACATTCCCAAGAATCGCTAAATGTTGTTTGCAAAACAATTACAGCTACAAAAGAATTGAAAAAAGATGTGTTGTGTTGTGCACGTCAGGGCTGCCAAAAATAATAGCTTAATCACTCGAGGCATGAAACAATGGTGTTTTCTCTTTATCATCCCATGACATTCGTTTAAAAAATTCTCCTAAAAATGTCCAGTGATGGAAGATAAGTGGACTTATGCAACAACCTGACAAAAACTAACACAGATTACTGCGCATGTAAGATAACAATGTCAGCTATGTCTGAGGGTTGTTTTGCTGCGAGGCAGGAGCTGCTCCTTCATCAAGCTGCTTCCGTTTGATAGCCTGCAATTTAAGTCTGGGTCCTGAGGCTGTGATGAAATGCAGCACACATTCCCTCCTGTTTTTTTTTTTTTTTCAGATAATCCACAGAAACACCAAACTTTGACACTTTCAACAGCTCTGGTCAAATGGTCAAGAGTCCCTACTGTACTGAGCCAGCACAGAAAGAGAACATAGCCGTATTAGGGAAAGAGCAAACGCCCTTATATGGGGACGCTTCCTCTGGAGTAACAACCCAGTCTGCTGGCTTTTCCCTTGCATTCCTTTCCTTCAGCTCCCAGTTTCTTCGGGAGCTTTTCATTTCCGATTTGCTGGCTGGAGAAGGAGCAGGGCAGCCTTTCATGAGAGTCTAGCCTGGTGTGAGATCCCCTTTTCCAAAAGGGGAAAAAAAAGAAAATACACAAACCTTCGTCTAGCCTCTTTCCTGAAAGCCTTTACTTTGGGTTTGATGTAGTTAAATAAGCCTGGCCAGGAACAGGGCACACCTGGCCTTTTCAAGTCCATCACAGACTAAACCTCATTAGGCAGGTGAGAAGTCCAAGAGCATGTAGTCTTTATTCTTGTTGTGTCAGCCCTGTGTTACCTTCATGGACTGGGTTGCACTTTCACTGAAGTCAGTTCAGTGTTTTGAATCATTTATGCTGAATAGGACTCAGTGGACTCAAGATGTCCTGTTCAACGTGAGATAAAATCTCCAGCCTCCAGTTTAAAATGTTCCCTGTTCAGCAAGCACAAAAAGCAGCTTGATGTTCAAATCGATTCACATTCGTCTTGGGAAGTTTTGTTGAGTTTGTGACATCAGTGTTTTTGAAGAAATATAACTGCCTGTTCAGCCTGCCATGACTGGGTTTTATTGGTAACTCAGGTAATTCTAAAAAGAGGCTGCCAACATTCTGCTATTTGTTCAACGTCACATATTAATGATAGAAATAAACATGCAACACTTTCTCTTTTACCGATCCTACAACTTTCTGAACCTGAGCCGACTGCCCTACTACTGTGCCAGAGCTGACCCAATTGTTCAGATATCACACAGTTGGTTTTGTTCAGTCAGTGTTTGTTTAGCAGCTGCTGGTGGTATTACTGTTCTAATAACACCTAATACAATAATGACTGCTTCTAATCACGATTATGTAATTGCCTACGTTTGTTAGCAATATAGCTCACAAACCACTAGAAATAATAATCAATGGATGTGCATCTATATTCACTTTTGGAGTCAACACAATTCAAGATGGCCATCACAGCTAATTGACTTTAGCAAACACAAAAAATTGACAAAACATATAGGCTGTGTCCAAAACGAGAGGCTGGGTCCTCCGAAGGCCGAATTCGTCGACCGCTTACGTCACAGCCCAGTCACAGGCTGTCCAAATCTGAAGACTCCTCCAATGCGGCCAACAAATGTGTCCTTTCTTTGCCCCGAATTGAAGGACTGGTTCGATGCATCCTTCCCGGCCCACCATATCCCATAATGCATTGCGGGCAGACCGGAGATTTTCTTTGCTAGTAATGGCTGATAAAGCGAGTGAAAGGAAAATGTTTTAAATAAAAATCTGACGGTATAAAAATGTAAAATTTCAAGCGGTTGTGTTGTTAATACTTTTATTATTTGTATAGACATGTTTTTAAATATTATTTTTGTCAGAAAAAAAACAATCTGGTTTAGTGAAATAAACATGCACCTATGGCGGGTTCATTAGTTCTTCAAATACCGTCTTTAAGTCAATTTTATTTTGTGATAATAATAACTCTAATACATTGATATTTTTCT
Source organism: Cynodonichthys magdalenae (assembly GCA_031762555.1). NCBI lineage: Eukaryota > Metazoa > Chordata > Actinopteri > Cyprinodontiformes > Rivulidae > Cynodonichthys > Cynodonichthys magdalenae. The sequence continues at coordinate 8,120,929 of JARVJO010000039.1, forward strand.
CATTTTGATCTAATTTAGCTTCTGTATAGTGTCGTCATGGTTGCTAGGCAACCAGACATACGCCGAGTAAGGGGGGGAATAAAGCCGAAGGCTAGACCATCCAAATTCACAGTGACTTTCTTCCGGTTTTAACGGTCTACCAAGGACTTGGCCCAGCTCAACCGGGTGGTCCTTCCTTTTTATTAATGTTGAGGAAAATAAGTGTTGTTGTTTTTGCTGCTCCCTGGGCACTTAACGTAGCTGCCCACTGCTTTATTTGGGTGTATCTCACAGGTGTCGGGTCAAATGCAGAGCACAAATGTTGTCAATGTGTGTTTCTAGACAAGGATGACAATACAAAGCACTTAAATGAATGAACTATAAAGCACCACAGAGTTTTTCAGTTGAACTTTATTTAATCAAACATGCCTGTGTGCAGCACACTGTGTTTGTGTTTCAGGATAGTAAAAACAAGTCAATTACTTTGAACTGACAACATTTATTTTGAGACATTCTATCACTTAAAGGGGCAGCATGTGGGAATTAGCACCATATAGTGGTAAGGTTGCATATTACATCCATTTCATCTCATCTTTACCAAATCTTCCACATATTTAGCTGAAATTATACAAAAATTTAGTTTGTGCATCAAGTCTACTGTTAAAACTATCTTGATTTAATGGCATAAACAGACAATAACTTTTATTTGTTGGTGTCAGTTAGAGTGTGAATAGTTGTTTTGTTTGTCTCCATATGTCCCTGTAATGAACTTGCAACCAGTCCAGGGAGTACCCACCTCCCTCATAGTGACTATTGGAGATAAACACCAGCTCTTCGCAAACTGGAAAGGAAAAGCAGGTTAAGAAAATGGATGGATTTACACAGTGTTCTTCCTAAAGTAAAAAAAATTGTGAACTTTACTTGATGTTCATACATTAGGAGGCATTTGTGCTGCTTTCATTCTGAAGAGAACATAATGCCCATATAATAGACTTAAAATAAAGAAACTTCAGTTCAGAAAAATCCAGCTGCAGTTTCCCAGACGTGACCACACGAGAACAAAAAGACAAAGTTATGAGACAGCAGCTGGCAGGCCTATTGTACTGGAATGAGCACCTTGACAGATAACCAGCTCAAGTTAATGACTCCAATGATTTCCTTTTCCTAACCGCTTAATTTACCAAAGCATAATGTTTATGCGTCTTTGAAGCCAAGACTGAGGAATGTTGTTGTGGGCTTAAAAGTATTAACCACCTGTTACCCATCAATCTATTTGTTTTATGATTTGATGCATTTTAATGAGCTTCTACCTGTTGTGTTTTAACTGCTCCTCTTTCATGGTAAACTCTAAATGGCTTCACTTTTGAACTGTGTGTCCTTTTTTTTTCTTTCCTTCCTTCTTTAAAAAAATATTAAATATTTATAGGTGGCGGCTGTCTGTTTGTGAAGTCAGTCTTCAGGAATTCCCAGTGTGGGGTCCTGGGTTTCCAAACCAGACTTATCCTTCTGTTACAGATGAAAGCAGCTCTGAGAGAGAGAGAGAGAGAAAGAGAGAGAGAGAGAGAAACGGTGTTGTTTGGCTGAGCAGCAGAGCCTTGCCTTCAGACGGCAGGAATGTGGGATGTCTGGAGTGGGGGTCAGGAAGTGAGGAAAAAATGCCAAGTATGTCCATGTTTATCCAGGGCTGGCTCTCCATTCAGCCCCCAGTGACGTGCTGTGAGGGCCGGGGAGTATAAAGGGAGCTCGAGTGTGCAGTCAGAACTCAGATCAACTCCTCTACTGAAGCTAAACTCTAGCTTTCACTGAGAAAAAGAAAAAAAGCAGAAGGTGAGCAGAGCTACGGACTGACAAGAGATCAACTCGATCAGAAGACATTCACGAGCTCAACCTCTGAGACGAAAGGACGACTTTCTCCGGGAAGACTTTGGAAGAACCAGAATTTATTAGCAAACACCTGAGAAGATGTCTGCTGGAATGAAGAAAACCATCTTGCTCCCAGTGCTGTGTATCCTCTTCTCATACATGGTAAGCTACACCAGCTAAGATTGACCTTCAGTCTTTAAATCTACGTTTAAAATAGGTGTACAGGTGCAAATCTCTGTCTGTAGAGCAAGGTGTGTGCATGATACTTACCAGAGCGTGTTCCTCTGTGCTTAGGCTGCAGGTCAGGAATGCACCGGCCAGTGTTCGTGCCCTTCTGTTCCCCCTCAGTGCCCACCAGGAGTGAGCCTGGTGCTGGATGGCTGCGGCTGCTGCAGAGTGTGCGCCAAACAGATGGGCCAGCTCTGCACGGAGAGAGACCTCTGTGACCCACATAAAAGCCTTTACTGTGACTTTGGTGCCCCCACCAATAGACGCATTGGCGTCTGCACAGGTGAGCCACTGAAGTTCTCCCCTCTCTGCTTCATCACATACTTAATGTCCGAGCCGAACCGTGACCTCCGCCTTGCATTTCCACAGCCCAAGAGGGAGCCACCTGTGTGATCGGAGGCATGGTGTACAAAAGCGGAGAGACGTTCCAGAGCGACTGCAAGTACCAGTGCACCTGTCTGGATGGTGCCGTGGGATGCGTCCCACTCTGCTCCATGAACATCCGGCTGCCCAGCCCAGACTGCCCCATGCCAAGACGAGTCAAGGTGCCTGGGAAGTGCTGCGAGGAGTGGGTGTGTGATTCTCCCACTAAAAACACCTTTGTGGGCTCTGCTCTGGCTGGTGAGTTACTCCTTGTTTGCGCTCTTTGCAGAAAAATGGTGAATTTAGTTTTTTTTTTTTAAATCCGATGTTTCCTGCTGTGTTTGTAGCGTACAGAGAGGAAGAGACTTATGGCCCAGATCCAAATATGATGAGAGAGAACTGCTTGGTTCAAACTACTGAATGGAGTGCCTGCTCCAAAACCTGTGGTCTGGGAATCTCCACCAGGGTGACCAATGATAACCGTGACTGCCGCCTGGAAAAACAAACTCGTCTGTGCATGGTGCGACCGTGTGAGTCACAGCTGGAGCAAAGCATCAGGGTGAGTCCTTGTTCAAACAAGTTGTTCCTAAACTACAACTCGTTGCTACCCATAAACACCACCTTAATTTGTTTGTTCTGTGTTTTTTTATTTTTCCTTCTCACAGAAAGGGAAAAAGTGCATCCGTACACCCAGAGTCTCCAAGCCTATGAAGTTCGAGATCTCCGGCTGCACCACCACCAAGTCCTACAGGCCAAAGTTTTGCGGCGTCTGCCTGGACGGCCGCTGCTGCACCCCGCACAGGACCACCACCCTGCCCATGGAGTTCAAGTGCCCCGACGGGCAAGTCATGAAGAAGCACATGATGTTCATCAAGTCCTGCGCCTGCCACTATAACTGCCCAGGGGAGAACGACATCTTCGAGTCGATGTATTACAAGAAGATGTATGGCGACATGGCGTGAACCGCAGGGAGACGATTCGAGCTTATGACTTGAAAAAAAAAACAAATAGAACTCCATCTCAATTTGCAGCTCAGCATATATGTGTTTTTTATGTTTTAATTTGTTTTTGCCATTTTTTCATTTGTTAAAGTAGCTCAGACACTTGACTTGGTGTCTGTGAGGGTTGTATGGCTGGTGCATGACTCATTAGACTCAGACAGAGGGTTGCCTCGCAGCTCCAAAAGATTTCTGCACTATAACTTTTAATTTTTTTTTTTTTTTAAATGACAAACCTACTGTCTGGTTTCCGCCCATTCCGCATGATCCGAACATTTTACTTTTATGCATATTTATATGTAAACGCTGACCTCCTCTCTAAACGAGATGTTTAATTAGTCCAAGACCAGAGCTGTAAAACCTGAGCAGCTGTGTTGGGAGCAAACGGATCAAAGCAAGTCAGTGTTCCACAGTCCAAACAGGTCTGAATGTGTCTGTGTGTATGTGAGTTCAAGCCTTAATGTTAGCCTTGTCTATGTGTGTGTATATATGTGTGTGTGCTTGCAGAGTGGAGGAAAGGTCAGAGCTTTGGCCCAACATGAGGACGACAAACCAAGCAGCTCGCTGAGTTTAGGGTTAGATATAAAACAGTGGCAAAAGCACTGAGAAAAAAAAGGAAAGAAAAATAAAACGCTGTAGCTGTTATTATTTCAGGTCAGAGTAAAGAAACCAGGCATCTTTAAAGAACAAGGTGACTGAGAAGCAGCTTACAAAGATTTGAAGAACAGACTGGAAGAATTATAATTTCATTCCTTTTTTGAAAAAAATTGTTGATATGTAAATCGTGTATATATTTGTACAGTTTAAATTAATTTAAAAAAAACGTCCATTTTGTCCAGTGCTTTAAAGTTTAATTTTTTTTTTCAACATTATTTTTTACTGTTTTGTTGAGAAGTGTGACAAAAAATGTTACATGTTTCACTGTGTAGCTGGGAATAAAATTTTATATTTTTTATACAAATAAGTTCTCGAGTTAAGTCTTAATTCTGACTAAAATTTCAGTTATGAACTTAGAATAACAAATGCTCTTTGTTTGATTTCCTTTAAATTAAGGGGAACAAAAGTAGAGTAAATAGTAAAGTCAATAATATAGCACATTTGTCTAATAAAAAGAGGTTCCATATAAAACACTTAATAAACAAAAATCATATTATGTGAAATATTTGACCATATTGCAAGATGCCACATTAATATGTGCTGTGGAGAACTTGCAGCTCCTATAATACCAAATTTTAACCCAAAAGCTGTAAAACTAAAAAACTTTGTTTAATGATGTTTATTACTGACTAGCTTTAGCAGCCATTTTGAACTGGATCAATTCAAAATGCTCTACTTCACTGACTGCAGAATAAACAAATTTTAACCAAAAATATAATAATAATATTTAACCTGCAGTTTGACTTAAAGTGACACCTCTTGTTTGTACACATGCTTTGCTGTTTTATTTTCCATTTTCCCAGCCTGTTGTGGCATTTGTAAGTCAAAAATATACAGTAAACACTATATACAGTGTGTCCCTGGAAGCTCTTACATTATCTACTGTGTTGTTGATTATGGGTTTGGCTTTGCATGGCGGAGTTTTAACTTGCACTTGTAGATGTAGCAACAAACTGTGTTCACTGATAATGGTTTCCTGAAGTGTTCCTGTGCCCATGTGGTAATATCTGTTACAGAATGATGTCAGTTTTTATCGCAGTGCTGCCTGAGGGATAGAAGGTCATGGGCATTCAACGTTGGTTTTTAGCTTTGCCGCTTGCTTGCAGAGATTTGTCCAGATTCTCTGATTCTTTTGATATTATGGACTGTAGATGATGAAATCCCTCTTTAAAACTGTTGGATTATTTGCTCACACAGTGGTTAACAAAGTGGTGAATCTCGCCCCATCCTTGTAAACGACTGAGCCTTTCGAGGATGTTCCTTTTATACCTAATCATGACACCTGTTTCCAAATAACCTGCTCACCTGTGGAATGCTCCAAGCAGGTAGGGTAGAGTATGTGTCTGGGATGATGCTCAGCTATTATCACCCCAAATTTTAGCCAAATATCTATAAAATCTGCTAAATTCTGGACATTTTTGTGTTTCTTTAAACTAGTTGGCTTTGATAGCCATCTTGAGTTGGAACTATTTTTGTGTTTACTCAGATTGCTTTGTTATAGTGGTCATCTTGAACTGGGTTGACTCCAAAGGGTCATCAGCTGCAGATGTGCATCCAACAATTACTTTCTGAAACTTTCATTATAAATCTGTTTACTGTTTCAGAAGATATTTTCCTGACAGACACAGACATTGACCCCATCATATTACCCCAGGCAGTGGGCGATAACAATGTATCTGCCTCAATATTCATCTTTTATTTGTTTTTTAACAACTGTTTCGTTACTGAAACGGTATTGTACAGTATGAAATGTCCTGCTTAATTTGGTGGTTTTTACCTGGATAGTCTGTACACAACTCTCATGTAACCTAATCTTCTGTGTGCAGGAAAATCATGCGATTGAACAGAAAAACAACTGGAAAAATCCACACAACTCCTGGCTTTTCCCCAAAATGTACTGCAGTAACACTATTAAAGTAGGTGCAGCATGTGTTTTTGTTTTAGAGGAGTACGAAAACATGCATCAGTGGAAGAACTGGCTGCATGGAACGAAAAGTTCTGACAGGATGATGTCCTGAAACGACCCCCCCCCCCCCACACACACACAAACGCATAAACCAACCTATGGAACAAAGAGCTGAATCTTTGCTGCAAAGAACAGAAAGTCCTAACAGGACCATGTCCTTAAACGCCTCCTTCACTGACTTCTCTCACCTTTAAAAGGTGGGCTCAAATGGTCAAATGTCGCCCTCTTGTGCCCTTTCCATTTTATATATATATTTAACATCTGCATGAAAAACTTTCAAATTAAGAGACCATTAGATTATTTGTATTTTGTAGATGTCAAAGATGAATCAAATAAAAATATAGATGCGTTTTAGTTCTAGGAGTCTAATTATAAATAAAACAGTTAATTAGTAGTTCTTAATTCATTACGTTTTGCATGAAGTGAGGTCTTGAAATAGAAAAAAATGCACGTTTGATCCTTTTGGTTTTGTAGATCTTCTGTGCGACTTTGAATCGGTGTGATGGAAAATAGCTTTGATGACAGTCTGCTCATTTTATTGTTGTAAAAGGAATATTACTTTAACTTGATTATGTCAAACAGACCTTAAATAATAGGGAATTTATAATGTGCAGAATTATCCTTGGAACATATACTTTATATCTCATTGTCTTCAATATGTTTTTTAGTGTGTGAGTGAAAATATAAACATGCTGTATGAATAGAGTGTAAGTGTAAAATAGAAAGTTCTGTATGTGGGGGGAGAGGTTTGTGTGAATGAGTAAATGAGAAACACACTGCGAAACACTTTGCAGAAGCTGAGGAAAGGTGCTGTATAAATGTGGATTTTATTATTTGCCACAGCTGAAATCCACGCCTTCATTCTTTAACACCTTCAGCATTATTCATAATAACCCAAAGGAGGAATTGTTTATGTTGGCTTCAGTTAATAACCTTTTTTTTAATTGAATTGTATTTTTTTTATAAAGTATGCAATATTGAATTTGGGGTTAAGATTTAAAGTGCAGTATCTGGGAATATTGTTGATGAGTGATGGAGCAGAAGATGAATCAATGAATTACAGCTTTGTCCACAGTATTGAAAGTGTTGCTTCAGTCTGTCATTGTGAAAAAGGAGCTGAGCCAAAAGGCGAAGCTTTTTAATTCTGGTCCTTCGTTGCAACCCTCATGTGGATTGTAAAAACAGAACCAGATCTTCAATACAAGCAGTTGTGGACAAAGTATTGTTTTTTTACTTGAGTCAAAGTACTGAGCCTACTTTCAATAAAAGTAAAAGCTCTATTAAATTATTGCTTAAGGTAAAGTACTGGTTAAAGTTAAAGTACATAAATAATAAAGTACTTAAAGATTAGAAGTTTTTTAACAATTTATTTAACAGTACTTGAGCATAGTCAAGAATAATTGGGAAAATTTTCAGCTATTTTGGACAGATCAGTAAATCCATATATACAATAATAATGCATTAGTCTTATACAACACTTTATCACCAGATTTATACATGGAGAAGTTAGATTAAGTGTCTTGCCCAGGAGCACAACAACAGTATGTGCTCAGGCAGGGATTTGGACACCTACCCACTGCACCACTAAAAATTTAATCTTCCTAATTATACCCCTTTACAAAAACAGTCAAATTCATTTAGTCTATAGTCACACTTCAAGGACATGTTTTGGAATGTTTTGTATAGAGTCATGTGACTAATTAGGGAGTTTTGAATCTAATCTGAACTTTTTTGTTGTTATTTGTAATATTTGTTCTAGTTCGCTGAACTGAAAGTAGCATTTGTTACAATAAAGTAGAAACTATTTTATACAAAACAAGTTAACAAAGTCAATAAAACGAAGGCTAAAAATATAAAACGCTGTAACTTTGGTCCGAAACGAGATGAGTCCATGTTGAAATCAGGACTGATCAGGATATAAACAAAGATAGCATATTGTAGTATACCTATAAGGCAACACTAGTAGGACAAGACTTCTTCTTCTCGTCCTTACAACTGGTTTAAAGCTGCACATTGCCACCTACTGTAAAGGGGTGTAATTTTACAATGAGTCAGGGAAACAAACCACACAAACGCAGCCAAACTAAAGTCTTTAGAGAAAAGTAGTGAAATAAATAATAGGATTTTATTGTTAAAATGTAGCAGAGTAAAAGCAAAATTTGTGATTTAAAAAAAAATGCTACTCAAGTTAAGTATAAATTCTCAAAAACTGTACAGAGCTCAAGCAGAGTTTTGTTAATGCCCACCTCTGAGTACAGGCTTCACTTTAGAGACAAGGTGAGGAACTCAGAATAAAACTGCTCCTCGCCTCTAAAAAAGAATCATCTGAATGTTGCTGCAGAGACAGGCGTCTGTCTGCCTGTCGATCTCAAATAAGTGGAAACAGTTTAATGGTTGGAAATACAGTGCAACACAAAACCACCTTCATGCTATTTTTAAAGGGCTTTTGCACACAGCTTATTATTAATCATGCTAATATTACTGTATCATTAGTCGCTGCCAAGCTTATTAAAACTCATCACATCTTTATTTGTTGCTGCCTTGGCAACCGGTGTCGATGAAGAGATGCAGGTTTCAATTTTTAACCAGTTTCCAGATCCATCCACCGATGCAGCATTGGAGCAGCTGAAGCTGAGCTTCGGCTCGTTTTCTCTTCTAATTACGTTACACTAGAAGACAAAACACCGTCATGAGAACACACTGACAACTGCCAGTTGTGCTTTGAATCATTGCAGGATTGCTTTATTTATTTATTAATAGAACAATGACCAAAAGGGAATTTTGATGCCAAAACTAAGGGTTGAAATGTGTGTTGGAACTGAATTGTGTCAACAGCCAGTGTGTCATCCCCATGATTCATCCTGTCAGTTTCTTCGCCCTCAAAGTGCCAACTTTATTTCCACTCACAAACTTTATTTTGCTGTTAGACACTCCTTTCACTCTGAACTGTGTGCGTAAATTGTAAAAAAAAAAAAAAAAAAAAAGGAACCACCACTAATAACTCAGTTTTCACAGTTCTACACGTTACTATGCAGAGTTTACTAAAATAACATGGATTAACCAAGAGAGACGCTTCCAGAATCAATTAGTTTTATTTATTTTTTTTACACAAATTCGTCACAATATTCGATCACAATTCAGTCATTTACCTGCTAAAAATCTAAACTTATTGCCTTGGCTTGATTAGAGTCCTCTGTGTCCACTGTAATAGGTAAGCATCTATGTTTTCCTTATTCAAAGAGCTTTTTACAAGCTGTGCAACTCCACATGATGGTGTGTTTCTACCTGAATTAACCTTTCATTTAAATCAGTGCTCAATGTTAATTATAAATAAATAAATCTGTTCTTTTTAGCACAGAGGTTGTGCATTTACATGGTGTTAGTATGCTAGCTTCAATCTACAGGATGCTACTTTACTGTGAGAAAATGAATAATATCTAAACAAAAAAAAATTAAAAAAAGCTGCAGCAGTGTGGCATCCTAGAAGAAAAATAGCAAAAGATAAAACCTGTCACACGTTCACACTATCAGGCATCTGGTGAAGCGGAGAAGAACAAAGAGACAGACTGCCGTGTCAGACTTGTGCTGGTTTTTTTTTTTCCTTTTTTCTTTCTCAGCCTCGACGCAGATCGTGGAGTTTCTGGGCAACATTTTCCAGCTCTGACTCGATAGCTGCCAGACTTTCAATCTCCGGCTCCTGCAGGTATAATAAGAAGACAGGATGTTAGGTTAGACAATACCAACATTATAATGCTCTGTACCAGCTGTTTCTGTATCTTTCATTGCAATACATAAAGTTTATTTTTAATATAAACTGAGTAAGAAAGTAAAAATCTGTGCAAGATTTTGCAGATGTGAATGCTAATGCAGTGCAAATTAAACCAATTAGTGATTAATTTTGCCAAATGTATGAGGATCTGTACACAGGAAGTTTCCTGGTTACATGAAAAGTTTTTAAAAATGGGGACTGCAGTGGGTTAAAAACTAGTTTTGTGTCTGCTGGTTATATTCTCTGAATTTGCTCCTAAAAATAACTGCATCTAACAAGTTTAACTAAATGAAATAAAGCTTTACTTAGTTTGGCCTTGTACTGAAGATGTTTAAAGCCTCTCTTTTCTTTTTATTACAGGAACATTTGAACTCAGAAGTTAGAATTTTCAATTCCAAATCAGAAAAGAATCTGATAGTAATTACATGTTTATTTTCATGTTTAATGGTTTGTTTCCAGGGCTGGAGCTACAATCTTTTTGCAAGAGGTGGCCAAGGTGTTTTTTAGTAAAGGCACATACAAATTTGAAAATTCAAGATGGTCGCCACAACTTAATATCAGCTGTTTAAAGAAATATTGCGCTGAATTTTTTTGTGATCATAAATTGAGCAAAAAATAACATAGCTTGTGCTCTCATTGTTTATGGCAGGTCATTTTACCATTTAATCAAATCTCACCGCTCTCTCTTTAGATATCAATAAAAACATTTATCCTGGTCACATAACTATTTTCAGTAGTCAGAATTAAACTAAAGATATTCACAATCACTGTATTATAAATATACAGTATAAGATAATTATGATTCTAATTGTACTAATACAAAAAACACATTTAAAATACTAAAAAAAACTAGAGGTGGGGCACGTTGGCGAGCACCTGGTGGCCGGGTTTTTGCCCATGGAACCCGGCCGGGCACAGCCCGAAGAGGA
>JARVJO010000039.1:8167340-8201235 GCA_031762555.1 Cynodonichthys magdalenae
ACGCCATTTTCACCTTTTGGCCGTACGTTCACTTTTAGTATGGTTTCCACGCAATCCTTTATAAATGAGGCCCCTGGACACTAACTTCATTTTCCCAGCACTTATTTTTTTAATAAATTTATGAATATCAGCTATAAAGTGGCTCTCTTTGAAGTTTTAGAAATAAGTTAAAAAGTAATTTAATGAGTTGTAGTATATAGTAATATAAGCAGTGATGAGGACAGTGGTGGTAATATATGAAAATTTGTTGCGTGTAATTATAATAGTAATGATATTGTTGATTAAGAAAGATAATGATTTGCATTTATGTGTAGTAAAAATGGTGCATTAAGGGAGGACATTGTAATAATGAATCCGTTTGGTGCTTTTTTCCTTTTATTTTGGTTTATGTGTGTTTTTTGTGCACTTTGTGTTTTAGGGAATCCATTAGGAATAGTAAAGTGAGGTACATCGAGTCATTGGCTTCTGCCTCTTCCCTTTTGGTCATAAGGTTAAATTTTTATCTGTTTGTTTTTGTTGGAAGTGTTCTTAAAATCATACATTAATTCAATCATTCATTCAGGTAAAATCTGGTTAAAAAAACAACAACAAAAAAACACTCCCTTACCACTGGGACACCCCTTCCATACAAGTAAGCCATGCCCAGGCCGCTCTGTCCCACCGGATTGCCCTAAAAATTAAAAAAACGCTAAGTTTTAGTTTGCAAAACATTTATTCACCTTCAGCTCAAGTACTCAAAACAAAAAAGCTACAAGAAGCACTAATACAAATAATACATAGTTAAGTAATCACTGGAGATTTGTCTTATTTATACCATATCAGAAGCCTTCTTGAAGTACTGTAGGGCGGTCTCGTTGTCCTGTGGGAGAAACTCGCTGCCTTCAGAATACATCTGAGGAGAAAACATTTAAAGAAGAAAACGTGATGATTTAAAACACCTTTAAAAAAAACAAAAGAAGGCCAAACTTTTATTGGCTTTATTTCTTTTTAAATTAAAGCATTAATTTCAAGTACAAATATTTCCACTTGAAAATGCAAATGAATATTATAGCAGGAACATTTTTATGCTACATGACGGTTTGAAAAAATAAAACAAAAAACAAGAAGCATAAGAAACTAAATTGTTAAGACATACAAGTAAAATACCCCTCCACACACACACACACACCTTGCCAAGGAAAGCCATTGCATGTGTGTTTCCTGCATTTGCAGCCTGTGTGAAGTAGTCGTACGCCCTCTGTTGGACAGGAGGAAGAACAAACAAATTCAGCACAACAAAACCACTTCAGAACACCAGTGAGAGCAAAAAGCTGGAAAACCAGATTACCTGGTGATTCTGTTCTACACCACGTCCTCCATGAAGGTGAAGCTGACCTAAACCCACCTGTCAATGAACACAGGAGGCAACTATATTTAACAGAGAAGTAGTCTGAATGACAAATCTGAGTTATAGCAAACATCAAAATAATGGATAAATATTGTGTTTACTCATTTAATTGGACAAAAGTATGAATATACAAAGAACAAAATATACTTGGCACAAAAAGTAAGAAAATTTGTTTGGTAGATTATTTCTTTGTTGTCTTGGCAATAAATCTTTTACCAGGCACCTGGTTGGCAGCACCTGGGGGTACCAGAAGCTCAAAACAAGTGTCAATAGCAACAGCAGAATAAGTGGTTTGGTAGAGAAGATTTGATTAATTTTCCTGTGTAAAACCTTCATAATCAGTTCTTCTGCTCATCCCACAAATGCATGTTCCTTACAAATGTGGCACCATTTAAAAGGGAAATTAACAGGCTTTTCAACGGTATAACATTTATTGCCAAGAAACATTGCTACAACAAAGAAATAATCTACCAAACACAAACTTTCTTACTTTTTGTGCCAAGTTTATATTTTTAATTTACTCAAGCTGCTTCCTCTTTAAGCAATTACACAGATGACATACTGAATACCTACAGTATTTGTCTTGTGGGCGGGGTTAGGATCGGATTCTAAACACAGAATGATGATCGACAGCAGAAATATTACTAGTATTTATTAAAATAAAAAAACGTGCAGCTTGTTTTAAATAAAAATTACAGAGAATGAAAAAGTCTGTAATTTAATTTGCATTAGTTGAATCATATACATCACTTAAATAAATAACACGTCTAGTCATAAACCAATTTCAGATATCTGGAATGTGAGTGTGGTGAAGCCGATTAAATGTCAAAACGGCCTGCCATACTGGTGAGCTACCGCATGCTGCTAGAAATGATCTGCTGTGCTCCTCTAGCAGTAGTCTTATGGAGAAACTTATGTCCTCATCTTCTTTTCTTCTCTGCAGTTACAGGGAGTAAAAAAAAAAAAAGTGGGATGTATAGCAAGAGAGAGGAAGAAATTATGTAGGAGTTATTCCCGTGGCCACAACACATTTTTTTATTATCTTTTCCTCCTTTCTCGCTGGCCTGGAGCAGAGGGTTCTCAGGTTACTTTGACATGTGGTAGTAAGAAAAATAAATGTTACAATTTACTCTCCTAATTAATATGACCCTTCAACTGGTTGTTAGGTGGGGTGGTCTGTTCTGTTAGGGGGCGGGTCAACCTCTTTGTATAAACGTAGGGGAAACACATGAAGGACTCTGCAAACCATTTTACCTGAGCTTGGACATCTCCCTTCTCAGCCAGAAACTGGTAATACTGGATGAGGTCCTCCTCCAACATCCCACTGGTGGAACCTGGGTTTTCCACCTCATCCTGCAGCCTGATCCTCTGCACCGCTGAGCCTCCTGTCAGGGACACGTCACTGGCCACTGAAGGTGAAAAAAAAAAAAACATGACACTTTAAAATATGTTTTTCTAAATCAGGGTATTTTTCCAGTAAGCACAAAAATGCCCCCCACTTAAAAAAAAAAAAAAAAAAAAAAAAAAAAGAATTGCTTACCATGATTTGCAACAAGTCTATAATGAGTTAGTGCTGACTCGCAACTTTGAGGAACGCCAACACCTGCCCAGTATCTGTACCCCTAATAAAAATATTAAAATTCAGGAAGTGATATTGATAATGTGGAAACAACATGTCTGTCGATGGTGCAATTATCTGAACTCACCAGAATCATGTGAGCTATTAGATTTCCTCCCAAAGCACCAAAGGTGTAATAAACTAAGGCCTGAAAAACAACATGAGTGTTCAGGTACAAAAAACTACATTTGCTGCAAGAGAGACATTAAAAATAGAGAAAGTACCTTAGCTTGACTTGAGTTAACTCCGAGTCCTGCTGCGTACAGAAAGCCAAGAGCCTGAGGGGAATAAACAATATATTTTTACACTTCACGTCTGCTTATTCGCCTTCTTAGAAAGTGATAGAAATATATTTAAGGGCAAGTCTTTACCATCTGAGCTTTAGGCGAACCCTCCACGGCAAGCTTCTCAAACATTTCCCTGGCTTTTGTGACATTTTGGTTTATGTAGTCTCCAAACAGCATGGCGTACGCCACCTTCTCTGTGGCTTTCTGGTGGCCTTTCTCTGCCACCTTCAGCAGCTTTTCATACAACCTGAGAGAAGTCAGAAGCAGCGACGTCTTAAATGGAGCCAGACAAAAACATGCAGTAATAATATTGTGTGCACATGACACGCTATGCTGCGGTATAAAACAAATAAGGATGTGAAGCCGCACGGGCAGCAGCAGTTTGTGTCAAAGCAGAAATGATACAGACAGTTTATTAAACAGCAAAGTCACGACCACGGAAAAACACTTAAAGGGAGAAACTGACTCTTTTTTCTGAGTCTTCCTGGTGGAGACATTGAGCATGTGCACAACCGTCTGATACTGCTTCTCAGCCTCTTCAGCCTGTAGTCGCTGCTCAGCCTGCTCCTCCGCTGAAACAAACAGAAGAAGCCACAAAGACTATTCACAACACTGCCTGATGAAACCATCTGCTCGGCTGGTTTCTGTCACCTGGAGTTCTGAAACTTAAACATTTTTTACCCAGCGCTCTCAGTTGTTCAACCAATAAAGTATTGGTATTCAGTTCTTCAGCTTTTAATTTACATTTTATTACTAATGCCACATCTGCCTTAAAGTACATGAAACATGCATATCCTTCAAATACAAAAAGTCTGAGAAAACCTGATGTAATTTACATGATTTTATCCTTTTTGTCACATAACTGACATATTTCTTTTGAACTTGGCTCAGCTAAAGTGAAACAGGAAGCGACATCAAAGGGGAATTCTTTAAGAAGAGGAACTCTCTGATTTTTGTTTATTAAAACAATATTCTTCTTCATCTTTCTGATATTGACTTAAAATAATCTAAAAGAAACATCAGATTCTTCTCTACAGTCTGAGTTGTTAGCTATTGTAGCTGTGATCTGTTAACATGTAGACATTAACCTTTGACATCACTTCCTGTTACTGCACATGAGAATATCTCAGCACCGTGATTTTTTTTTGCAATGTTATCAATGTTGTTGTTTTAAAAATGCATTCATGTTTACTACAAAAAATTGATGTCACAGACACTTTAAAGAAGGTTTATAAAGTATGAAATCAGAAAATGAAACTTACTCTCACAGAAGCCCCACTTCTTGTCCTGATCATAGTTGTAGGTTGTGGCACACCACAGCCGTCCATCCCCCCGTCCGTCAGTGGTGCAGTCCGAGTACTCCTTGTCCCGGAACACAAATGGGAAAACACAAGGCTCTCCATGGGACGTGCCTCCGTTCACCAGAGGAACTGAAATTTATGAATACATAGAATGAAAAAATATACGCCTATAAAATAAGCTAGAATAAAGGTGTCTTTTTTTTTTTTTTTTAAAAGACAAGCTCAGGTTTAGAATATCAAGGCTAAATGTTTTGCAGTTGGATTAATATTTTCCCTAATATAACAACACTTGCACAGGATGATGAACATTCCTGTGTAAAATGATGTAACTGACTGCAATGAAGGCCACAGGTGCAAGATGCTGATAATCTCCCATGGGATTAAACCATTTACCCAAACTGGAACCATCATGGAGCCACTTTGTTCAGAGTTGGCAAACAAGAAAGTAGACTACCATATTAAGACTCAAAGTTTAAAATAAAAATTTCAAGAAATTATTTTTCTGAGTAAAACATCCACACTAGAGAGAAACATCTCTTGACAGATCATGACTGCTGCTAATTCATGTAGGTTTTATGAAACGCTCTTCATGCTTTTAAATGTCAGACCGAAGCCACTGAAATGTGTCAGTTTTTCTAACCACATCAGAGACTGAAATGCAAAGTCTTATTTCTTTTATACAACAGAAAACTAAGATCTCACTTATCCTAGGAAAACAGGACATTTTAGGGTTGTCATGAAAAGTTTTCTGAACTTCAATTATTTTATCCTGTGGTGAATGGTGTCCCACTTTCTGCAATAAATCATTAATCGCAAAAAGTAATTTGCAGTTTCTTTTCTTGACTATAAATAAAAAAAAAAAACATACCTTCTTTTGGTTTCTCCTCAGGAGGAGGTGGCTGTTCAGGCAGCTCCTCCTTGTCCTCTCCCTCTTCAGGTGACTGTTTCTCCTCTTCTGTTGGAGAGACTTCATGATGATAAGTTACGGAAGCTCCAGCCACAATGTTTGATGTAACACGATCATCTTCCTCCTCAGACTCTGGATCATGGTATGACTAAAAAGGAACAGGATGTTATTATAAAAAAAAGCAAAAAGCACAGAAGAAATTTTGTAACCAAACAATTATTTATTCAAACATAAAAACTTAAAGTGTGTAACTAATGACAGACTGTTGGACACAAGTCAAATTATAAGTACAAATGAATTGCATTTATAAAGTCCTCTAGAACAAGAAAAAAAGCGATTCTCTGTTTGCAACTTAAACAAAAGCAACCATTATGTTTGTTTTTTAAATCAGCACCAAAAAAACTATCAAAGTTTGTCTAACAGTTGGTAATAATACAACAGTGTCACAAATCATCTGGTGTATTTTAGCCCCATTTCTTTAAATGTTTTGCTCTTGCAAATGTCCTTTCAACATACTTGGATTTGTTACTAAATATTTTTCTAATAAAGCTACCTCTAGATGACTACAAATTTGCATTTATTTTCACATAAAAAGGTTAGGTTGTTCCAGTATTGTGCAGCTTTTCTGTTTAGCGTGTATATAATTGAAAACTATAAGCAATAGGAATAACACTGGAATCAAGTTTCCCTCACGCATACACTGCATAGCAAACAACAGAAAAAAAGATCTTAAGAAGCATAATGTATTAATAAATTCCGGTTTGAAGTGTATAATAGATCATAAAACATGACATGTCGCACCTTTAACTCTGATCCGTCGTTTTGGAGTTGATCTTCATCTAGAAAAAAAACAGCAAAGCAGTAGATATTAGGTTAACAATGCTTCTGACTCACAGCTGCTTGCAACAGTTGATCGCTTCTAATGTTTTGTGCAGGTATAACACATTCACACACAGATTATACTTACCAGCTGTTAGTCCTTTGACAGAAACTATGAGAAGAATAGCCACAAAATAAAGCGCTCGAGCTGTCTTTAAGCCTCTCGTGCAGCCCATTGTTGACAAGCTAACCATCTGCTAGCTGCAGCTATTTCTGTCACCACACATTCAGTAACAGCCGAGTCACCTCATGAGATAAAAATGAATAAACTATCACGCAAACCTGCCCAACCGGAGCCCAACCAAAACGACGCTGTTAATTTTAGTCACCTTAGATGTCAAAACAAGCAAAGAAATTCCAGTAGAGTAGTACAGCTGGTACGACGCTAAGCTAACATGCTAGTTTTAGACAACCACATAAAACCTTAACAAAACCACAAACTATCTGCCCAAGATGCAACGTATTGGTCTCTAAACAAACTGTGAAGTCCTACAGATATCCTACAATATCCGAACTATACAACTGACTTCGGAAACATCATTTGACTCACATATTACATACAAATTTGACGTAGCTACACATAACCTCTCTCCAGGACACTTCTTACTGTAGAATTTTCACCAATCAGAGCTCGCGCAGAGTGACATTAGCCAATTAGAGAACACCAAAGATCTGTCAGCCAATCATCAGAATACACAATTATATTTCCTGGTGGTGGGCGTGTCCACGAAGCCAAAACATGTAAAGACAAGACAGACGTATCATTTTCTGTTACATCAGCAAAACCGAAATGTTGATTTTAAAATAACCATAAAATAATCCATTAAATTATTTTTTTAACACAAACGGTGAAAAACAAAATAAGCAAAGATGAAAGTTGGAGATGTTCATGCCCACTAAATTAAAATACCATACATTTCGTATTAAACCAGAAAAGAAATACCATTTGGATGGCTCATTTATTTTATTTAAAGGTAAATTCTTTGCATCAGAAATGTTGACATACACCTAACCTCTCATTTTTGTTTAAAAAAATATATATTTTTGTTTTATTATCATGTAAATTTATAATTTTCTATTATTCTATAATTTCTTTAAAAAGCATGATAGAATGTATTGTATTTTACAGCTGACATTTATTTAATTTTTACTGTTTTCTGACCTTAATATCTTCTGCGGTTGGCTCTATCGCATTTTTTAGTGTCATCAAGTACAGTTTGCATTTTAAGACATTTAAATTATATTGGATAAATAAACACAATCATTAATTTTAACTAAAGTAATCCGCTATTTTCATTTTTATATTATTTAACCTTTAATTTATTCAGACAGCACACAAGTTAAACACCTTATAAACATAAAATCATAGGAATAATGATTATGAAACTGCAAGATATGCTTTCTCCTTTAGTTTTCTCTGTTTTGTGCTAATATGTTGAAATTATACTTTACTTATTGTATAATTTACTGCTTTTAATGTTTAGCTTAAAATTAGCAACAACAAAAAAGTTCTAAACAATGGATTTAATCTTGTACCATTGACAAGATATTATCCTCTGGTGTAAACATATAACACAATATAACTACAAATCTGACAAACTAAATGAAGTTTTGTTTGGAGCCAATAAATAAACAGTAAGAAACTAAATTGCTCTTTTCATGCAATGTTTGAACTGACTGCAAATTATTATATAAACTATAGTTCTTCTCATTCTGTCAAACTGACCTATAAAAAATGAAGCAGATTAGTAAATATACGCATTTTAAAACTTTTAACTCATACCAGAACATGCAATTAATAACAGCTGGTTTATTAACAGTCTTAGTGGTCATTTATTAAAAGGCAACAAGTCACAGATTTTTTTTTTTCCTTTTGTAAAATCAAAGTGAACTTAATACAAGACAGTGTTCGAATATTGCAAATAATCAGATATTTCAGCAGAAACATTTGTGATGTATGAATTTTCAGTGCAGATATACTGTATTATCCTCAGCAAGTTGTTGTAAAAGCTTTCTTGAAAACAAGTGCCAGTGAGCGAAAATGTCTTTTACTGGCATAATGCAGGTTTTATTAATGTACTTGTACAGCATCTGCCATCAAATAAATTAAAAAATATTTAAGACACTGTATGTGCAAATGTATCATGTTATAGGACCATATAAAAACAGCAGATTATCAGTTTAAAATGCGCACTTATCAACTTATCATCAAAACAATCAAGTCTTTGGTACAAAACAAAACTGTCAATTTCATTTATTTTAAGTGAACTTGCACACACTACTATAGCATGTGTAAAAATGTATAACTGTGTGGCTTATTATCTGTGCAGAAGTGTCAAACAGATGTTTCTACATGATTCCCACATTAAACACACTCAGACATCAATGTTTTGAAAAACTAAATGTACAATAAATGAATTGTACCTAAAATGTCGTCATAGCATGCTCTGGCTATTCTGCAGTCCTTAAAAGTTATTGCACAACAGCATCTTTTTAAACTATTTACTGCAAACATGTTGACGTAACAAAAAGCGATAAATCACAGTACAGAAACAAGATGGATTTTCTTTCCCCACCAGTGGATATAGATTAAAAACAAGCTTTTACAAAGTGGTATACGTTTAGTGAACTTTTACATTCTTCAGTTAAGTGGTATTCAATGCCCAAAATTTGATTTAGCAGCACATCGACAGCTTATAGACTAAATGTGGGAACAATTTCCTTCCATTTTAGTAAAGTTTTTATAACTTCTTAAACTGCCACTGGACCTGGATTGATGTCAGGAACAACTAACCCTATTCTACATGTTAAAAGGTCCAAACATATCCAAATATTACAGAGAACCAGCTGTCATGTGGCCTCAGCAGGACTTAGAGTTGGATCCAACAGGACATGTTTCTAAAGTTTTATCGCTGAATGGTTTTAATGACCCACTCTGCCGTCGGGTTCAGCTGGAAAAGGTCTTTCATGTACGTTTCCCCATCGAGGCATCTCTCCTCTAGAAGAACAGACACAGAAAGGTAACAACAGATGCTTTTCTTAAATTTCCATAATATTGTGATGCTATGAGGACTTACTGATGTTTCCACCGATCTCATAAAGACACAGATCTTCTTTTTTTATTGCCAATGAACTGTGAGGACAAAGACAGAAAGGTCTGAAGCCATCATATAGAATTTAAAACCCAATTGAATTTGATGCCTGCGACATGTTCCAAAGAAGCTGGGACAAGGTCAACAAAACACTGGAAAAGTTGAGGAAATCTTAAAAACAAACAAAACAAAAAACAGGTCAATTGGAAACAGGTGAGTGTCATGATTGGGTATAAAGGGAGCATCCCAGAAAGGCTCAGTCGTTCACAAGCAAGGATGGAGCAAGGTTCACCACTTTGTGAACTTTGGTGAGCTTTTTTTGGAATGTGTTGCAGACATCAAATTCAAAATGAGTTAATATATGCACAAAAACAAAACATTTCCATTTGAACGTTAAATATCTCGTCTTTGTAGTGCATTCAACTAAATATAGGTTGAAATGATTTGCAAATCATATTCTGGTTTTATTTCTGCTTTACACAACATCTCAACTTCATTGGAATTAAGGTTGTAGAGCAAAAAGCACTTGGGCGTGCAGATATTACCTGTCTTGGCTGAGGAAGCGAGTTAGCACGTCAGCAGCCTGCAACTCTTCTGTCAGCTGAACTGCCATGGAAACTTTACTGAACTGAGGGGCTTGAACTCGAATGAATCCCTGCGAGTTCTCCTGGTCGTAAGCAAAGACCTGCGGAATCCAATAAGACAAACACGCAGTGGATTTTCTTTAAACACTTCAGCAATTTAAGGCCACCCTAAACAGTGTTCTAATGGACTCATGTTAATGTGCACTTTGAGCAAGTAAAAATGTGACTTGAATAAACAAATTCCCATCTGTTTATTAAACTCAACTAAAACTTTGGGCTCACAGAGATAAATCTAGTGTTACTGTTGCAAGCCAAGACAAACAACCGTTTCTGTGTAATTCTCAGTAATTGTGGGGGGATGACTTAGTAATTCTTCTGTTACTGATCAACCAAATAACAATAAAACAACAGACAGACTGTAAATCAGATGCTTTTTTTGGCTTGCTTGTGATGTTTTTTTAAAAATAGAAATAAGAAAGCAGTCCTAAAAATCTACATTTTACACAATGCTGTAACTTCTACTATCTGTATTTTCTCCAAATACCAAGTCACAGACCACTAAGAGATCAAGAAGTTAATGTTTTACCTCAGGGATAGTTTTTTCAGATGGTTTGTCGGTGGTCATTTTCTTCAGCAGCTTCAGCACAGCCCGTTCTTTATTCTGCTTCCGCTGACTCTCCATGTTTTGTTGCCGGACCTGATTCAAAATAAACTTCGGGATCTAGATGATACAGATTCAACAAAGAGCAAGTCCCATTAAAAGTCATGTTGTTGCGTTCACGGTTAATGTCTGAAGCTTTTGGCGTCTTACGTTCCACAGAATATGCTGGTATCTGATCAGCAGCCGGACAATGTTGGCCGTATTGGTTGCCATGGAGAACTCCTGCTGCTCTGTCACCTTTGACCGAAAACCTTTGAACATAAAGATGTTGGGCGCCATGACGACGGAAACATTGTTCAAAGTCATCTTATTTTTGGCTTGATGATCGATCACACGCTGGAAAAACTCCACCAGGGCCTATAAAGTGAAGTTTACGACAGAAATGCTCAATAAATTACATATAATTATATAAATAAACATGAAAACCAGGTGCTTTTGCAATGTGCCGCTACCTTCAAAGTATCCCGATTGGCCTCAGGTAGCAAAAGAACCAGCAGGTTCAGAGCCTGCAGCTGCTGCTTCTTAGTGGGGAACTCTGTCGTTAAGCAGTAGAAGACAGTAAGATCAAGATTTCAGC
The DNA here is from genome assembly GCA_031762555.1 of Cynodonichthys magdalenae. Lineage (NCBI taxonomy): Eukaryota > Metazoa > Chordata > Actinopteri > Cyprinodontiformes > Rivulidae > Cynodonichthys > Cynodonichthys magdalenae. The sequence continues at coordinate 8,178,634 of JARVJO010000039.1, forward strand.
TCTGATTTCAAACAGAATACTGCACATAAAAGATCATATACACACTGTTCACAGCAATGAAAGCATTGAGGTACTCCACAGTCAGCAGCGAATGGGGCAGCTCCCTGATGAACAGCTTCAAAAGGCTAGCAGCATCGTGCTGTTTCAACTGTTTCCATGGGAACATCCCTTCATAAAAAGACGACTCAAGCTCCTGGCACAGCAGCTGGGTTAATTGCAAATACACAACAAGAAACGTGAAGGCTGAGTTAGATTAGTTGGAGATGGTCTTATTATCATAGAAACAATTTATTTAAGCAGCAACTGTGGATGAAAATACCTTTACTCTAGTGGCTGCTCCAGGGATCCGTAGCAGCCCCTCTGTGTCTAAACCTTCCTCCTCGATATGATTCATGAGCTAAATATAAAAGACAGAGCATGAAGGCGAGATCAAACCCCATAAGAGAAACCTTCAAAAATCATTACAGTGGATGATTTTGAGATTATGCACACTGAATCAACACCAACAACAAAAAAAATACATTTTAAAATTTCTCTCTCCATCACTGCTGTGAATTTGAAATCTCTAAGTCTGACATGTGACTGACTAGAAACCTCACCCTCTGCAGGATAAATGGCACTTTGGTTCCAGGAGCTCGCTTCTGGTCTTGGTCCAACAAAGTGGTAAGAGGAACGCCAAACAGACCACTTTCTGCTCACACACATAAAAAAACAAAACAAACAAACAAAAAAACAGATATAAAATCATCTAATTTAAGGTACTTTTACAGTTACACAGAAAAGGTTTGTGAATTTGTTTGACACTTTCCCTTCTTGTTTTTGGCTTTCATTAAGAGGCAGGTCATAGTCTTCAACTTTTTATCTTTTTTTTCCAAAATTAAGCTTTAATAAACTAATCAAGTCCAGGGGAGTGCATACACAGCAGATATCATAAATATCTGTATGTCTGTACCTATAAGTTTTAAACTATTTTGAGACAGGTACAAATGTGGAATGATAATAATTTTACCTTAATACAATGTTGTCATGTCCCAGAGAGATGAGTGAGCTGCAAAGGTTGCTGGGTAGCCTTGTGAAATAATGTGTGCAATGTTTATGAGAGTAGAAATGATTGTTATTGTTAACGTTATGTTCAGGTTTAGTTTGGCATTTCTCTTTATTATTTGCTGTAATCTGGTGGAAGTCAGATGTTGTTCCCAGTGTTTATAGTGGGGAAAGCACTGTTGCAGTCTGTGTGTAAGTATATACAGCATATTTAAGTAAGAGTAATGTTACACAATAGTGACTGTTGTAGTACACCAGTCACACATGGGTGTTTCTGTATAATCTATAAAGTTGAGTGAGGTCCTGGCCTCATGTATAAATGGGCTCATGAAAATGAAAATTTTTTTCTTACGTTTATTAGTGTATGTTTTGTACATTCATGATAATGTTGAGAATTCTAAACGACTCCTAAGACTTCTCTGCATTTCTACCTTTAGTCTTAACTTTGACAGCTTTATGAGGCTTCAGGTCGATCCCAGCTGTGTCGAACAATGCAGTCACCTCCACAAGAACGAGCCGAAGCACCTAAAAGGGGACATTATGCCAAAAATATTTAGACAAAATTATAAAAATGATTAACTTTAGGATTTGTTTGCAGCATTTTTATTTTGCATACCTTTTTCATATCCAGAGGAGACAGATCTCCTATTTTAGTTTGACCCGTTTTATCTCGAAGGAGCTTAAAGTTCTAGGGATGAAAAATAAAGCAAAGAGGGATTAAAGGCGCTTTTATTACCTGTCAGAGAAAAAAGAGTAAAAGTTGACGTTCAACCATGCTATGTGTGGAAACTCAAAAGGCATGAATCTTTAATTAAGCATTGAGGAGAAAATTCCTTTGCACTACCGACTTCAACCACTAGGTGACACTACAGCCCATTAAAACTCCTGAATCAAACAAACAAACCTGCTTTTTGCTTATCATTTTTGTTAAACTGACTAATTAGGTTTTACCAATGTTTTAAATATTAAAAACGCTTTTTATTGGGATAATATTTCTATATTAAAACAAAGTAAAATTTAAACTACTTTCCAGCCCAAGCTGTAAATCACAGTGATTGAGACTTCCAAGTTTAAAAACTACAATAAAACACCTAAAAATACACACTTGACTGCCTCTTGTAATCATCAACCACAATGATCAAATAACTGGAGCACAATTTTGAAATAAATATCCATAAAATTGCAGGAAAAAAAAAAATCAGTGCGTTTGTTTGCACAGAACATACAGTTATGGATAATTCAGAGTTATTGCGTTGGTGCAAATGACTCACTGGTAATTTGTCATCAGGTGAGTTGAGGTTGTTGGTGACCTTTAACCTTTGATCGCGGTAAGAGAGCGCCTGCTCTGAAAACGACACCTCAACATTCAGCTCGGTCTCAGTTTCTGTAAAGGTACATAAAGAAATAAAAAGATGCAATCTTACAAGGAGCGTAGTCCAAACGGTTCAACGGTGTTCATGAGGATTATGAAAATAAAAATGTTTGAATCATGTTTAATCTCACAGCGTTCAACTCTACAGCTGAAAAAAGGAAGTACGAGAGGTCTGTTGACTTTACTGCTTCTTATCGACTCTGTTGGTAAATTTACCCATGATTTTATGATTTGTCATGACTTTAGCTAATTTATAAATGTAAAAAATATGCACAACTATCTACTTAATCTATAAATATGTTATTGTTCTAATATGATGTAAGTGAATATTTTCTTAAATTATTTTCAATACACTCTACAATTCTGCCAAAACTCTTGTTGAAAAGTTGATTCATTTTCAGTCTGATTTGTGAGAATTTTGCTATTTTTTTATATTTCAATATCCAGGCAGATTTCTGTTTGAATCTGGTTGTGAAACTCCATGCTGACTAATCCTAAAATTCATGTTCAACATACCGGTGGTTGTGGCATCATTTTGTCTGTTCTCACTTCCTCCCCTGAGTTTATGAGGCTCTTCATCCTGCGAGAAACAGACCGACGTTGAAACATCGCTGCACAGCGTTCAGAAAGTGTCAGGTTTACAGAACGCTCCGTTACACATTTACCTTTTTCTGTTAATCTGTCCGAAGATAAAAGGTGTTTGGGTGGAAGGCTTAACTCAGTTTGGACTTGAACTAGAATCTTGCAGAGTCATAAAAGTCGACTTTTGTTTGTTTACATTTAAAAAAGTCAATGCAAAACACATTAAGGGGAATTTAGGTGGTCGTAAAGAAAAGAAAACCGGTGGTCTGACTGGGTTAATGAGTACTGACACTGCTGCTGAACAGAATCACTGCTTCACAGTAAGAGCATAAAAATAAAATTATACTGAAGCTTTTGCTGTGGTATATTTAGCTCATGTCACTTTATTAAAAGCAGGAGATCATGAAGCCGACCTAATAACCCTCACAGAGACGATGTCCTGAGAGCAGACAGAAACTAAAATGACTCTGAAAGGATGCAACAAAAACAACAAAAAGCCATAAAACCCTAATATTAGCTATCTTCTTGAGAGTAAAAGAGAGCATTTATAACTGTAATGTCCTCTGAGTGAACAAGGCTGCTATAGTCTAACTGAGCACAAGAATTAAAGCAACGGCCACCTAAAAATTTAGTTTTATCCTCTTGAGCACCAGCATCTTTACTTTACCCTAAATATTTAGAATTAGTAGAACCTCAGAAACATAAAAAACAACAATGGTTTTGAGTAATTAAGAGTTAAAAACAAACACACAAGGACAACCGGTCAAAAATACCCTCAACACAAGGGTCTTAGGAGGTCTTATGTTTAATATTTTTTATAAATGTAAATTTAGAAGAGGGCAAGCTTTAACGAGTTGAGACAGTGATTTTCTCAATAAGTTATATCAACTAAGAATTGAAGTAGATCTATCTATATCTGAAGGCTGGATAGTCAGTGGACCCTACATGGCAGCCCAATCAAAACATTTCTGGAGGCACCACTTGGTTTCCCCAAATGTGTACTGTTTTCAATCATAATAATAATTTTTAACTACACACATGAAAGACAATAAATGTTCTGGTCAAAGTACATATAATTTTAGATCAGAACTTTTAATCTCCAGCTTCAGTAACAAATCTAGTATCACTTTTAGTCACCCTATTTCAGGACCTGGCTTTTGTGCTATAATGACTTTAAAGTTTATTATCAGGATGTAAGCTTGTTTTAATTTTAATTCACATTATTTTAAGAAATGGGAGAGAGGATTGTGTAGACACTGACAGAAAGCAGCAGGTCTCCTCCTTTCTTCATTTGTTACGTGTTGTCATGACGTTTGCCTCCTCACCTTTCCCGGAGGTCTAAATATGTCCCGGACATCAGGAAGGTGTTGGCGGTTGCGTCGCCGTAGCAACGTCTGATGCAGCGATGTCACCCGGCGTTCTACCGCTGCGGCCTGCGTTCTGGTGAGGGTGGACAGGAACACAGCACTGTCTTCTTCCTGTCAATCAATCAGGATCAGACGTGAGGACAAGCATCGACCAAAGTATTCCGTACTAATCTGTTTAACACATGGCGATCAGTGTATGCCTGTCAGTGTTGCAAAGGAGGTAAATGATTGTCACCTGGTCGTGATCATCAGCTTCCAACGAATCACCAAACAGCCGTGTTAGCCCCGCCTCTGCAAGCCACGCCTCCTCCTGCTCACCTTCTGAAAGAAACAAACGCTGGAACATAACTGTCAAGGTAAAAAGTGACAAAACTACAAAACCACTACCACTTTTTAAAATGGGAAAAAGGATATGATCGAATATAATAAAAAAACATAAAATACAAAGTTTATTTAACACTTAATATGTCTATGGTGATGCAGGGTGCTTAAATTAGAAATGAGGTTAAATCAATTGAAGGTTAGCCTTTAATAAAACAAAATGACATGATCTACATTCTAAATGTGTAATGCACAGATAGTGTGTACAAGTCTGAGCTTGCGCTGATTTCTCTGCTTCAACACACATGGCATTAAAATATTTCCCTAAACTCAAATACAGCTGCAATAAAACACAAAATTGAACAGTTTGGGTGTGAAAGCACTGTTTTAGCAACCTTGCAACACTGAAAAAGACATGAAAATGTTGACAAACTGTGAGTTGAACTGTTTTTTTTTTGTTTGTTTTTTTAACAAAACACTTTTCTGATAATCAGTTCATATCTCACAATCAAATCCTACCACTGAATACATTTTATTAAATTAAATATATGTCCTTTTCACTTCTTCCTATAGATACAGTGTCTCCCACCTTCAGGAGCTTTCTGCTGCTCCTCCTCTTGAGCTTCTCCTTCTGCCCTCCCTGCTCCTCCTCCTCCTCCTCCTCCTCCTGAGCTGGTGATATTCTCGACCTCCTTCCAGTAGTCGTCCATCTCCTGCTCGTTCAGCGAGTCCTGCAAAAACGTTTAAGCACACAAAAACTTTGCGGTCTTTTCCTTTGCAGTTTCAAGTTGCCGTTCTTGTTTCTGTCCTCGTCTGCAATTTGTCTTCCTTGAAATTTTTTACCCCCACAAAAAAAAAAAACTTCAGGATGTGATGCAACAAGTAGATGAAAAATAAAACAAGAACAGCCTGTCAGAACAAGCCTGAGAGCAGCTAGCTGAGCAGTTTCGATTAGATAAAATTCTTAAACCTTTTGTTTTTAATTCTCTATAAGAAAAATACAAAACAAAACAGAAATTCAGCTCGTTTCTGGAAGTCGCTTTGATCTTTTGTAGCGGTATTTAAAATGAGTGAGCTTTTTTTTTTTTTAAATATGTATTCATTTAAATAACTTATTTATAAGAGATGATGTTGCTCCTGGGCCTCCCAATTGCAAAGTTTTAGCTATCTCCAAAACTGAAAACTATAAAATATGACAAAACTTGAGTTTTATTACAAGAACAATTCTTTACATCTTTTTATTTACATTTTTAACTGAGTAAGTAAATGTATTTTGTATTTTTGTTTTGATTCATTTCATTTGTGATTTTAATGATTTCCACTACATACACAAGTTCATCTGTTGATGATTGTAGTTCATGAACTTTTATCTATATTATAACGTCATAAAGTAAACATATTTATGTTACATCATATTTTGTTATTCTTTTTTGTAAAGAAATGCTGAGACCCTGACATTGTATTTCTAACTCAGCTCCTCCAAAATATAGGACAGCTACGCCGGGGGGCGGGGCTTAATGACGCAATGTGTCAATTGTGATGTCAACACATTGTTTCATATTTCCCCAACATTAGAGTTACATCCACGTAAACAAGATTTCATCTTGTTTCTGTTATTTCCATGTAACATGATGGATTAAAAATTATTTAATCACCACGTTTTAATTTTTTTTCTTACAACTTTTCAGCTGATTGATGGCCTCAGTAAACAGAAGGAAAAGAAATCTAAATATAAGTATATATTTTTTTGGGGATTATCAAATTTTGCTAAGCATTCACCACTTCAGAAAATAACTTAACTGCTCCCCGGGCGCTTACATAGCTGCCTGCTGCTCCACTTGGGTGCTTCTCACTTGTGATGGGTAAAATGCAGAGCACATGGGAACATGCACTGATGACAAATAAAATACCTGTACCTTATCAAGAGTGGCATCAGGGGTAAAATAGCCAAATCTTGCGTTTGAGTTGGCTCACTGAGGCAACTGCTGTAGGAAGGAGCAGCCGAAAGGAAAACAACAACATGCTAACTCTTGTAGCTTGTTGCAAATATTTATTTTAAAATAGTCTAACTTTAAAAAAAGTGATGGATGTTGTTTCTCTTTTTAAAACTTTGACATACCTTAAAACAAGCCTGTGCCTATTAGAGAGAAAGCCACATATTTTAAAGCAAGAGAAAAAAAAGTAAATGCTAACAACACATCTTTTCATCCCTACCTGAGAAAAGCTTCGCTGACATTTGGGCTGGTGTCTGGTTCTGGCATTGGGGCTCTGCCTGGGACTGGAGAACGGCTGGGACCTGGAGCTGCCAGCAGAATTTGAGCTGAGGTCCAGCGATGCATCGGTGCTGCTGGGCTTTGCACTGTTTGTAGTCAAGGAAGGTTCATACTTGTCTTCTTGTTGGATATCTGGGTTCTGCTGAAGAGTGTACTGGCCTGTTTTACGGCTGTAGACACCAAAATAAAAATCTTAAAATCTGACAACACTTTTATGACAAAACGTGCAGTTTTAAGCAACACATTACTGTTTCGCTTGTATCTGTGTACTTTGTACTGTGTTTATCTGTGTCATTATATATCTTATACATCCACCATCATAAAACCTTCCTGGATAATAAATGTAGTATTGTCTGAACGCTGTTTACCCCGGAGCAGTTTCCTTTGCCTTTAATTACAGGACAAGTGAGAGATAGCCTCTGACATGAATTTGTGAGTGTGACTCATAGATACGTCGGCCAAAGGTTCTAAGTAAAGAGAAGCCAGCAGCGTGTTGAATTCCCAACCAGCCAGCTAATAAGGGCAACATCTGCAGGGACTTTCTGCACATAAACACATTTTCCACTGTTCCGTTGCCGTACAGCGTGTTGATGCTCAGCTGAAACAGAGAACTGCTAATAATAGCTGAGACTGACTTTATTTGCGGAGTGAAAAAAAGTGCGAGCAGCTGAAATTTAAAAACAATTAATGGATGAGTTGCAGTGAAATTAAAACATTCAATTGTCTTTCACCTCCTGTTTGGTGTATTTTTAAGATAGCTAAACAGGAAGAGCGTTTTCAAAAGCGAAAACCACAGCATCTTCACACTGTTTGGCTTTTTTCTGGACTAAAAACAATTGACCAATTGCGTCATTAAATAGGGTCAATTTTTGCCATCAGTGCTTGCCACATCTTAGCATTCTAACAAGAACATGTTTTAACAACTAAAAAAAACACTTTAGCTGGTGTGTTTCCTAAAATTACGATTATTATTATTATGACAGGAGTGAAGTTTTTTGCTTTTCAATCGAACACAGACATCAAAAGATTTGGCTCTGGGTCCATATTTATCAAACTTCTTAGAGTGGAATTTTAGACTTAAGTGTTGAAAATTTCTTATATTTATTCCTCTCAGACTTAAGTGTAAACGCCAGTTATCACTCCAGAATCACTCTTACTCTCCCGGATTTTTAAGACAGCTCCAGAGGTCTCACTGTTGCCACTGAGAAGACAGATCACACAGAGAACACAGCTATCCTCCTCCCCACCTGAGTGTTATTCTCAATGTACAGAGTAACTAAAATAAGGTGTGGAAATCAGGTCTAGACATGCAATACAAAAGAAAGAAGGGTAAAAAAAAAACTATTACCAGTGCGAATAATGTTGGACTAAAAGGCAGATATTTTTGTGCGGCTTTTGGAGAAAATATTAAACTATCACGACCAAACTTCACAGATTCTGTAAATTTCATTAAAACAATCCGTAGTATCTCGCACACGGTACATTGATGGAACACGCTGTGTTTGAAGAGGGTTTTGTCTGTGGGCAGTTTTAGTGGAGAGGAGGAGGAGGGTGCAAACCCAACATTACCTCAGGCTCTGGCACATAAAAAACTTTAAAGCTGAGATTTTCTTTATAAGTCAGTATTTATGATGCAAATGTGAACATTTTATGTAGGGATGCACGATATATCGGTATTAATATCAGTATCGGTCCGATATGTAAAACTGGGCCGATATTAACATCCAATATTGATTTCCCACTTTTTAGCTTTGTGTTTATGTTTTGGGAGGCAAAACGGTTGGTTGAGTCGCATCTGTTTGATCATGATAGTGATATTGATGCTGCATAGCCAGGAATAGTTGAAGTAAGAGCCATGTCAGAGGTCTGGTCGTTTATTTACGATATCAAAAAAAGACCCAAGTGTGTTTGTGTGTATATGTATAATTTAATTTGTGTGTTTGTGTAATATCGGTAAATATCGGTTATCGGCCATAACGGCAATAATTATATTGGATATCGATATCGGCTGAAATTTTCATATCGGTGCATCCCTAATTTTATGTAATTTACAGACAATCAGTACAACGTGACATTAGTGTTGAAGGTGAAGTTAATTTAGGATTTTCACAGTTTTATCTTGACATTTCTCAGAGATTATTCTTGAACATGATATCCGATGCAGTGACTGGTCCATTCTGGGGGTTTTGTAACGACGTCAACCAGGATCAGTTTTGAGACAGCAAAGTGTCGTAAATCAGCTGTAAGACTGACACTTAAGAATCACTCTTACACTTCGCTTTAAGTGAGACTGAGACGCTTGATAAATTACTTTTAGGTTTAGCTTTTAGCTAAGATTTTTTTGCACTTTAAAGCACTTTAAGTCTATTTTTAACATTTCTTAAGAGTAATTCTAAGAAGTTTTATAAATATGGGTCCAGAACATTAATGCTAACTTTTCAAAGAATAATTTTATCATAAGAAATGGTTATAATTTAATTTTTGTCTTCAGAGCCTTATGTTTATTCAGTTAGATAGCAAAATATTACTTTGAAAAAAATCTACTTTGACATAAAGTTGAGAAATAAAGCAAGATCTCTTTTTGGTCAAAATGTATGACACATGAACGCACCACCAGATATGTATCACTGCTGGCTCTATAGTATTCAAACTATCTGGCAACAAAAACAAGACAGTTTCTAAATGATGGGACAAATTTTGACAGACATTAATAGACTTCATTGAAAAAATAATGCAAATAAACAGGGTAAAATAGAAATACTTCTGGTAATAGTGTGAAAGAGGAACACAAAGTAAATGGCTGATGTGATCTCATCACCAGTAGTAAAAAATAAATTAAAAAACCATGTTAACTCTGTCTCCAGGTGTTTACTTCTCTGTCCTCGCTGTGGCAGAGAAAGTGACACGAAGTTGCCTGCAGCTACGACACTTCTGTCATTTTTCAATCAGCTGCTACTGAATAGAGGCTTTCATTGGACGAGTCAACTTATTTGCAAATCACTATAATCTCACCTGTCAAAACACACTGTGAGAAACAACACGCTGGGTTGGTGAGTGGAGAAAATGTTGGAAAACTGCAATCAGAGCATTTAGGTTTGTTAACGTTTATTTAAAATTCTTTCATTTATTTTTAGATGTTTTTATCATTAATTTAAAAAAACTGATAGTATGGGCATTTTTCAGTATTTAGGGCATCAGAAAATGTTTTATGGAGAAGATGTTTTAAAGTCAATAAACTGTATTGCATGCATTTTGTTGTTTCACTATAAATACAGCAGCTGTGTCTAGTTGCACTTCTTAAAATAACACTTTCATGGTGTGATGGAAATGATGTAGTTGTTTGTTGAAAGACATCAACACCTCATACTTAGGTATTTGTTCATTTATTAAAAGTTATATCAACATTGCAATATTAAGCTCTGTTACCACACATGCCAGGTTTTCCTGATACCGTGCAACCCTAGTTACAAGCACAAATAATGACAGCAACATTATATTTCTGTCAACATATCTGTGTAATGAAACCAACAACAGTGTAAAAGTTTCTAAATTTGCATTGACATTTGCATGATCCTTTAGATCAGTGGGTTCGTACTTTTTCTGCCGGCCCCCCTTTGGGTTATAATAATGCAAAATAGGTTTAAAAACATGAAAAACTTCCTGAGAGGGCGAAAAAAATGAAGGTTTGTTGAGCAAAAATGACACCTTTAATCCTTGCTTATTTGTGTTTATGTTGGAACCCTGTCAAAAACCTGCCCATTATGGTGGCAGTGTCCAAGCATTCACTGTTTTTATTTCTGTGAATGTCACAGGCAAGATATAACGGGCTATTAAAATACGGTTTAGGTAAAAAATTTAAATTAGAGGACAACAAAATTAACACTGTGGGTCACGAGAAAATTGATTTGTACAAAAAAAAACTATTTCTGACATGTTTTGTTGTCAAATTGGACAACTTTTGAGTAAAAGACAGCAAAAGGAAAATACCAAGACAGATACTTTAGATTGGAATGGAAATAAATGAGTTTTGTCATACCTGACTGAACAGCAGAGAGGTTACGTCTGAATTAATTTGGAATAATCAGCAGAGAGCATTAATCTGACGGTTCACACTGAGCCAGCTGCATACCACTGCAGACTTCCTGCCAAACTCCGTGACTTCACAATAACACCACACGCAAAGCTGGATCAGATGTTTTAGGAAGAAATTCCTTTCCTTCATATCCAATTTCTCTTCTCTCGTCTTCCTCCTGAACCTCCCAAATGACTTTACTCCCATGGAATGACAAAAATCTTCCAGTTTTACTGATTTACTTCAGAAAATGTGGTTTAAATCTGGGTAGGCAAACACATAAGCTCACTTTATGATTAGTTAACCATTCACCTGGAGTTTTAGTGTGAATAAAAGCTTGACTGAATCATAAATCACAAGAACGATGAGCATTTATTTGTTGTTTTATTTGCAATACAGGATTTATATCTAAGCCTGAAAAAATAAAACAGAGGCTGGGATTTTTAAGATTTGTGTTCTGTTTTCTCAAAGTTCTTATATCTGTTGAGAAAGGCAAAGCCCCATTCTGTTGTTATGCCATCTCTCAACTCAAAATGTCCAAATTTAAAAAACAAGATGATAATAAAAACTAGTCCAAATCTGCCTATCTTCATTTCTAAAATGCACTCAACCAAATTCAACGATAAACATAGGGGTGGATGCCAATGGGAGAAAATGCTGTGAAAAATGTAAAGGTTCTGTTAATGACAAATAGAAAGAGTTGATCCCCTTTTATTGGACAGTCCAATACATGTGATTCTTCTGTCTTTATATAATTAGTAGATTAGCAGCATCGTGATAAATGTGTGTGAACAAATATCAAAGTGAACCTCCTCACTGTAAAGACGAGAGGGAAGGGAAACTGTCACCTTGCAAAGAGCCTGTTCAGCAGCCAAATGTGAGTCCAGATCTGAGGAAGCAACTTGTGGTCATGTCTGACCCCATATAATCACGTTTTCTGTGTTTTTAAAGTATCGCTTCTGCACCGACATTTTTTATAGCAAACGTGAGCAGATAGACTGGCCACGTTTAAATCCGAAAAATAATTTTATTTTATTGTTGAGTCTGTTAAGTGTTATTTATATCAATATATTCAATAATATACACAGACTATACATCCATCCATCCATTATTATCTATACCTGCTTCTTCCTTTTAGGGTCACTGGTGCCCATATACAGCAGTCACTGTGCGAGGGGCAGGGTTACACCTTGGACAGGTTGCAAGTCCATCACAGGGACACACATAGAGACAAACAACCATTCACTGTCTCACTCACACCTAGGGACAATTTAAAGTTGCCAATTAACCAAACAGTCATGTTTTTGGTCTGTGGGAGGAAGCTGGAGTGCTCGGAGAAAACCCATGCATGCAAGGAGAAAACATGCAAACTCTACCCAGAAAGGTCCCCAGGCTGGGATTTGATCTGGCGACCTTCTTGCTGAGAGGCAACAGCTCTACCAACTGAGCCGCCAGACAATACATTTCAAACTGAAATTTGATGTTTTTTTCTACTTTATGTAGATGACAACCTAAATTATAGAGATTCCATATGTTTCAGTGTTTCCCTTAGTGTATTGGCCTCAGGAGGGCGGGGCGTTGTGGGCAGCTTTTGAACATAGAAGGGTGATCGGCAGCAGAAACTATTAAAAAAGGAGTGCAACTTTTTAAAATCTAACTTACAGAGCATGGAAAAGGTCTGCAATTTATTTTGGATTAGTTAAATCTTATATATCTCTCAATTAAATAACTATGTCTAGTCATAAACCAATTTCAAATATCTGTAATGTAAGTGTGGTGAAGTTGATTAAATGTAAAAACAGCCTGCCACACGGTGAGCTTCAGAATGTTGCTGAAAGTGATCTTCTGTGCTCCCAGAACAGAATAAGATTGTTAAATTAGCAAGATGGACTAAGGAACAAGCGAATGTCCACATCTTCTTCTCTTCTCTGCAAGAAAAAAATAAAATAAAATAAAGAACAAGTTTTTCTTCCTTTGACTCTGGTGTGAAAAATACAGCTGTGGTCGTTTATTTGCTTTGCTGCACAACATACAGCAAGAGGGAGGGAGAAATTATGAGAATTTATTCCCTCGTAGTTGCAATACAGTATTTCAATTATATATGAGAAAATATTGGAAATTATTAGAAAAAAAACCTGTAATTAATATGACCCCTCAACTTTAAGGATTGAGGCGGCGTTCTGCGAAGGAGCAGGCCTCCTAATGGTGGTGGAAACGTGTTTTTCAAGTAAGTTTTATTATATTTTACAAGAAATATGTTATTCTTATTTTTGAGCTTAACCAGGAACTGGACACCTAGTTTGTTCAACCTCATGTACCACATGTGATGTCCTTAAAATATGATGCATCTGTGTTTTTTATCTATGAAACACTACATAAAGCAGCTAACACTTTTTAGATGCAACACTTAAATATGCTGGTAATATGTTCAAGTGTTGATTAAAGTGAAGTTTACATTATTTGAAGCCTGTCCAGGGCTTTCATTTAAAATATATTACGTATATATTAATAGTTTTTCAGCACAATTTGGTTTTAAAGATGGTCATAGGACATTTGTATAAAAAGCTTTTGAGGGAAATGATTGAGAAAACAAAGGTTTCCATGTTTTAACAAATGGAACTAAACAGAAAACAATGGAAAAGCTATGAGCAATGCAAGAGAGGAGGAGAATGGGAGCTGTGTGTGTGCGTGTGTGTGTGTGTGTGTGTGGCATTTCCATTCAGATCAACAGCTGTCAGCTATGTGAAGACAGAAACCGCCTCTATTTCCTCCCCTCAGCTAGTGTTCTCAACATTCACTAACTGGTTGAACACAACTCTTCAGTCTTGAATATTCCTGCCTTGTTGACCATGTTGGCCATATGCATCAGCCTGCCTATTGCCAATACTCTAATCCAAGTACTATTCATGGTTTTAGGGTATCCAGTCTTCCTTCTATGTGAAATACAAGGACAACAACGTGCCAGACTCCAACCAGACCTGTAACCCAAGGCCCTTTAGGTCGAATGTCCACTTTTGGCCCAAGGCCAGAACCTTACGGTCTGTTTGTTTCCCATTTCCTGACCTGGAGGAAACAATGACGAACAAACTTAGCCTCAACTTAGACGCGACTCACACACTCTGCCGAGGGAGGTGAGACAAAGGAAGTGTGTAACGTGATGCTGGCTGGACAAGCCATCTGGAACACATGCACCTACAGGCTGTATCTACACACACACGCACACACACATAAAAGGCAGATGGGACCATCTAAATGCCAGGCTAACTGGGTTAATTGCGGATACAATGGGCCTCACAGTCAGCTGGATGAATAGACAAGCCTGCTCTGTAACTGAAAAGTTGTTTCCATTCAAATTAAGTTGCCATTCTTCCTGTCCCTGCATCAACTCCCTTTAAAAATAAATACTAACACAAGTTTATATGAGGGTTGTAATGATTAAAAAGTCAAACACAACAACTATAAACTAATTCAAAATCAAATCAAATGCTTGTTCAAAGTAATTCAAAGTTTTTCTTTAGCTTTTGCTTTTTATTTTTTTCACTCGTTTTCAGTCCAGGAACTGATCATTTTCAGAGGACTGTTTTAAATATTTTTGTTTGTTGGGTCACTTAGCTCTCATCTGTGAATCATTCTGGCATAAAAACTCCCTAAAACATAAAAGTTTAACCCGTGTCTTGTTGTGTCGACACACACAAGGATGACAATAAGATCTTTAGATACTTTGTTACCAGCAGACTTTTTGAAAGACACAACTTGCTCCTATTTCTTTGGTTAAAAAAATGCCAAAGTTAACACAGTGATTTCCAAAGAGTTACCAGCTGAAAGCTTGTCATAATGTAAATTTAAAAAAAAAAAGCTGCATCTCTCAGGCTTTTAAAAGATGTTTATCCCTGCTTTTACATATTATTAAAGATTTTGTTTAGTGTTTCAGGTTTGACACTTCTTGTTTTAACATTCCTCCCTTATTTAAACGACACACTGCGTAACTTACTGTCATATTTACGACTGGACAGAGAATAGGTACAAAAGGGGTCAAAGTCCAAGGAAAAACCTTGAAAGCGCATTCAAGATTGTTTGAAAATATTACAAGTAAGTATGGCTCTTTGGAACTAAATTAAAGAAATAAGAGGTGGTTTGTAACTGTGTTATAGTACTGTACTTCATAATTGGTAGCTTTCAGAGAGAAAAAGTTATCAGATATAAACTGACTGAACTTAGTAGGTTTTAGCACAAAAAATACTCTCAAACACCATCATAAAAACAGAAAGTAACATGAAGTTCTTTGAGAATGACCCTGTTCTTCAATGTGATGTTTCAGACGTGAGAATATTTTGTTTAGATCGGCAATAATTTCCCTCCATAGTCCTGAAAGGTCTGTTTTTTCATGACAAATTCAGTGACAAATTCAGTGACTAAGTTTCAATTTTAAATCATCTGCTACAAAAACTAAATTAATCTGTATTTAGTCTTCCAGAAGTGTTGAGGAAGTGTGAACTTTCCACACTTAATAATAAGGATATATATATATATATATATCCCAAAGTTAAAGGTTGAGTATAAATAAAAAGCCCACCATGGTTCTGCATGGTTCTGGACCTCCTACTCTGACGCAACTGCTTTATTCAGCTTTTTCTGTAATGTCAGCAGTCACACACAACTCGTGTTTATGAAAAAAAAGAGGAAAACATGAACTCTGCCAATGACCTTTGCCCACTTTGCTCATTAACAAACATGAAGCTTCCTCTGGTTGGTACAGTCTGAAAGTGATTCCCACCTGAGCACGTCGATGTCCCGGTCCGGTCCGGACGGACAGCTGGACGAGCACAGTCCGGTCTGCGGTAAGAGTTCGGCGTTGCTGTGGTAACTAGTTAATACCACTCCCTGAGCCTGTTGCCGACTCATGTTTCTCCTCCGTTTCTTCTTCTTCTGTCGTTTATTTCACACACGGCAGACATCCGAACCTTCAGGTAGGCTGTCAGTCCGTCTGTATGAACGTCTGTCTGCGGATGTTTCCCATTGCTGGACTTGTTTTTCGTTCCGTTCCCAGTCGGTCTGCCTCTCTCCTCGTCTTTCCCTTGTGTGCTGTGTGGTGGTGGACCGGGGCAGGGTTACACACTGACCGCAGATCAGCGATTGGCCCACAAGTTCAGTTTTCACAGCAAACAGCGCCCCCTGCTGCTCAAACCCAATACTGACGGTTTCTATAAATACCATTTATTTCCTGTTTCTAACAAGGAGTCTGCAAACTTTATCCAAGACATTCTTGCCTCATTTTCCACAAAACAAAATATATCCAAAGTCACAAAACGTACTTAAACCTTAAAATAAAGACAACACAACTTAATAACTGCCAAATAAGCATGTTTTACACATAGAAATAGTCAAAGCAATGGAAAAAAGCAGATATTTATCGTAACTAAGTACATTTATTTTGTTACAGTACTGAAGTAATTTTTGAGGATTTGTAATTTTACCTAGTATTTTTTAGAATTGTTTATTTTACTTTTATATTTTTTACATTTAAAACCTAAAAATGATACTTTTACTTCTTTACTTTAAATTTTAACTTCTAGTTACTCGTTAAAAAAATTTAATGTTTGAACGCATCATGAAAGTTGTTTAAGCGCTGTAAAAAATTAAGTGTAGAATTTACTCAACCAGCTCATGTCAACTGGTTCCACTAAACCTAGTAGAGTAAATATGAAGCAAAAATACATATTTTCTTTAAAAGAAAATATGCATTTTGTTCAATTTACTTAATTTGGTTTAGTGGAACCAGTTTGGTTCAGTCAATTCGAACTTTATTTCTTAGTGTGTAAAAGTACTTTTACTTTTCCAATGTTTATGAACAGTTTTATTATGTTTGCTTTTGTGCTTTTATCATCAATAACATTTTTACCAAAGTCATTTTCTGTTAAGGTATTTTTACTTTTACTTAGTTATTTTTTTCCAAGTTTGGACCTCTGGAAAAAAGGTCATCAGCAACTATGGAAGAGCCTTTTGGGATTAAGAAATCTTACAATTTTGATGTATTGGTACATATTTGAAAATACTGAGTAAAGTATGCAGAAAAAAGTGCTTTGTTTACATTGACTGCATACCTGCATTTCAGAATTTCTTATAAACTGTGTCAAACTGCACCATTTGATATTCAGGATAACCTTTATTGTGTTGGATTTCATAATTTGCAACACTTTCAAAGTTCTAAAACAAATTGTTGAGTTTTCTTCTTTTTTTGCATTATTTTACATTAGAACAAAGAAAAATACCAATCTCTAAAAAAATAAGTTATTTTCTTAAACAAAATAAAAAAAAATAAACTGACAACCAATCTTATTTTGGTGTTTCACTTTAAAATTAAGCATAAACAGAGTCAAGACTGAAAATAGGCCAGTTGGATGTTTAATTATGAGATAAATTTTATTTTCATAAAGATCCGTTTGATCTTTATTTACTTCAAATTTTATTCAAAATTTTCATCAAAGGAAAGCTGTTTCTTCTAATTCTAGGCGTCATCAGAATAACGTGTTGCATGTTTTTTTTCTATCAGGGATATATATATTTCAACAATATTCACTTCAATGTTAGTTAAGTCAAATCTACACAGAGCTGCAGCAGAGGGACCTTATCTACATGTGGCGCCGGAGCCACCACTGCAGACCCCCATCTGTTGATTATTTATTGATCCCAGCAAGGGTCCGTCTGGCAATTTCGATGTCGCTAAGTTCACTTTTTTTAATCCACCAACAACAAAACAAAACTCAGTAGAGGTGAAAATGTTTCACTTTAATGATCATGAACTTTAAATACCACGAAGCAAGTAAATATCCAGCAAAAGCAGTCAACATAAAATAATTCAACGAGAACATTACTGTTCACTGTTTCACTGAGCAACAACATTACCAAACATTAGAGAAACAAAAATATTCAATTTCTTTACAAATGAAAAACAAATCAATATTTTACGAGTGAAAACTGCTTTCAAGACTGTCCAAAATAAAAGAAAACAAACGGTTGAATCTTTAATCCTGCAAGAAAAAAAAAAAGGGTTAGCCAAACAAAAATGCTTTTTGTTTTCAAAATAAAACATTTCATATCATTGCATAGTGCCTTTTAGCTTAAAATATTTTTCTGGTCTAATGAGGCTGAATGAGGTTTTAGAGGGTGAAAAAAAAGCTGCAAGGAAAAGTTTGAAATTTGTTTATTAGTTACAAAAGATTTTTCTTTTAGGAACTTTGAATTGGCACACATTATAAAAAATTAAATAAAGTGTAGTTTATAGGAGGTCCTTCTGCATAAATAATGTTTAATGTTAATTTGTTGCTTTTGATGAGGACAGGTGGCTCCTAAAGATCTCTAAAACTTGTCAGAGTCACAGGATACAGGAAGGGCCAGAAAAAGATAAATATACCAATGACAAAAAATGAAGAACTACCTACAAAGACTGATATGTTTATTCCATACGAATTAAGATCAGGATTCTCAAACAATTCACATTTTTTTTTCATTAAATAAAGTTACATCGTTGCTGAGATGTTCCAAGTTATCTCTAAGTATTTCCATTTGTTACGGCGATTTAATCGCTTAGATTAAGATAGAAAAGGCTGGTTTAAGTTTCTTTTCCCTACAGCTTTAAGCAACGGACATTGGCTGAGAACAGCATATTTGGATTTTTCTTGTCCACACAAGGTAAGAAATGGCAAAACTTAGCTAATGTGAGCACAGTGAAGCTATAATCAGCTGAATTTATTTTAATGTGTTTACCTCAGACAGACACAAGAACAGTGACGGTCTGGTTATACTTCACATGATGTAGGACATTGTTTGTTGGAGACAAGATTGCGAGGCACTCTTTTTTGATTGGACAATTCATACCCAAAGACAAGAAGTCCTGCAGCAACAAAGCGAGAGCACAGTTAACAAAGATGGATGTTTATTTTAAGTTGATGATGGAGTTGGAGAAAGATTTGGTATTTCTGTTGTTAAACAAGGAGAAGAGTTATTTTCACAATACAGCTGTCCAGTCTCATTACCTTCTGGCAACTTTTAAAGAAAGAACTGGAGATCACATCCATAAACACGTGCTCCTGTTTGAGTTTTTTATGTGTTTTATTGGCTGTATTGACTTGTCTGCTTTATTTCTATAGAACAGGTCTCTCTTGCAAATTACACAATTGGGTTTCAAAGAGACAAACCTTTATAAAGGAAATGAAAAACTGTGTAAAATTGTCACATAGAGACGACCACCTTTCCGACAGACGGTGCCGGAATGTGTCTCTAAGCTTCCGGGCCAAGGTCCACTACCTTCAAGGCAGGAACGCTACTGTGTCTCTGCGCTGTCTCCTTCAGACACAAAAACTGTCACTTTTCCTTCTACAAGTTTTTTTTTTTTTTTGACTATCAGAGGTCGACATAACATCTTTTAGGTTGTCCGAGAAAACTAAGTAAAGCTCGCCGCCATGATGGATTCAAGTCATCTATACGAAAGGAGGAAAAATCGTGTGTTTTGTTGTGGTCTTCTTAAAGTCGTTCAACCAATGATGATAGAGTTTAAACTGATAGTTCTTTCAATATAGTGAGCGTTTTACCCAATCAGAGCAGAGAAGGGCGGGTCGTGCTGTCTGATTGACAGCAGCAGCGCACAGCGTTCCAAACGTTGAGATGGACTGCAGGTGAACGCCCTCAGTGTTTTCTGGAAAATTTTCCAAGGAGGATTATGTATTTTATACATTTTAAAAAGCACCTTATAAGCATTCCCAAAGTAACATCATGTATTTGCACGCACAACAAAACTGTGTGAGCTCTCAGTGACCGTCATTTTCGAAGCAGAGGCTGCTTGACCGTAATCTTCTGCCGCACCGAACATCACTGTCTAAAATCTTTGTAATAAATGTTTGTGTTTGCAGCGTCGCCATTAGCAGAGCAACTGCTGCCAGTTATATTTGGCACATACCCTGCAATAAACCTGTTTTGTCTGGGGGCAATGCACATAAAGGGGTCTCAGCATGGGGTGCGAGAAGAAAAATATGCAATTTCCATCATGCAACCACATCAGCGAGACATGACTTCTCACTTCTCATGGATTATTAACCCAGTTTTACCGAACAGGATTTCTCACCAGTGTCAGATGATTCTCACATCTTCTCTGGGTCCCTCTGCTCTCTAAACATCTTGGAGTAAAACTCTTTTTCTTTATCCAAGCTGTCTTTATAACATCTGAAACATAAACATTATACATACAAAAATACGTTTTAGGAATATTTTCCAAACTGAAGTGATTTTCTGGCTAATCACTTGGCTATGAGTTTGCCACCAAACCCAGGAACAAGCTTCACTGAAAACACAACCAATCAGCTTACGTTGCCACTTTCCTTAGGAGGCTGTTGATGTCATGATCAAAAGGCTTCTTCGCTTGAGCGGATATGAGACAATCCTGAGCGCTCTCATACTCACACAGCTCCAGGTAAGCCTAGGAGAGAAGGCTCGAGTCTAAATAAACTTGAACTGCGACGGATTTTACTCTGTTTAAACTAAAAAGAAGCTTAAAACTAGAAAAGAAGTGGCAAAGAGAAGATTTAATCTGGTGCTTTAGAGGCCGGGAGGATTTTTTTTATCTGAAAGTCTACAAAGATAAGCAGTCTGACCTGCCCGCAGCGGAAGAGAGCCTTTGTGTTGTTGGAGTCTATCTCTAAGGCCTTGTTGCCATATTTGAGGGCTTTGTGTGGGTTCTCCAGACGGAGTTCAGTGAGAGAAAGGTTCAGATAGAGCGGGAGCTGAGCCATCTTGAGATTCTCGTTCTCTTGCTCGCTCCGCGGTTCTCTGTTCTTCAGCAGAGTTATAGCCTGTGTGGAAAACAGATAGGGCCACAACAAAAACACCCTCTAATCTTCACTAGCGCACACAAAAACACGTGCTGGCAACTTATTACTTAATAAGTTACTATTCAATAACTTTTTATATTACTTGTTTATAGCGATCTTTAGCATTTTCATATCGGCTCTGGTTGAAAAAACGGTTGCCAAAGTTGCGAAGAGTGTTGACGGCTTCAAGAAATGTGGACAGAGGGATGGCGTTTTGCTCCTCCTGAAGACAAAAAGAAAGAAAGAAATTACAACTAAAATTAATTTTAAAAATTGCGTCTGTTTTGGGGCTTTTAAAAGTGCAACACAAATAAGTGTAAAAAGATAGTTTTGTTTTACTACATACATCCAAATGTAGGAGAAAGTAATTAGATTTGTAATATTCAGTGTGTTTGGGTTTTATAGTTAGGGCATAGTTTCGTGTCTTTAGTTTATTCAGTTTTGGTGAGTCAAAACAATGAGGTGATTTTGTACATAGAGGGGGAACGTGGCACGCCCACCTGCTCCAGAACCACGCTGGCTGGGCCAACAGAACCAAGCATCAGTTCTAAGGTAAGCAGGTTCCAGCCACAGAAAACACCTGGAGTCCTGTTAGACCCACTTTCGTCTCAGAGTCAAAAAAATATATTTTTTATTTTTTTAGCCGCAGACATATTTTATTTTTTTCCATTTTTTCCCCCCATTCAGCAACCTAATAGATTTCTCTTTTGTCATATTTTATAAATATGTACAAGTTCAATAATGTGTAAGAAATCCAATTTTTTTTTCTACTTTTTATTCAGTCAGTATTTTATACAGATGGCCCGATAAATTAACATATAATTGTATACTTCATTTTTGAAATTCAGCATATTATAACAATTGAGCCCTTCATGTTATGGAAGGACCCTCTTGATACAATGGCCTCTTATCAATTAATTGTTATCGATCGATACTATCAATCAACTTTAGATTAATTCATTAATCAACAACTTGCATCCCTATTTAATGCTGTTAAAATTAAAAGCCATAATCTTTGTTTTGATATTTTGAAACTACATAAATGTATGAATTAAATAAATATGTACAAATTGAAGTATTTTACATCAACAAGGATTGACTTCTATCTTGTGGAAAAATAAAATAAAATAAAAAAAACATTTTATGCTCAGGATCCGTTAAGTATAGTAGCTTTCCTACCGGGCTCATTGCAGTAACATCATCCACTCGTGCAGAGTCAAGGTAGTCCAGGACGTGAACCTCATACAGAACCGTGGCAGCAGCAGGGATGAACGGCGGACAGCCCATGTCTCCGTATGCGTACTGAGGCTTGAAGAGGAAACGAGAGAACTCTCCTCTCTTCATGGTCAACAGCCCCAGCTCCAATCCAGTCACTGTCACGTCTGTATAAATTATCATCTGTTTTACAAATCAGTCCTCCAATTGAGCTGAAGATTAGAACTACTGTGCAGCTTAAATGAAGATTTCCTTACCTCTCCCCAGCTTCATCATCGGAGGGTATTTGAGGTGAGTGGTGGAGTCAAAAGGCTGGTCAGAATACTCCAGGAAACCAGAGTAATACACTGCAGATGAAAAAAAAAACATGCCGGACACTGTTTAAGAAATTCTGACTCTATTGGGAAGTATCAAATCAAGTTTTTGAGGTTACACATACATACTCAATACTGAAGAATTTTGAGGCACGGGTGGACCCTCTCCAGGGAGGACCACC
>JARVJO010000039.1:8201335-8257019 GCA_031762555.1 Cynodonichthys magdalenae
CCACCTGCTTCAGGATCCCTCCATCTCCCAAGATGTCATTCATCTGCTGACGAAGCTGCTCAAAAGGACTCTACGAGGCAAAGAAACTCAGTATAAGCTAATTTGAAGAGCAAAACAAACACAGTTAACCAACGCAAAAGCTTCTGATGGGCAAGTAACACATCTTAAACTAGTATCCATTGTTTAAGGAATGAAAAAGGAAGTAAAAATAGTGCAAAATGTCAATTAAAGAAAAATACAAAATGTGTTTTTTTTCTACTACAGTATAGCCCATGTTGGCAAAGTGTGTTGACACTTGTCTTTGTCACTTGACACATTTCACAGGCTGTCATTAGTTGAGGAGCTTTGTTTACAAAACAAATGTCCACATCGTTTTTAAACGGTATTGTTTTTCTTGGTTTTCCAAGACACACAAGTTGTTTTGTAATGAGGTCTTGTTGCCTTATTTTATTCATTTTCAGGTACTTTTACATTGGATTTTATAATGTTCTGTTTTTAGGATACAAGATGCTTCCTACAAAAAGCAGAATGTGGAACTGTTCCTAAATTTTCATGGAAATATAAACTGTTGTGTTGAACATTAAGGAAGTTATGAATAAAAATAGATAATGCAAAAATAATCACAAAGGCTCAGATTTAGTTATGAATTTTGTCAGAATTCATGAGATTCATTGATAGATTACACCTAAACATAAATAACTGCCTTTAATTTTTGTTCTGTTTTCGTAGTGTTTTTACTGGTCTTTTTGAATCAGATTTGACAAACATTGGTGTAGTTAATACATCCCTACTTGTGGCTGGAAAGTTAAATGTGCTGACAAATTAAAAATAAACATAATTGAAATAGAAAATTTAGCAAAATTCTTTTAATTTTCTACAAACCAAACCTAAACACCATTGTTTTGCATTAAATTACATTAACATACCAGCTGAAATATGTTTTCGGTCCACTTTGGGTTTTTTTTAGCGCCACACTTTTAGCTAGGCTACATTAGCCTTCCGAGCCCACGTGAACCTACCGGTGTGGTCAGCACCTCATCAGCGTCCCTCATCCTCCTAAATGTCGATATTAACCCGTTTAATGACATTTAGTCGGTGATCAAAATTAACTGCAACAGACTGTAAATGTATGCAAAAGCGGCGTCGTTAGTTAATTAAATATTTTTTTAAACTAAGACGTTAGTTTTCTTGCGTTCAGAGCTAATTGTGTCACATGACCCCGCTGACCAATAGTGTGAAAGGTCAACAAATGTTTGATGAGTTCACTAACAGTAGGAAGGTTTTTGTTTACTTTAAATTTATATTTTTTGACAAACATCGTGGGTCATTGTACAAACACAAATGCATTCTTTTAAATCAGTTTTCTGAATAAGTTTTAATATATTCACTCTGAAGTAGTGATTAGTCATGGAGGTATGTGATACGTATTGAATGAGGAGTTTTATATACTGACATCTGGTGGCCAACTGATGTAAGTGCACAACAAATATCCAAACTAGGAATGCTGATTAAACGACATGTCATCCACCATTAGCCACTATTTTCACTTAAAGCATTTTTATTTAAGGCATTCCGTTCTGTAATTCAATTAGTTCATATTATTAGATTTTACTTTCAGGTTTGGAAACAACATATTGTGTCAAATGTCAATTAGTGTTTTTAAAACCTTTAATAAAAAGCAAGATAAACCCATATAAGACAATATTTCATTAAAATGGTCATGATGCAAGTGATCGTAATAATGAACAATAACCAAAATTTAGCAGAAACATAAAAAAGAAATATCAACTCAAGTACCAGCAAAAAAAAAATTAAAATCAAACCACAAAAAAATTGGTTCAAACACACCACGTAGCAGATTTTATTTTTCTTAGATTTTGTGAAAATTTAGTAATATTTTAAATGACATTGCTACAATATTCACATGTCTGTCACATTAAAGTGTTCTCATTACAGTCACAAAAAATAACTCCTCACTTTTAAAACAAGTCTGTGAGGAGCTGAGAGTAAAAGTGTATCAGCTGTAAAATGTTCATGTTGTCATTAGTTTACAAAGTATATTGAGAGAATTAAGATTACAAAACAATATGAGAAAAAGTACAAAAACGTGTTGGTAAATGGACAGATTTAGCCTTTTATTACAAGTTCAAATTGACCAACTAATGCAATTAAATATCCCTTTTAATTGGTTTATACATTTATACATGAATTTTAGTTATTATTGCACACAATACATGTGTCTGTTCTTAGTGAAACCGCTTCACAGTGAAATGTAATGCAAATTGACTGGCATGTTTCAGACCTGGGATTAACCAGTAAGCTAGTTAAAAGCTTTCCTCCTTGTTTTCATTAGAAGTTCTGCAGATCTGCAGGATAAACAAAGTTGTTTCTAAAGAGTTTGTAGGCCAAGAGCTGTCCTCCAAATATCATCATGACCAGGCCTGAACCTGCAGAGACACAAATCAAACACATGGTAGGAAATGAAAATAAAATAAAAAATCTGCTTTATGATAATAAATAAGGAGTAGACATTTTCTGTGTTTTCAAAAAAGAAAATCTATGAATCTTACCAAGAGCGATCCACCAGTGCTCCTCTGAAGGGAAGTCTGACATAACTGAAAAAATACATCAGGAGATTTAAAACATGTCTATTGTACCTATATTAAAATATATATTTGTACACTTTTAGTTTAATTTACCAGCATGAATGCTGATTGATAGTGCCATCATGTGTGCTCATATATATTAGACCCCAGTATCTGCTTACATGATCAGACCTGCAATCCTCTCAGTTGTTCCAACCTATTGACCCACCTGCACACATGTGTGTGTGTGTGTGTGTGTGAGCACGTGTGTATTTACCTGCTACGGTCATCACAACGTGCAGCAGTGTAACAGTTATGGCATAATCCCAAACCCACTCCTCGACAATCCACGCAAACACCAGACCGCCCAAAACATACGTCACTTCTGTAGAAATGACCCCAACTAGAGAGAAGCAGAGGAAGAGAATAAATAAATAACTTTCTTGCAAGAGAACTCAACTAAGATTAAAAAATATATAAGATCCTTGCAACAAAACTCAAAGATACTGTAAGGAAAAACGTGATCAATAATTTGAAGTCAGAATAAGTTTGCAGAAAACAAGTTGATTCTTTTCTAAATTGCTTTATTTAAAAATCTGAACTCCATTCCAGCTCATCCTGTCAGCAGGCATGGCCTGTGAGTTTGGGGCCAAAACAAGAACAAACCCTCTCAGCAGCAACAGCTGCTGTTCAGGCTGCTCTAAAAAGAATAACAATGAATCACCCCTGTAAAGTCACAGGTACATATACCTAACTTCCTGGTCACACCCCCGGGGGCGGTACCTTTTACATCAGACATTATCTAAAAACAAGCTTGGATTATGTGACAGAGTGGGACACAATGATAGAGATTTACTCTCTCTGTCTCTGTTTAAAGCATATGAAAATACAAGAATGTATCTTAAATTCAAAATGTCCTTCAATATATTCATCAATAATGTAACATCAGTATTATCTGTTTGTAACATTTTAATAACTGCGTTGACAAGTTGTGTCCTATTGTTTAATTAAAAAAATCGAAAATGAAATAGGTAACACATAAACAACAATCAACACCAACAAAAGAAGTGGCATTTTCCATTTTTTTTAAATTTTTTTACTTAAGATTCTTGACTAAATCTTATGGTACAATGTAAAACGCACTGCAGTACATTTTCATATAAATAATATTAATTAAATAATCATATTAGTCAACTAAATATGACATTGAATTATAACTATAAGTCTAAAAGAAAATTATTTTGGGGGGGGGGAAACAGTTTACAGTGACTGTGTGTTTTCTTTCTTTTTTTAGATGATGGATTATTAAGGCATTTTTTTCAACTCCTCTCACAGATTTATGTGAGATATTTTCAGTTTTATGCCTCTGCTGCTTGTTTGATTGTTCAAGTTCGGCCAAAAATATGTCTAACCACTAGTCAAGCTTTAATAAAATGTAATCCACAAGTACTGCAGGATAAACACTGGACTAGAAACTTATTTTATTGGTATAAAAGTATTAAACTAAGTCAAAGAAAGAACATTTCCCAAACTGCAATGTGAGCTCCATATTATGACATCAGATAATTTTAACATTAAAACCTTCTCACAAAAGAGCCCCGACTGAAGATATGTTTCTAGATATTAAGAAACCACATCATTAAGCTTCAGTATAAAAGTTTAGATATTTAGTCTGTGAAAAACTGCAGAACATAAGTACCAAAGGAGATAAGTTGCCTTTATGTAGTATGTTCTTTACTGTTACTCACCCAGGTATTTGGGATTCTGCCATGATGGCTGTGTCGTGTAGTCAAAAGGGGTCAACAAGCTGTTGATCTCATGAACTCTACAAGAAAAGGAGGTGTGCTTTTAAACGTCTTCTGTTTTACAATCTGTACGTTTCTTTAACAAGGTAGTGTGAGCGTACCTGAACAGGCCGATGCAAAGACTGACCACGATGTAGTAAAGAGAGTAGAAGCACACCATGCACATCAGCAGGTTCTGCAGAACAACCTGAGAGCACAGAAGACAGTCTGAAGGAGATCGAATCATGTTATTAAAAAGCAGCTTGCAAAGTGTTTGGAATGACTCTCAGCTACTACCACACCTAACACACTCGTTATCTGAATAATTAACTAAATAACAGCTGTTTGTGATGACGTTAATCATGCGGTAGCCATCTTGACTCCAAAGTGAATCAAATGAAGTTATACTTCAAGTACCTGCTGATTACCTTCTGAGAGTTTTAATAAACTTTACCCAGTGTTTCATGAAATACATTGCCTGGCAAAAAAAAAAAAAGCTATTCAACTGGCAGGCCTCAGGCCGAATGTGGCCCACAGGTGACTTCCATCTGGCCCACCAAGAAGCACGCCCCCACACCCAAAATTTGTTTATTGTTTTTACTTAATTTAATATAAAAAATAGATTTTAAATCATTTGCAAATTTTAAAATTTATGATTCAATTTAACATAATAAACAAATTTACAAGGTAAAATCAATCAATCTTTGTTCCAGACTTAAGAGGGGTCAATAGTAAGAAGAAAACAAACACATACAAAAAGAAAAAAGGTTCCTAAAAAAATAACAATACTTGTTGTTTTACATAATTTAGTGTTTCCCCAGTGTTGCCCAGTACACTAAAAAAGACACGTGTTGGATTTAGTTAACCAAGTTATGTTGACTGGTTCCACTCAACTTTCCCATTTACTTTTAAAGTAAATGTACAGCTCACTCATAAAACATCTGTTTTTTTCAGTGTAACAATCCATCATTTATTTGAATTTAACAGATCAACATAAAAGCCACAACACTTCAAAGTTAGGACATCATACACATTTTAGTCTAGATGCACCCTAAGCTAAGAAAGAAGTTCTGCTTCTTTTTTTTCTGCTCTCTTCAGTGACCCAGACAACATGCCCTCCTGACAGCAGCCAGTCTTTACAGGAAATGAGGTCCACAACTCCCCAGGAGGAGAGATAAAAGACCTTTTCTCATGGCTGACATTTGGGGTGGTCAAACACAGGTGCAGCTAATTGCTTAAATAATCAGCTCCGTTCCAGTCGTTGGATCGGTGCCAGACACGGCTCCATGGCTTACTGACACACCCTAATAGAATGGGGGTCATGGTTAATCCTATTAGTTACACTTGTGATTTCCTGCTGGGATGAGTCAAATGTCTGCTGTTGTACAGAACTTAATACAGGAAGAATAACACACTCCACAGCCCATTAAATAAACAATTACTCGGCTATAATAAAGCTCAATGCTTTAAAGTAGGGGTGTCAAACTAAGTTACAATATGCAGCCAAAATTAAACATTTGTTTCAAACCAAGGGCCATTTTTAGTCATTACATAATACAGTCAATACATTAACTCAAGTCACCTGACCTTTTTATCTTGTTTACAAGCTTGTCAACAAGCATTTGATCCGTCTAATTTATAATGTTTTGTTACTCTTTCCACATCAAAATCAAAGATTGCTGAAAATTTACAACTCATTTTCTTTCGCTTCAAATTTGGCCACTGGCGAGTCTGCGCTAAATAATGCATGCTCCGATTTTAAGCAAAACACAAGGCAATAAAAAATGTTTTACATTAAAAGTATCCTCTTTGGGGTCCTGATAAAATGCTAATGTGGGTCAGATTTGGCCCGTGGGCCTTGAGTTTGATACAGAAGTGTTCAAGAATATGTTCAAATGTTTGAGCCCAGAAAAATACATATGTTAAAGTAAAGCAAGAACAAAGCATTTGGATGCTTACTGAATTTGATGCTAATAGCTACAACTTCACAAAGGTGTTGGCGCTGGATGACAACTGAAATGTTAAAACACTTTAAAATAAGAGTGAAGATTTTGCAATCATTTTTTGCTTTGTCACCATTTTCATCTGCATAACCTCTGCAAATTTTTTGTGAATATCCTGAAGCATAAACTATGAGGTTAATATTGATGTTGGGGCCAATGAACAAGCAAAATCAAGTTTTATCCTTGTTCATGCAGACAGCTAAAGTGTGGGAGTCTCTAATACTTTCAGACAGGCAGCTCAACTCCTTCGGCTAACACTTTTGTTTTTTTGCAGTGTCAAGATGTGACTCAGGAAGCAGCTCTTTCTGGTTTTAAATGTAACTCCTAATCCTAAAAACCTTCCAAAGAATTGTCTGAAATTGACAAAACAAAAAAACTATATTGTCATGGATCAAGCAAATGAATGGATCTATTGTCTAATTAAATCTTTGGGTGAGGAATATGCTGTCTTCTCTTCTGTTTACTCTAAGGCTACTATGTTACTGCCCCACTACTTCCTGTGTGACAAGTGAACTTAAATAAAATCCTAATAGGATACAATTGGTTATTGTATTATAGATCAGATTTTCTGAAACAGACTTTTTCAAACGTAACTCTGGTCTAGTATTTCATTCTAGCTCTCTAGCAGCCTTACCCAGGTGTCACTGGGAGTGGTCTTGAGGGAGAGTGGTCCATGGCGTTTTATGAGCGTGAATCCACAGCAACGACAGCAGTAGTCCAACAACATGAATGGTTGCTGTTCTAAATGAGAGAAAGTTGGCCTACATATCTACATAACTGGTACCTGAGTCTGTGAGGGCGTGTTGGAGGGAAGGGAGGTGAGGGAGGTGAGGTGGATTAGGAGAAAAGGGATTACTGCTAAGAAGTTTTTAAATCCCATATGGGATAAGGTGAGCAAGCTGTAGTGTTAGATGTGCACAAATAATCAAGAAGATGGTTTGGAGATTTTATACAAATAAACTTAATAGGTAACCAAACTGATGGATATTGACTCGGGGTCACAAATTTCAATTATTTTGCTTTTTTTTCTGCTCCTGTCTTCTGTTTGTCTTATTTTGACTCTTTATTGAATAGTAAGAAATGCAATATTTACGTACATTTATTTGTGACTCATCCTTGAACTTTGGAAAACCCTTCATTGAAATGTCCAGAAATACACACTATTTGCAGTTTACAAATTCAACACTAGGTGGTAGAATCGACTCAAACCTTCTGTGAACTTGATTCACTTACAGAAGAATAAATACAAGAGCATGAGATGTTGCTCATAACTGTTCTACATCTGCATGTTATTTCCTGCTTTTTTTAAAACTCAGATTGCTGATTAAATCTGAAAGAAGGGGAAAAGCTGCCACTATTGTTCAGGAAAAAAAAAAAAGAACAAAACAGTCAGTACGTAGGAAAAGAAAGAACGGAGAAATGAAAATTTTCGTTTCATCCCCGACCTCCTTCGGAAACAGCTAAAAGAACTTGAGGCCTTGACGTCATAGCGTGCATACGTAAAGCATGTGCACGTGTGCCTTTGTGTGGGTTTGGGGTTGACTTGGCTGCCACGGTAACCTGCATCATCGTATCCATGGAGACAGAAGAGGAGAGGGGGTTCCAGGAGCAGGATCGGCATCACAGCTGAGCAGCTCTCTGTGTAGCGGCATATTTAATAATATGTTTATTTATATAACACTGCTGTTGACAGGTGATCAGGTGTGAAGCTTTAAAACTCAGAATAATCCCACAGGAACTGAGTGTTGTTTTATCTCAATGTTGCTTTTTATTAGTTAGTTTGTGAGTGTACAAAGAGCTGCAAAAAGAGCAGCGTGAGAGCGTTTTAGACTTTCAGGGTTAGATCTTAGATAAGACCTCACCTTCCTTATACTGTAACTGCAAACAAAACAGATAAGCTAAAGCAATTATAAAACCTTTCAGCCGAGGTAAGTGTGTTCACACATTCATCACATGTGGTGACATTATACACAGGGCTGTTCAGCTAAACTGCTCAGGGGCAATAAAAAAAAGTCAGTCCACTGTTTTTACTAATTAGATTTTGAATTAAAAAACAAAATTATATATATATATTTTTAACTATTTAAAATCTATTATTCTATTAAATGACATTGGCATTGGCAGGCAGACTGAGTTGCATACCCCAGTCATAGATCATCTATTTACTGAGATTGCCACTCTGACTAAATTATTTATCATTCAAATCTAAAAAAATAAAAAATAAATCATTTTTGTTAAAGATTCGTTTTAAATGACAACTTCAGTCTCCTGGCTGAATTGAAGTCTTCTAAGGACCGGAAGTGGCCCGCAGGCTGCAGTTGATTTTTTTTTTTTATATACACTAAACTGTTCTTTTGCAGAATGATTAAGTAGACAGTTTTGTGTAAACAGACAATCAGTTGTGTTTAAAGTAAAGATTTAAAGAAGGAAGGGCTCTGACTTACGTACACTAACTCAGTGGTTCTCAAACTTTTTCTGTAGAGAAAGAAAGTAGTCTGTGACCCACCCCCCTTCGATTCCCAGGGACCCTAGAACAAAATAGTAACAACACACCAAGCACACTGTTGTTGGTTCTTTTTTTAAGGAAATGCATTTTCTGAATAATTTGTTGTTCAATATAAAAACAAACAAAGAAAAAAATCTGACATAAATAAATAAAAACATCTATTGAACAACCTTTTTCCCCTCCTGGCAAGCCCCTGCCTTCCATCAGGAGTGTCTCCCCCCCCCCCAAACCAGTTGCACCACATTAACCTGAAGCTCAATATTTCTCCCTCTTATTTAGCAACTCCCAGCAAATTAATTAAAAGTAAAAATCACTGATTATCTCACGTCTGTCAATTAATGTAGTAAAGTAGCACTTAAGAGTAACTTTTTTTTTTCTTAGATTTATGCTGGTTCCATTTGTTGTCATTAAAGTGTAATCGTTGATAATTCTGGTATAACCGGTGATGCATCAGTAGACAACAGTGGCTGCCAAGTGAAGTGAGCCATGCAAAATGGTGAAAAGCACTTTAGTGTGGGTTTTAAGAACTATGTACAGATCTGGAGTTATGTCATTTATTCACAGACATAGAGAAGCAGAATCTGACTGACAATCCATTGAGGCCAAGGCTCTAGAACATCAAGAATCTGCTGTAAACGCTAACAGCTTCCATACAAGAAGAATGTTTGAGGATTGAGGAATTCATGCTCCAGTGGCTTTGGCTGCAGGAGAAGATGTAAAATAATAAAAGTCGACGTGAGAGGTGCGCCTAAACCAACAAGTCTACATGTTGCCTTTAAATGTCAGCTGCCTTACAAGCTGTTGGATTAATTCGCCATTTTAGGTCAGTGTCGGTGACAGCAGACAGATTCGACCACATTTAGACTAACAGTTCGTGTGTGTGGTGAATCTAATTTGAGCAGGATATAAAAACTGTTTCAGTGTCAGTGACTGTGCAGATTATTAAGCTTAAATGGCATATGTTAAACTCACACACATGATTTATAAAACCCACACTGGAGCCTGAACAAAACCTCCAAAGAATACCAGGAGTCGTCGTAAATCCAGAGGCCTGCTTCTGTTAAAGCAGTCATAACAAGACAGACAGTTCTGAACTTGATGTGACACGAGGATGAAAAATGGGACTGATGGAGACATCTGAAGGGACTGCCCACAGCAGGAGGGGCTTTAAACCATCTGTGTCAACTCCTCCCCAGAGGCAGAGACACAAACATGTTCAGCTGCTATTAATCACCTGCCTGCAGAAGGACAGTGGTAATGGATTTGCTATGTGAGTTTGTCTGTTAGCAAAATATCTCATGAAACACTGGATGCTTTTGAATGAAACTTGTACAAAGTAATCATTAGAGGTACCTCTACAACTGATTAACTTTTAAGGCCAACCTGATTAAAGATGACTGCCACAGCTAACTGACCTTTACAAACACAAAGATGACTATAACTATATTTATATATTATATTTATGTAAAACTTTGTGTGGTTACAGCTGAATCTCATCTCTAAAATATACTTTGATTGCCACACATTGCACCACATATTTACTTTAAACTTTAACATTAATTGTTGGAGTCTGTCTGTTAGCAAAATATCTCATGAACCAATTAAGTGAAAAGCTCAGAGTGTGATCAATGAATTGTCATCTGCAAATGTGTAAGCTTTGGAGCCAAGCTGAGTCAAAATGGCTGCCACAGATACATGAACATAGGAAACACAAAACTGACTGTAATTCAGTTCATTTTGCAGACATTAAGCTAAAATTTGTAGCGCTAATATATGAGATTATTTCTCAACAGATACTCAGCGTTTTAACAAATTGTGCAAGATCTTACTTATCATAAACAACATTATGTTCAAGGTTAACCAAAAAGTCTAAAACTCCATGATTTTTTTTTCAAGATAAGATAATGTGAGTGTAAAACTCTGGCTTCACATGTGGTTGGCAATATGAATTCTTTCAAGGTCTTTAATTGGATTTGTTATTTAAAGGTTAAAAACAGGGACTAGGGGGTGCAGGAAAGGGGTCAGATATGCTGTAATTACAGTGCAATGTTAAATGTCATATTAACAGTGTGTGAGATTTGATTTATATGAGGTAATCAGGTAACAACATATGGAGAAAGACAGGCTGGAGACTTCACAACCAGTAAAAAAAAGTTATTTAATAAGAACAATCAATAGTTGAATTCTAAGGTAATTTGTCTCCACTCTCGCTTCTTCGCACAACAATTTTTCAATAATTGGATTTAAAATAACCTTTTTAAAAATTCTCCTTTGGTTTTCTTCATGTTCACGATTAAAAACACTGATTTTGGTTCTTATTTTCATTTAATACCACACACAAGAGAAACAATCCCCCTCCTTTTCTACACCCTGCTTCCGTTACACTTTTCCTTTAATCATGTAGCAGACTCTCATCCACAGCTGCCTGTAATAAGAGTAACACAAAATGTCAACACATTTTTTTATTTTTTTTGCAGATCCCATCATCTTGTGATCTTACACAGGGCTTGTTAATGAGAAAACGAACTGGTAAAGGCTTTCTGTTCTTGTCTTGTGTCTGTTCTGTTCCTTCGCTGCTCAGTATGTTTTCATTTGGATCCTGAGTGGAATGTAAATACAGCAACAAGTTGAGCACATCAAGGTGACGAAACATGCTGCTTCTGTCCAACATGCCCATGATGGCAATATTTAGCTTTTTAAAGGCTGTATTGTGAGTCAGAGGATGGAGTTATAATTAGATGTGAAGGTCAGACATGTCATGCTCACAATAAAGTTCAAGAACCAGAACTTTTCCAGCATTTTTCCAGACCAACTGAACCTTAACAATGTATCCATGTCTATGTTCAGCTATAGCCCTAAGGCTATTTCCTTTTTGAACAAATTTAATCTCTGCCATCTGATCAAATAACGTGCTTTTTCTGCCTCTTTTTACACACACAGTGTGTGTGCCCAAATCTCTCCCTGACATTCCATTTACAGTGACTGATATTGGGTTTTATTTATTTATTTTTTCTTCTCCACTGAATCACTTCCAGCATGTAAACACAGGAAATGACACACATGCCAACATCTGTAATGTTTTTGCTGCTGTATGTGTGTGTGTGTGTGCGCGCGCGTGTGTGTGTGCCTGTGAAGACAAAAAAATCCAAAAAGAAAAGTTGAAAAAAAAAAAAAATGAATTTGGTGCCGAATTGCAGAAATAGGTATATTGGGCAAAAAAATAAAGGGTTGTTTCAGCTATTTTAAAGTGTGGAAATGTGCCCTGTAATATGTGGGAAACTTAATATCTTATTACTGTAGACAGCTATTTCAACAACTTCACTTTTGAAGAATATGGTTTGATTCTGGCCAAACTGCAAGCAAATGGCTAGCCCAGCTAACTTAAGTGCATAAATGCCATCTTTTCAAATCTCCAAAAACTGTAAGTTGTTCATGGAAATGCTTTTATTTACACCTTTCCACCTCTACCAGTTTTGAATTGCACACTATGTTCAGTGGCTGATAGTGACTCAAAATATTGTAAAGAAACATCAGGTTCTTCTCTACAGTCTGTGTTGTTAGCCATAAGCAATGCTCTGTTCACATGCAGACATTCTCCTTTGACATCCCTCCTGTTACTTCACATGCAAATATCTCAACAACTGTTCATCTCAGCAGTGTGAATTTTTTATTTGCAAAATGTTATCAATGTTATCTTTCCAAAAATGTATTAACATTTATTATAAAAACTGAATGTCATGGGCACTTTAGACACAATCCATTTTGTTTCTAGCTGTGTGCAGACTATTAGCTCATGAGTCCTGTCAGAATTAAACTTAACTTCCAAACAAAGGTTGTTCAAAGAGCAATCTACTACAAATACCATAGAAATTGTTCATATTTTTTCCACAGAACCATTTGGTAAAGATCAAATTATCTTTGCTGTTTTTGCTTCTGCAGAAACTGATTAAAAATCATTTCTTGATCAATTTTTATGTAAATCTGTTATAGAATTGTACACATTGCTGCACAAAAACATGTATTTATTTTAGTTGCTGATTATGTCTGTGTTTATTTCATTTTTTCGTTCACCCCTGTTACATATGTATGGTAGTCCCCCTGACCACACGCGCGCGCGCGCACACACACATTTAAATGTAGTTAAAACACACAAAAACTCGCACAACCCCTTAAGCATGCATACAAAAATATAAGCAGCCTCTTCCATCCCTCCATCTCTCTCAGCCTCTGCTTTTTTTTACATTCCCACGAGTGGAGACGCGCTTTTGGAGGAACTGAAGCTGCTACTCTGTGTGTCTCTCTGGGAATAAATCACGATTTTTTCCCCCAGATTCATCGAGAAGCGCTTCTCTTCCTTAAAGCCATTTGAATGATTCGTCGCTTGTTTTGAGCTGAAACCAAGTTGGGGTTTTTTGGACGCGAACGGTTTGGAGTTTTTACGCATTCTGTCACCCAGCGGGGACGTCACATCTCCCGTTTCCTTCACCAAGGACCATTTCTGCGATGTGGAGTCCTAGTTTACGACTTTACAGAAGCAGAATGGGACAGAAAAGGGATTTCCTTTGATTTGTAATTAGCGTGCCTCTCTGCCGCCCGCGCGCGCGCGCTGTACAACTCTCTCCACGAGGCGCAAAGAGCTGCTCCGCGCAGAACAAAGCCGTCAGAATCGACACTTTTATTGTGGCACTCGAGTTCCAGTTTAACAAATCATGAGGGCTCTTCTCCGTCGTTAGGGAGCTCGTAACGACCCCCCTTTTTTTTAAACGCCGCCTGGGAGCCAGAGGTCAGCTGCAGCCGCCTCACTGTGGAAGATGGCTTTCGAGTTTTTTCCAGGTTATAGCCTGATCCCCCTGCGTGCCTAATGGCACAGTGACAGTGGAAACTGGGCTTTTGTAAAGGTAGGAACTGAGAACCAGCCACCTCAACACGAACCAGTAAAAACTGAGACCTACATGTTTTTACAACTATTCATGCCCATGTTTTATTATGTTTTAATAAAGATAAAACAAGTTAAAGCTCAGTAATTGAAAGTAAACGGATTTAAAGTAAACGGTCTTAGCTGTTAGAGCTTGTGCCAAAGTTAAGAGAACTACTTGTGTTGTTGGATAAACAAACATCAAATTGGAATGCTTAGTGGCTGTTATGTTCACTTTAGAGCTCTCATCAAGCAAAATATGTACTTCTAATACTAAGTGAATTATTTCAAAGTTTTGATTTAAAATAATTTCATGATAAATTGTTTATGTAAATCATTTATCAGGAATTTTACACACTGCTGCACAAAAACATGTATTTATATGACTGAATATAATTTAGTGTACAGTGCAAATTAACTTCCTGTGTGTAGAATATCAGCCCCTGAACTTTTAACTTTTACGTCTGTCCTAAAATTATCTGTCATCAAAGGATACTTGTTTGTGTTGATCTCATTTTCCACTAATTGCTTAACTAACATAAATAGATTCCCTGCACAGTCACTTTCTGCACTTGGGTCTCTTTTTATACTTTGTCTAAATTCAACCTAAAGGTTGTATTTCAATGGGCTGCAACTGTTGGAAACTAATTGGAGACACAAAATTGCCAGAAAAAAGCCAATTTTTCATCAAATTAGTACTTTGGACACATTTGCGTGTGTACATATCTGTAAATAGATCACAACATTTGCACAACAAATTTTTTTGGGGAGCTCAAATCGGTTACAAACTATCCTACTCATGTTTTTGATTGTAGTTTTTTTCTCTTTGTTTGCCTCCAATTAGTCACAATTTGGTTTAATTGGTCACCAAATGTTCCCAAAGTTCTTGCACTTCCTGACTTTTAAGGGTCTGAAACAGGTTCCAGACACTCAAGGCAACTGTGAGATAAAATTCCAACCCAAACATTTCAGCACATGTTGGAAAGACCCTTGTCTTGTGAATTCTGTTTACAGTTTGTTACCAGCAGTTTCAGTCCAGTGATACGTTCAACAGGTTCTCTTGACCTATTTTGGAGATTTTTCAGGGGTACAAGACAAGATAGACTGAGTGTTACAGTACTAACACAGAAACTCATAAATTTAAGTATGTTTTCTAACAGAAATACTTTATATTTTTGACTACAGTTGTGATGTGTAGTTTGATGTTCATCAGGCACAAACAACAGCATCACATACCACTGTCTATATCCTGCATGTTATACTTGTTTCTCTGCTCCAACACACCTGATTTAAATGAATGGGTGATTAACAGACTAATGCAGAACATGCAGATGTGATCCAGGCACTGAATCAGGTGTGTTGAAGCAGGGAGACAAGTAAAACATGCAGGATAGTGGTCCTCATGGACCAGGATTAAACACCCCCGGTCTGTATAATCATGTTTCATTAAGTCATTTGAGCCCTGCCTATAAACACATCCAATTTAAAAGGAGTTGCCATCAACTCATGACATGCAGGCTTCTTGAAGGAGTGACTCATTTTATTGGGGAGTATTTGAAATACCATCTATGACTAGTTAAGCACAGTGAAGACTAAAATGTCAGCTATGACGTCATAATCGTGAACTCTTAGTTAATAATACAAGTAATAAAATTAATGATTTATATTTTATTAGATATTTCTTATTGAGGAATATTGAAAGATGTTCACTGCAGAAAAGATGATAAAATGGACATAAACTATTAATTAACCAGTCAACTCTCAAACATTTAAGTCAAACATTTCTCAAAACCTCGTGGAAATGTTTCCATATCAGTTCAAATACCTACACTTTATACAAGTTCATGTTTTGACAGACAGGACAGATGAACAAAGCAGTGAACTATGAAGAAGGAACGTTTCCTTGTTTTGTGATTTTTTTTTTTACAGGAGCACAGAAATAATAAAGTAACTGCAGCACCTGTTTTTTTGTGGTCAAAAAACAGATAAAGATCAAACTTTTCATCCTTTAAATTTACAGCTCCATCGGCAGTACTTGATTTAGGATTCTTTATTTAAATAAGCAGCATACTGAACCTTTACTTTCAAAACAACCTCATACCCAGGCAATAGCACAAAGCCGAGATTTAAATTTATGAGAAAGAAACTTGAGATTTGTGGGGAAAGTATTCTCTGCGCTGTGTTTGGTAAAGGTCAGACATTTAACAGAAGTAACAGGCACCAACATACTTCAACGTGGAGAGGCACTTTAAAGACAGATGCTCCGTCATTAGTCTCATTGTGTGAGTGAAATGTTGTTGAATTAGGAGTAACTCTCACCTTGGGAACAGTTTCAAGAACCAAGGGTACAGTATCCATCAGAATGAGCCAAATTGCTCATAATAAGAAATATTTGGCTGCTAAACATGACGGAGAGCTGGATCTCATTATGAAGTCAAGTGACGCATTGGTTAATCCTCCTTCACTGATATCATGCTAGCTGGATAATCCTGTTTAAATACCCCCCTCCCCCCATGGTAGGTCAGCAGTTCCTTTTCTCTGTTACTTCAGAGACCCTCAAGGAGAAAATAACTGGCAAAAGTCTTCATAGACACTGGAAATAGAAAGGTTACAATTTATCTACAATGAGAAAACAAAATGAAAATAAAGGTCTAGTAGACTTTTAAAACACTGCTAGGGTTTTAAGCTAAGACCATCTTATGTAGACAAATGACAATTATTGACGTTTTGGTAGAATCTTGAAATGACATAAATAACTGTTTACATGTGTTTAAATGAGAGGGAGGCAGGTGGAACAGTGAGGCTACAGATGTAATGTGTGACTAAAGCGGTGAGCAACAAAGGTCAAAGGAAAGGTTTACGAGTGAGTAGTGAGCTTGTTGTGTGGGTTGGAGACAATGGCACTGACAAAAAGACAGGAGACAGAGCAGGAAGTGGCAGCGCAGAAGATGTTGAGGTTCTCATTGGGAGTGACAAGGATGGAAAAGATTAGGATTGAGATCATCAGAGGCACAGCGCAGGTTGTACGACTGGGAGGTTAAGTTAAAGCCCCCGTATACTCGATCCGAAGCCAAACGGCCAAAGCACGGTCACGTGGTTGCT
The DNA here is from genome assembly GCA_031762555.1 of Cynodonichthys magdalenae. Lineage (NCBI taxonomy): Eukaryota > Metazoa > Chordata > Actinopteri > Cyprinodontiformes > Rivulidae > Cynodonichthys > Cynodonichthys magdalenae. The sequence goes on from JARVJO010000039.1 coordinate 8,218,231, forward strand.
CAACTTTTGTTTTTTACACACACCATTCATAGCCCCAGTTTTTGGCAACACTTTTTTGTCAGACAGATTCCTCCATGCACAATGTTTTATTTCCATCCATGAGTTTTTGCCCATTTGACTATCTTTATAAATGTCTGCTTCCAGGTACAACAGTCGGATTCTGGAAGCAAATAAATGAAGCAAAATGCAGCTACCAAGCGCTGCTGACCAAACCCACAATAAGTTCTTATGCATAGAGGGGTGAAAAGATTTTCCGGCGAGTTGTGACAAGAAGCGGTGGAAAACTTGAAGCTGAGAAGAAAATTACGCAATTTTTGTCACGCATCTTCGACAATGAGAGACGATTTTGGCGGTTCGGATGAAGCATGTGGATGACTTTAGAAATGGTTTGGACATGGTCAAAGGAGGAACAGTGGATATATTGGTGGAAGGATGTGAGAGATGCAGCTGAGGTGTATGGATGCAGTTAAAGATGACATGGAGGTAGTTGAAGTGAGGACAGAGGATACAGAGGACGTTGTGGGATGGAAAGAGATGATTCACTGAGGCTGAAAGAAAAATAACTTATACTGTACATGTAGCAAACTCATGAGATCTTGTGCAAACTGCAAGTCCTAAAAGAATGTTTTTCGGGAAGACTCCCAGCTACTACCACATCACAAATTTATCCCAGTTTCTGTAAAACTGACAAAGTCGTAACCATTTTTGTGTTTGCTAAGGTTGGTAGGCTTTGGCGGCCATCTTGAATAGGATCGACTCCACAAGTTGTTTATCTGTGTACATTTATAAATTACTTTCTGAGAGTTTTTTTTTTAATTCATACAGATGTTTATGGGATAATTTGCTAACCTTACAAACAAACACTTGCACACAGACACAAGCAAAAAAATTACTGTCTGCGTTTTGGTGAGGAGCAATAATAAGTACACGTGGAAATCAGACAGTGACTTTGTTTTAAGAGCTTTTTTAGATACTGCAGTCCAGCTTTGGCACTATTGCTGAAGGGTATTTTGGATGAGTGTGTGACTGACTGACAGCCATGAATGTGAGGAAGACAGAATGAGTAATTTCACTGGGATCAACAGGGGGGCTCTCTCCAGCACACATGCCAGGCACGCGTGCCTGATGATTCAATTCAAAACTTAATTTAATTGAGCGACGCTGAATTTATCATCTGGGGCAGCAGCTCTGATTAAGTGTGGGGGACGTGAAACATTTTGGGAAAACAGTGTTTATCGTGAATTTAATGAGGGAAGAAAACAAGCTTGTGAAGCAAGCTTGACACTGGAAGGGGTTGCATCAGAAAACGTGCTGCTAAAAGGTCAGTGTGAATACACACATTGACATATTCTCCAGACAGATGAGTCACCCGCGACCGTGAGTCTGCAGGAGCGCAGCACAAACACTCGTTATTTGTTTGCAATATTTCATTAAAAACTTGTTCCGTTACAAAATCATGTGTCTTCAGGATTAGGTCCAGGGGGAAACAAAATGTCAGAACTGGAAAAATAAACTTAAAAAGCTCAAAAACAGACCTGTGGTGATGGGTTCATATGTTGCCTCAGCTTCTACCAGAACAGGTTTTACATCAAATTTCAACAAGTTACAGGTGTTTATATCAGCTAAAGTGTGTTAGCCTTGAATTAGATTGACTCCAGAAGTTTATCAGTTGTAGATGTAAATCCTAAAAGCTCTGTCTGAAAGTTTCAATGAATTCATTTCAGCGGTTCATAAAATATTTTGCTAAAAGACAAATGGGTGATTCCAACAGTTACATTTTTAAGCAGGGATGTTATGTCTTACATCAAATTGAATCCAAAAGTTATTTAGTTGTTGAGATACATTTAATGATTAGTTTCTAAAAGTTTCAGTAAAATGAAAAGATACTTTGCTAAAAGTGCAGAATAAAATGACAAAATAAAATGTTGTTGCACCGCTTTGATAAACATTTTGAGTAATAAATTAGAGAAAAATTAGATTTATTGATAAAAGCATTAGGTGTGTTGCAATAAGGGTTTTATGAAAATGTTATGAACAATTATTATCTTACCTGTTTTAGGTAGCTCACAAAACAACCTCAGTTTCAGATGGGTCCACGACTGAAGATCACTGTCATCATAAAACAACAACAGTCTTTAAAAATTTCAGAGCGATTGAAACAAAAGGTGTTTTATAAAACTTTAGAATGTTATAAAATTCACATGACATGGTATATAACTCTGTTGTCAAACACAACACTCGTTTTTATTACCCTATAAGTTATTGCAGGTGTTGGTTTTGGCGTGAACTTCCTGATGACGCTATAAAGTGAAACAAATCTAAACCAAACTGTAGTAAAACGTAAATCCTGCGCCGTTCACTCACCAGCTGATGAAGTGCAAACAAAGTCTTCTGTGGCAGCTGTGGGGCTTCTGACCCCTGACCTTTCTGAATAACTACCTCAGGAATCAAACAAAGTACCTTGGTGAGGTGTCTGGTTCTAAACAGAAACTGATTTGTTGCTTCTGCGGGGCACACAGGTAAACTGTGTCACAGCTGCACACCAAATGTCATCTTGTCTCTGGTTTCCACATTTCCTTGTCAGGTGTACTTTGTGGTAAAGCAGGAAAATCAGCAATAAAAATCACATTTATAAAGGGTTACATGCTGTATTACCAACACCTTACTTTTATAGTTTACCATTTGATAAACATGCAGATTTGTTTTTTTCCAACTCTTTTTGTGTTTATTTTTTATACTTTTTGAGTACTTTAAATTTGGTTATCCTTAAGCTATTACAAGTATTTTGTCTGTATTTTTGGTTTGTATTAGGGGTGCACCAATTGCAGTTTTCTGGATGATCACTGATCTTTAAAGTCTGACCTTCCGATTCCGATTTTTTTTAAATAACTGAGAGTCAGGCTTTATAAGGTCACAATACACTGTTATTGTTTTTCAAACACAAAGTTGTACCTTAGCATCCGTTTTTGTATCTTTATATATATAATCATTAGCATCGCAAAATTTGTTTAGTTTATACAGACCCTACCATATATAATGATCATTATTTAATAAAAACTCAAATCCATCAAAATTCTTGGAGACAAGTGACAAGACAGCACGATTCACAATGCTGCCGTTGCTATTGTGTTGGGTTTCACCCCGGTAATCTATCACCCGTCATTGTTGTATTTCTCAGTGTCTCGAGCCCTTAACTCCTCCCACTGTACATACACCTCGTTTTTTCCTGTCTTGATCAGATCACCTGTTGATATCCATGTCCTATGTAGGGGTCACCAATAAATCGATAAGACGATTTATTGACACAGATTTCCCTAATTTCGGGAGATCGGCGATCGGCCGATACTTAGATAAGATTGGTGGAAAGATCAGCTTCTCATCTACCTCCACAAAGGTCTAAAAATCAACCACTGGTCCCTTTTGCTCTGCTGTTAGCACTGTTACATTCTTCAATGTATTTCAATAAAATAAGATTGGAACATTGAAGGTGTATTGTTACCTTATAACACCTGACAGTGTCAGTTATTTAAAAAAATCGATATTGGCAAAATCTGAATCGGCAAGTCAGACTTTTAAAGATTGGTGATCAACCAGAAAACTGCAATCAGTCTACCCCTAGTCCTGTGTAGCTAAATTACTGTTTTGTCTGTCTAGTTTGGTTATTAAAAAGTCCTCCTACAGGTCTGTACTCTCATGCTTAAAAATGAATGGAAAGAAAGAAGAAAAAACAAGACATCAAATGAACACTTCCTGACCAACACTACTATTCTAACCTAAAGGCACACTAACTGTTTGCAACAAATTAAGATGTGCTAATTCTCAAAATAGTAATACAATTTACGAAATGTTTTACAGCAGTTAGGTTATAAATAATAAAGACATCCAACTCTCTCAAATTCACAGCTGATTTTATGCTGTAGTGACTTCAGTTTGGCACTGAGTGCAGCACAGATAAAAGGGAATATAAACACACGGGAGGAAGGAAAGCAACAAAACTGAATACTTTTGTGATTAAATGTGCTCTGCAGAGAAAAGAGCGTGCAGTGCAAAAAAAAAAAGCAGGGCTGTGAAAAGACAGAAAGAAAACTAGCAACAAAGGAATTCATGATGAATAAACTTGAATAGATAAACAAAAATAAACAAGTGCAGTATTCGAGCCCTCGTCTGTGGTGGCGCTGCACCAAGAACCACTGAAGGAAACGACATAAAAACCTCTGGAGAATACATTGAGCGCAACATCCTTCTTCACAAAATGTAAACAAAAATGGAGTGGTGTCAGATTTTAGTAATTATATGATTTTTCTTTCATTTTTGGCAAATGTACCAAACAAACGTTCTTCAACAATGGGCTCAGCATGAGCAGAAGACAATGCAGAGACCCTGCTCTTGGAGCGTTCTCCCGTCCACTTGGCGTTCACACGTGCATTCAAACCACATCAGAATTCACTTCAATCAAGCCAAGATCTAGGTTTGTCGGCGGATCAGAGTTTGATTACACATTAACGCAATTAACGATTTTCTAGGCAAACGAACTAGAGTTTAATTAAAGCAGACTAAACAGTTCGACATGCATCGTTAATGTTTTTTAAGTTGTTTGGGGACAGTTTTTGTGTTTTGAGTTAATTTTGATTTCTTTGGTTTTTGTTTTCATTCCCTTATGTTCAGTTTTTGTTCCTCTGTCCCACCCGCCTTTTCTCCTTCAGTACTTGTCCCCTGTTCCACCACTCACAGCTGCAGCCACTTCACTCATCAGTCTCAATCCTTTTAGTCCTTCACTTCTCACTCCTACCTCAGTTTTTAAAGCATTATTGGCTTTCATGCCACGTCCCATCCACCTTGTACCTCCTTTGTGTCTCCTTGTGATTCTCAAAGCTTTTGGAATGTTTTGTTGCCTTGACCGATCTTTTGTTTCCTGTTTTATAATTAAATTAGTTGATATTATGAGCTCCTCGTATCACGTCCGCATTCTGGGTCCAAACTTCCTGCTCAAACCATGACACCTAATCTGTTAACGAGTCAAATACTAACAAAACACAGAATAGAGTTTTGTTGAAGCAAATAAAATCAAGACTAACTTTACTAAAATAGAAGATCTGTGCACAATCCACATAGAAAAGAACCATATATGATTCACTGCACTTTTCAGTATTTAGAACAGGCAGCCTCACTGAATAAAACATTTTACTGGAGGGATTTGATCCACATCCTCATACAGACAGACACCCCCGGGTCTATCCCACAATATTTTTATTGCTATACACTTTTAAGAGTTTTGTACAAAGGATTAGGAAGGTTTATATGTGTGAAGAATACATTGTAAAGTGGCTTGTAAAAATAAATGAAATGCACCTCTGTTTAAATAAAACATAAGCCGTGCCTTTGGATATGATTTGCTGCCCATATTAGGTAAATACCTTTTTTATGTTGACGCCATCATACTGTAAATATGTTCACAAAGGAGACGCTAACAATTACGTCCCTATAGTAACCAGGAACCAGATTCAATTCATATTGACTGAGGGCAGCAGGAAAGGGCTTCAGCTGCCCTCACAGAAACTCAGGAAAAAAGTGGAAAAATTAAAAAATAAACAAAAAAATGAACGATTATATAAGGATGTTCTCTAAATAAGCTGGGTTTTAGTTGATTTTTGTCAGATCCTTTTCTTGTTTCCCTTCATTCTTTTGCCTCAAAATATCTTTTTATATATTATACTGCATATATCTATTTTGCCATTGTTTAGTGTTTCAAAAGGCTCCGCCAACTTCTGGAGCCTTGCATTTTCCATCGCTCACGACAAGTAGAATGAAACTGTTTTATTTCCTTGTTGGTATTCATGTTAAACTAAAACAGACAGTGAGCTCATTCTTTGGCACTAACATGATTTGTAATGTTGTACTTTACAGTGACACAAATATCTTTTGAAGTGCTAAAGTTTGACCTGAACTTAAAAAAAAAAAGAAAACTTGACAGATCTTCATTTGTGGTAAAAGCTACGCCAAAGCCGTGTAAAAAAAAGAATTGTTATACCTTTTGTTCATGACTCATAAACTGACTCTATAAAGTCCTGTAAGTCTTAAAGGGATAGTTCAGTTTTTGACGTTTGTTCTGTGGAAAGGTTTTGAACAAATAGTATCTTACCTGTTGCTGATAGCTCTTTTAAATGTTGCAGTTTGGAGAAATAGTTTTATTATGACCAAATTAAAAAACTAAAAACTACAGTCTGAAGGAAACCGAGATCAGATGGGTTTGCTGCTGCCCTAAAAGAACTGTCAGACTAGCAGTTAGCTTGTTGATTCAGTCATTGGCATCTGAGAGATGCAAACTTGCAAAAAAACATGCCACTCCTAGCAAAAACACAAAATCATGTTTTAGTTTTTATGTTTAAGTTAAATGTCACAGAGTTGAAACATGGAATACATGTTGCAATTTATGTTCCACTAAGCAGGCACACATCAATAGTTGGACTAATACAGTGCTTCTCAAATAGTGGGGCACAACCCCCTTGGAGCTGTTGGTAGGGGGTGCCATTGAGTTCCTATAAATAAATATATATATTTAAGAACTCGTTGGCCTTAAAAAAGGAGCACCGCAGAAATCAAGACACGGTACATTTCTTAAAGTAAAAAAAAAAATTATAATAAATATATATATTTCCTTGTTTAATATAAAAATTTATTTTAAATCAATTTTTTTTAATTAATGAATTAATGCAGCAATTTTAGAAGGTAAACAATAATATTTGTTCTTAACATAGGGAAGTGTTTCTTCTACCATTATCAGGAGGTTACATGCAGCATACTGGTGACCGAAAAAAAAAAAAAAGTTCCCTATTGAGGGCATGACAGAAAATAATTAAGAAGCGCTTGACTGATATATGGATGTCTGTGATGGCACTAAGGGTGCTTAGATTTTCAGATTTTGCTCCCTCGTTTTATGACATAATCAGACATCCATGGATATGCTCAAAATAAAATTCTGTCCAATCTGAGACTGTTCAATGAGCTATCTGCAACAGGTAAGATATTAACTGTTCATATCCTCTCTACACAGCTTAACTTCCAAAAACCTGAAGTATTGCTTTAGTATTATGAGGACAAATATATCAATAATATTCCCTAAGTGAAAAAAACACAACAAAAGCTGCAGATTTATTTATAGCTTTGTTTTGAGGAATGTGTAGCTCAGTGTAGTATTTTAAGCAATCTTGACGTCAGCGGGGAGGAGGTTATCTGTTAAATTCAGCTCAGATAGAAAAAAAAGAGATTTTGATGGAAGGTTTTTGTTGGCCTCAGTTCATCTCAACAGAGCAGAAACAAAAACAATCTTCCCACCATAATTATACTGGAGTGCCAGTTTTTTGTTCCCTGCCATGCTCCATTAAATATTCCTGTTCGTCCTTTCTTGTTACATATTTCATGTCTCTGCCTTTTCGACGTCACCTGTGTCCACATCCTTCATTGCAGTTTGCTGATAAAATGGTTCTTTGAGTCGGAAAAGTCGGTGGAGTTTCTTCCATCAGATCAAAACACCTCTGAGGATATTTTTTGTCCTGACTCTTACCACAGTCAGGCTGTCTTCATGTACTCCTTTATCACATTGTTCTAGCTCACTTTCCCCTCCCCATCTTCCTTCTCCTTTTTAAAATCTGGAGGTAGAGACTGAAGAGATGTAAAACTCTAACATGAATCAAAGAAAAAAAAGACACCAACCTAAATGTAGGTCTCTCTTTCACCACCTCCTCCTCTTCATGTCATCCCTCTATCCACCTCCCTGATGCTGCGCCACCATCTTTTTGGCATCTCGTTTTTTCCTTTTAAATCACATTCTTAATATTGATGTTGAGGAGGGAATTAACTCTAGCACACGTCATGAGAGAATGTTTCCACCTAAACAATTTAAGTGAGTCACTGTGAACACATATTTGTGATGCAAACAGTGTTATTTCTTTATATTTTGCTTTAACTGACCTAAATATTAGCTCATGAGTGAAATTGATGATAAAAAAATAAAGAAATTGGCTGCTATAAAATGCTTAGATGCAGTTTGTCATTGTGTATAAAATGGAATGGGTCCATCCTTTGTCACTACACTTTTCTTTTTGTATTTGTATGAATGAATCATGGGTCAGTGAAAGGTGAGTTCACGAAAAATAAAATTTCCTTCTAGATGGAAGGTTCAAGGATCAGAATGAAAATATCAGGAAAAATACTTGCAACTTTAAAAGGAAACACTTCTTAAAAGCAGGAGTACTGTTGCTTGGTGGGATGGTTTAGAGCCTCTGCGGGAAGATTATAAACAATCAATATCTTACCTGTCGTAGAAAACTCTTTAAAAGGACCTAGGTTTGGAGAAAGATGTTAATTCTGACCTGACTAACAAGATAACAGTTCATCTGAGTGGAGAGCCAGGACCAAGTGCCATCCTGAAACAACTAATCTCAACATTTTAATGATAAATTCATTAAGGCCATTTTATAAACCTTTACCTAGTCCACAATTTCCTGTTACATTATTATTATTGCCTACCACCAAAGGAAAAGCATTAATGTTACCCACTTATTTGTCTGGACTGTTAAAAAGTTAATTAATAAATCAAAAAACTCTCAGAAAATATTAATTGTGTGTACATCTACATAGGCTAGACAAAGCAAAAACACCAATACTTATTGTACCTACAAACCTGATGTCATTTAAGATATTTTAATTATATTTATGATTAGTCAGAAGAAAATCTCAATTTACTTATAACTAGTCATAATTTAATTGGTAATATCTGAAATAAATGTTTCAGATAGCCATTAATTTATTACAGACATTTTGAATTAGAGTCTCCATACAACTTAATGGTAAATCAGAATGTAATTACAGATATCTCAAATAGGTATTTTGCCTAGTCGAAATATGATTAGAGACATGTTTATTAACTAATAGGTCTAGTCATAAACCAATTTCAGATATTTGGAATTTAAGTGTGGTGAAGCCGATTGTCAAAACGCCTGCCATACCCATTGACCTGGGTTTGTCGCACGGGTTTCAGGGTTGCACAACACAGCTGCTGACGGAGAGATGGTGATGTTTTAGGAAGAAGATTTAAACTTTTATGATGCTTCATCATTTTCAAACACTCAAAATGTTCTATCGAGTGAAACTTTATCAGGCAGTGGAACAGTGTGTACGTTATCATGCACTGACGTAACGTATATCGATCAAATTATTTTAAAATCACATCATCGATATCTAAATTCTTTCCACCATGGTATATTGAATTATTATCCAGCACAAAATCTTAATACCTAATAACATTCAAAATGGCCACCATTGCCAACAAACCCTAGAAAACACAAAAAATTTGGGCAACTCAACAGAGAGGTGGTCTCGTATTAGCTAATGGCTCATCAATTCAGTCCGAATTAAACCCTAATTCTCCAAACCGAGGATGTTCAGAGTCTACAACAGGTAAGGTATTGGTAGTTCACACAATTTCCACAGAACCCCACGTCAAAAGACTTTAGGATCACGTTAAAAATGTATTTAGAGTCTGCTTACTGAAACTAAATCAGGGATAGTTTTAGGACTTTTGCACAGCTGCTGTACCTGTGCTTGTTGAGCACACAGCTGGTTGTTATAGTAACATGTTAGCTAGCTGCAGCAGTTTGCTGTAGGGACAATAGCTCAAGTGATAACCTTATAGGTTAAAAGATTTAAACTAAAAAATGATTTTATAATGCTTAAAAGTGGCAGACATGCAGTGGAAGTTTAGAGGCATTTAAATGCAGTGTTTCAAACTGTTGAGCTGATCCTTTAAATGGTTAACACTGAATTGCTTTTACTCCTGTTTGACTGTCAGTGTGCTTTGCTGAGGTAATCACATGGGAGCTAATTATTTAGTTATCAAACATGGTTAATGGAGCTCTGCGTTTGAATGTAGTTGTTTCTGACAGCAGGTGTGAGTGCATCACAAGCATACAAATGTAGACATAAAGCTGGGTGTTTTAGCATAAATCAAATAATATGTCAGTTTTAAAGCTTAACTCACTGAAGGATTTTGCATGCTGTTGAAAGAGGCTTCCATGCAGGATGATGAGAGATGAAATGTCGACCTGTTGGAGCTCATTTGCAGAATATTAACTTATGGTTTGGGCCCCGCTCGCTCTCCTCAGCAGAACGTCTCACTGTGTCAGGTTCAGAGTGCTTTCTCATTAGGCTTCTGGTGGATCTGTTAGGACAGTGGTTCCTCTCTGCTTCGCTGCGCTCCCGCTCCAGACTTGTTAAAACTACAGAGCAAAAGCACTAAAGCCTTGTTTCCCCCTCTTGTCGTCCTTTCATCATTAAAAGCTTCCTGCTCTCATCTCGCTTTATATCAGGAGGTTCTTTTTCCTCCTGTCAGTCCACTTCGTCACATTATTTCAAAGCAGCTTTTTATTTTCTTCATCAAAAGCAGGTGATTAGGTTTTTACCACTGAATCTTTCAGAGCAATCACTGAATGTTGGCTAGGGCAGTATGACGGTATTTTGGTATACCGCAGTATTAAACTATAGTGACAGTATTCTAAAATTATGACGGTATTATGATTCTTTTTGTTTTTTTAGACCCACAAGCTCCTTGCAGCACAAGGAAATAACTACCAATTTTATCGGCACATAGACTGGCTAAAAGTATGCAGCAGCATGGATACATATGTGGTAAGAGTCAAATTATTTTGAAACTGAAAACCCTAAAAAGATGTACTTCAACGTATTTTAATCAGTTTTACATAATAACGGGCAGAGACTACCCCCAAAGACTACCCCTAAATACCTGGTCAGATACCACCTTGACCAGATAGTTCTTAATGCATATTTGTTTTCTAAATGTAAATTTTGAAGCTTCAGTAAGTTGAGTAGTGACAGTGTTTTTCTCAATTAGTATTATAAACTAAATAAAAAAATAAATAAAGCAAATCTATGTAGACCCTTTATAGCTGTATTTGTCAATTACTTTTTATTTGACAACAACATAAATCTGAAATTCTATTCCGGCATGTGGTGTGATTTTCAGTGGTCTCCACATGACCAAGCTTCTGGAGGTGCCACTGGTAGTAGCTGAGACTGATTTCCAACACATACATAAGCACTCACAGACAGGTAGGGTTGGGCGTATTGGCAAAAAAAATTGATTACAATTAATTGCGGCATTTAGCTGATAATGATTAATTTGACGTGTAATTAATGACGGTAGCGCTTGCATGTTCTTGACTAAATCAGTTACCTTGTGTTCTAAAATTGTCTTACAAATCATCAGTCAAACATTTTAGCAGGTAAAAATAGAAGATTGTAAATTGAAGCCCACTTTTTCTACAATGTGGAGTGGCAGCCTATCTTTGTTTCCATCATTCGCAGGAGAAAATCTTGTTGTAGCCGATGTTGTGGCCTTGGTTCGCATTTTCAGGCTTTTCTCAAATTCCAGTTTATGTATTTATGTGATTTAGGAGATTAAATGTGTCTAGCTTTAATATTAGTTTGTTACTTCGTGCCACCTTCAGCCACTGTGCTCACATGCACAATTGATAGTGATTAAAAATACATCATCACCACACAACACTAAAAAATTAACTGGTGACAGTTTTTTTGATGATTAATTGCACACAATACGATTTTGCCCAACACTACAGATGGGACAAGTTTTTATTTAGAAAATGTTGCCATTAAATATTTGGAGTCAACTCTGTCAAAACATTTCATGAACCACTGAATGAATTTAAATGAAACTTTCAGAAAATGGATGTACATCAATACCTGAATAACTTTTGAAGTTGACCTAATTCAAGATGGCCACCACAGGCATGTGACCTTAGGAAACTCAAATATGGCAACCCTTAAATTAGTTTTACAGACATTGAACGAAAATTTCATCTGGCAGTAACAGAGTTATTCATAACCCATACTCCAAGAACTATTTGTTGTGCCAAACTTGAGCATTACCTGTTGGAGTCAGTCCTGCTTGTCTTTTCGCAAAATATCTCGTGAACCACTGGACAGATTATAATGAAACCTTCAGAAATAATCATTTGATATACATTTACAACTGATTAGATTTATGATAGCCACCACAGCTACTTAGCAGTCAACACAAATATGTCTTTAACTCAGTCAGTTTTACATACATTGTGCAGAACTTTGATGAGGTACTGAGCATGGCATCTGACAATGAGACTATGTGTGACATTTTTTTCAAGTTTTGACCAAAATGGCCCCATAAGACAATCTTAGTCTAAAACTGGGACATGAAACACAGCGGGTGATATTCATTCCTTCAATGCTAAGCTTTTCATTTAAATGTTTGAATTAAACTTCAGAATGTAGCCATGAGTCAGTTTTGTACCTCGTAGTTTACCTTACGTCCTCCTTGTTTTTTCACACATTCCTGTTGTCCCCCCTGTTGTCGTCTTTGCTCTTATCCCTGTCTCTTTTTCTCTTCCCTCTCTTGCCATCAGTTCTCTTTTTTTTCTGTTTCAATAAACAGAGGAAGTCTCCTCCGTTGCTCTGTGGACACTGCGTGGGTTCCTGCTTGACGCACTCAGAGCAAAAAAAGGAGATAGTGGAACCCGAGCAAGAGTGAGCCCAGGAATCCACAGAACAGTGGCTGCTTGTTTATATCCGTGTATGATTCACCATCTGTGTCAGAGCACTCCTAAAACTGATAAAATGATTGACATGACAAATACATTTAAAAAAGAAAAGAAGAGAAGGAGAAAAAAAATTGAGTAGGAGGAGAGACCGTCTGGTTTTGTGCGATTTACCGCAGCTAAGCTTTGTCTGTTTTGGAAAATGATCGCTTCAGGGTATGAAGAGAAAAAGATAGGAGAGAGAGAGAGAGCTTAAAGTGGTCAAAAAAGATTAAATCAAAACTGTAGAAAGAGCAAAATTAGAACTGAAGCTTGGACACGGAGAAGGGGGCGGGGTAAAATAAACAGAATGAAACAAGATGAGGGGAGGAAAAAAGGAGGAAGGTAGAGAAGAAAAAAGATTATTCACGGTCACAACCAGATTGCATTAGCACACAGACTGAGAGCGAGGATGGAGGAGATCGAAGAGAGAGGAGGCAAAAAAAATATAGAGAGAGAGATTAGGAAATATAAACACGTCAATGCCACAGCTGGAGTTTTATCCTCAGGCTGAATCTGAACTGGTTTGTCAGTTTTACACAATAAGACATTTCTGCCCATGAAAAAAATGGTAGCAATTAGAAAAGTATTAAACTTGCACAGAAGGATAATTGTCTATTGTGTTACAATCACATTTACAATCACAATCATAAGTTATTCCAACTGAAACATGCCTTTAACAAAATGCTGTCATTTAACAGTTTTCATACAATTTATCAATTTATAATAAACACAAATAACTGAGTGCTTTTTCTGTTCTTACTACTTAAAGGTTTTTTTTCCAGAAACACCACATTTTAATGTAACTGTTTTAAACTAAGATCATCTTGTGTTGTGAAATGACAAAGTTGTTGTTTTGGTCAAACTTTGGTAATGATGTCATGCATCCACATATAATTTTTTCTGGTCCAGATCTAGCCCAAACAGTACACTAACACTCAGCCCAGATACCGCAAGTAATGGTGGTCCATAGGTGATTTGCCATAGGTGGTCCATGTATGGGCCAGCACCATATAAACCAAACCACAAGCAGGCCAGTTATGGCACTGACAGATTTAGGCCACATGAAGCAAAACACAACTGGGCCAATTGTGACATGCCATCTTAACCTGGCCCACATCCAGTTAAACCACTTGTCATGCCAGCCAGTCAGCCAGCAGTGTCAGCTTGACATCAGAACTGACCCACATCTGTCTGCTGTGTAGGTGCCATCTCAGGTGGTCCGGTAACACTTACCCCCCTTTTCCACTAGTGCCTCTACAGCACGGTTCAACTAGGCTCTTCACGGTTTCAAGGCTTTTCCACTCACAAGGATTTGTGGAACCAGTCCCTTTTTCAGAACTTACTTAATGGAGCATAACCGCCACCAGCTGGTAAGGCGTGTGGCATCAATTTTTGGACTCTGGGACCGCCCAACTACAATGAACTCACCCACTAGAGCTGTTACTGACGTGTAATGGAAAACCCCCCGAAGCGTGCTGAACAGAGTTCAGCCAAGTTGAACCGTGCTTGTAGAGGCGCTAGTGGAGAAGGGCGATTAGCGTACTTGTTGCAGATCAGTCTCAGCTACTACCACACCAAGTTTTAACTCAGTATCTGTGGAGTTTACTGAGTTATAGTCATTTTTGTGTTGATATGTTGATGAGCTGTAGTGGTCGTCTTGAATTGGCCGTCAGTTTTAGATTTACATTCAGTAATCACTTTCTGAGAGTTTCAATCAAATCTGTCCACTGGGTCATGAGAAATTTTACTAATTATACGTATAAATGAACACACACAAATATGAGCATCAGGTGAAACCAGTTTTGTTTTCTTGCTAATTCAAATGTGTGACAGTCATTAAAAGATACTGTTCTTCAGTGTGTTGATAAATTTAAAGTTTTATATCTTTTGTGTTCCACCTTTAATGTGACAGAAAAAACAAATCTGCAGCAACCTTCAATGTCAAAGTTGTTCCTCAAAGTTCTGTGTTTAGCAGCAGACCCTGACCTCCTGGTGGTCTAGTCCAGTGGTGTCCAAAGTCAGTACTCAAGGGCCGGTATCCTGCATGTTTTAGGTGCTGCACTGGTTCAACACAGCTGAACCTAAGGAGTGTCTGATTAGTAGGCTTCTGCAGACTGAGGAGGCCTACTAATTAAGCACTCCTTAGATTCAGCTGTGTTAAACCAGTGCAGCACTAAAACATACAGGACACCAGCCCTTGAGGACTGACTTTGGACACCACTGGTCTAGTCAGTTTGGACTTCAGAAAATAACAATAAATAAGAAAGGAAGACACCAAATATTTCCAGTCAAACACATTATTCTGCATCAAATACAGTTTAATTCTCTCTATGCTTCACAAAACCAGACTGATGTTCACATAAACCAAATTATGAAGCATTTAAACTCAAATGAAGGCCTATTTGTTTTTAAGCCCTCTTCCTCTAACGCCTATTAATAGACCTAAGAGCAGCTGGTGAAAATAGAAGAGAGGATTAATGTGAACATTATGTCACTGTAAAATTTTAATATTTATAAGTGCAAATGTAAAAATGTAAATTTAACAAATACAAGTCTTAAATAATGCAGGACTAAAACTCACTAACCTAAAACGATTTTAGCTAAAGACATTGACTTTCCTAATTTATAAGCACACACACACACACACACGTACACTCTTGTGCACTAATGTTGTCCTGAGGGTGCCAGTAAACAGATGAAACTCTTGTACTGGGTGTGTGTTGTTTTGTGTGCTTACATTTTCAGCAGAACACACTTCTTTAAAACAAGCACATCACCTAAGGCCTTAAAAGTTTATTGTTGTACATGGGGAGCTTTTTAAGATTAGACAACTGGTTACATTTTGGAGTCAACCCCATTCAAGCTAACTGACCTCAGACAACATAAAAATGGTTATATCTCAATTGGTTTTGCAGATACTGGGCACAAATTTGGTGTGGTAGTAGCTGAGACTGTGTGCCAACATGTACTCTGAGCGCTACCAAATCATGCAAGCTCTGTTCTTTAAATTGTGTCATTAGCTGTTGGAGTAACCTCTGTCTGTCTGTTAGCAAAATATTTCATCAACCCTTAGACAGACTTAATGAAACTCTAGTCATTTAATGTTCATCTACAGCTTGATTACTTGTCTGAGTCAATCACATTTAAGACGACCACCATAACAAAAATGTCTACAACTTAGTGATGTTTACATATTTATTTAAAATCAGGTAGTTGCTGAGAGCTATCATCAACACATAGTTGATGCATAAACTTGTCTTTCCAAATCTTTCTAAATCGCATGAAATTGTTCATAATGTTGTTTACCAGGTTTAACCAAAACCACTACGACTCCTTTTCAAAAGATGATTTTAAGGAAAACACTGCATGTAAAAGATTTTAATGTAGAATAATTTGAACAAAACACAGGATATATTTTCATAAGTGAGAGTTTTTTTCATCATCTTACAGCATAAATGTAAAGATATTGTAGCAATATGCAACTTTGTAATGATTTATACTTTGTATTGTTTCTGTTTCTGTACAGTATTTAAGTATTATTTCAAGTTTATTAATCATCTGCACATTGAATGACTGAAATGTGTGACATACTGGGAAAATTGAATAATAAAAGAACGACTCACTTCTTACTGTGTGTCTGCAGGTAAAGGATGACGGCAGCAGCAGGTGTACTTACAGGCTTGGCCAAACTAAAGCGCCAGGACTCGTCCCGCTCTCAGCATCGGCCCCCGCCTACAGCAGGGCTGACCTCTGAGGGTGCCCCCAGGTGATGGTGATTTAGTTTCATTTGAAAAAAAAATAAAGCACAAATGAGCATTTCAGTCATTTAATTTGAGAAACTGGAAATTTTGTGAAAATCTTGTGGGATATTGTACAAAATCTATTGTTCTATCTATCCATTATGTGCCGCTTGTTCCGGAGTCAGGTTGCTTGAGCAGGGAAGCCCAGACTTCTCTTTCCCCAGACACCTTTTCCAGCACTTCTTGGAGGATTCCAAGGAGTTCCCAGGCCAGATGAGAAACACCTTCCAGCACCCCTGCTGAGGACTCTAAGAAGGCAGAATACTCTGAACTGTTGTTTGGCATGTAGACACAAACAATTGTCAGATCCTGTTCCTCCACCCAAAGGCGCAGAAAAGCTACCCTCATCTACAGGGTAAAACTCTAACACACAGGCACCCAGTCAGGGGCCCATAAGTAGACCCACACCTGCTCTCTGTGCCTCTCACCATGGACAACTCCAGAGCAGAATAATGTCCAGCCACTCAAGGAGATGGGTTCCAAACTTATACTGTGAGCCCAACTATATCTAGTTGGCCCTTCTCAACCTTGCACATAAGCTAAGGCTCCTTCCCTACCAGAGAGGTCACGTTCCATGTCCCAAGAGCCAGCACCAAGGTCCCCACTTTTGGCTGCTACTCATGGCATCATGCACCCGAATCATATGGCCCCTCCTGTAGGTGGTGGGCCCACAGGAAGGCAAACCCATGTAGCTGATTTGGGCTGAGCCCCGACCAGGCCCCATGGGTAGAGACCCAGCCACCAGGTGCTCGCCGATGAGCCCCTCTCTCAGGCATGTATCCAGGTTGGGGTCCCGATAACCCACATCCAGGCAAGGGACACCGAGTTCATAGTTTTTGTTGACCCATACAAGTCTTTTGAATCGTTCTCTGTGTGGCCTGTCACCTAGGACCAAATTTATACGCAAATATGTTGAATACATTCCAGCATTTCAACTTTGTTTTCCAATGATTAAATGCCCCTAAAAAGTAATTTGCTCTTTTTATTCTAGAAAACGGAAGCGTCGCACCGATGTTGTGGTGGTACGTGGTAGGCTCCGCCTCTACTCAGCCTCTGGGTTTTTTCTCTTCCTGGGACTGATCATCTTAGCAGTAGGGATCGGTATGGCGACACTGGGTTACTGGCCACACGGTAAAGTCGTACCTACAGGAGGAGGACAGAAGGCAGAGAAAGATGTGACCAACGCAACTCATGACGTTCAAGGTAACTAAACAGGGTGGCTACAATAAAACAACAGAAACACTTCATCACTCTGACTTTGCTTTAATTTTAGGGCCACCATCCCAGCATACTGGTGGTGCTTTGATGCGGTTTCTGGAACAACATCTTCACTCTGAGAGGATGAAGATGCTGGGACCCTTCACCATGGGGATTGGGATCTTCATCTTCATCTGTGCTAATGCAATACTTCATGAAAACAGAGACAGAGAAACTAAGGTAGATCTACACATGAACTGCAACTTCCCCAACTGTGATACGGATCCAGACTCAAATAAAGTTAGATTTCCAAAACTAATATTTCACTATTTTGTAATCATTCTCTAACATATATCCATTTCCATTATGCTGCTCTCTGTACAAAAAGAAAAACATGAGCTCTGCCATCATCTTTAATCAACATTTTCCTATAACTAACATGCAGATCTAATTTCTCCCAACCTGCTTCCCGCTGTTTCTTTGCAATTTACTTTTGATGACATTTTCTCTGCTCATAATGCCTCTTCTTCCTCCTTTTGATTTGATTAAGCCACTCCTCTTTCCGTCTCCTCCCTACTTGTACAAATATGCATTCCAAAGACACAAGCATCCAGCATGAAATAAACTTGTTTGAAAGTACTTTATTATGATGTCTTGTAATGGGATGCTGCAAATATTTATGCAGGAAATTTAGTGAAAAGGGCTTTTTCTGCTGCTGCTAATCTGATTTTTCTTCTGCTTTAGATAATCCATATGAGAGACATGTACTCGACTGTCATCGATATCCATCGCCTCAGGCAGAAAGAGCAGAAACAATACCTTCACCGCAACAGTGTATATGGCAGAGAAACTGGCGATCTGCGAGCGTTTGGCGCTGACGCCGCCGCACGTTTGGCCAGCAACTCCCTCTTGGCGTTTTCTTCTCGAGCCGGGAGTCAAGGATCTGCCGAGGAGGAGGAGGTGCTGCTGGGGGAAGAGGAGTTCCAAAGGAGTAGAGAGAAGGCCAGGTTGGATTGTAGCTTTGCCGGGTTGCTGGCGCCACTTTACAAGGATCGTTCTTTCTGTGGTCCTGGCTTTGGGTTGGCTCGTTCGGATTTGACACGCCACCAGTGGTCGGTGGACGGAGATGGAGAGAAGAGAGGACACCATGCGGGCTCGATCGTCTCCTCCTCCATCTCTGCGTTTACGCTCCCCGTCATAAAGCTCAACAACTGTGTAATTGATGAACCAGAAATGGAAGCGATTACCGAGGAGGACAGAGGAGGGGAGAGACGAGATGGAGAGAGGCCAGTGCCTCTCAGCTCCATGGAGTCTCTGGTGGTGCCTGCAGCATCGGCTGCTAAGGCCTCTAAACCGCTGGGTTTGCAGCGTAGTAACTCTGCGTCGTCTTCCTCTCGGAGCTCCTCTTTCTCCTCCTGCACCCTCTCCCCTGCTCCCTCCTCTACCTCAGGCTGCTGGCTTTCCCCCGGAGCGGCGAGGAGTGACTTTGGCTCTAATTCCTCCCTGCACATGCTCAACAGCCATTCAAAATCTCTGGACTTGGAGCGCGGGCCAAGCATGCTTAGCGTGCATCAAGAGCAGCGGAAGCACCCCAGCTGGCCCAGACTGGACCGCAGCAACAGCAGCCGCAGTCACAGTGGAAACTGGGGCAGCAGCAAAGGCTACACGCGGCTGGAGGACCGGGAGGATCAAGGGGAGCGGCTATCGGATGCGACAACGTCCGTGATGGTGCGGCGCGACTTCAGCAAGCGCGAGAAGCTGCTGATGATATCGAGATCACACAATAACCTGAGCTTTGAGCACGACGAGTTCAATAACAGCACGCTGAAGAGAGGCAGCTCAGAGACTCGCTTCTGACCGGGTCCGTAAAGTGCTCTCCGCCCATCGGAAGTCGAGTTTAAGATATAACTCGTATAATAAGTACTTGGAAAGCAAAATCAAAGACGTTTTAAATCCTTTCCTTTTTTTAAACAGATTAGTAGCAGTAGCGAGAAATGTTTGAACCTTCACAATAAAAGGTTTGCACTTCATGACTGCCTACTGTACAACCATAGAGGTGCTGTCTTACATCTACGAAACATGAAGGAAAACGTTCCCTACAGGAATCAATAAAATAGCAACACATTACATAACCAGTCTGCTCCAGTTTTTACCAGTTTCAGTTAAACTTTGATGTTAAATAAAGATGGTGGCCTGTAAAATACAACACAGAGGCCCACATTGCCCTGCAGGCATGTCTTACTGACCTTTCCCAGGAACTGTAGAAGAAAAAAATGGCTGCAAAATCCCCCCCAAAAGGCACCAGTTTGAGTTTTTTGTCTGTCTCTGCTTTACTGGCATTTTAATGAACTGTTGCACTCTGGATTATTCTTTTTTTAACTGCCTCAAAGCGTCATTAAAAACAATTACTTGCATAATTGGTCATCTATTCTTTTAAATTGTCCAATTAAGTTTTAATTCCTAATGCACTTTACCCGAATAATAAATTATTTTTGATCAACAACGAGGATCAAATAAACCTAGAATAACAACAGGCAAAAAAATTGGCTTTTATTTCCTTTGCCTTATTAGGCTATTTGAAAAAACTAAACACTTGGTTAAACACAATGATTGGCATAGTTAAGAGTTTCTGTGGGGAAATGTGCTTCTAAGGTACTATCACAAAGATTTATGAGTTTAAATGTGTTGAAATCCAAACAAAGGTCAGTATCACATCCACCAGAAAGGATATTATTATTACTTTCTTCACCCTAAATTTTCTTCTTTTATTTCCTTTTTTCAAAATAACTGTATGGGGAATTTATAACTCATGTACCAACTAGGGTTAACTTTTCATGGGAATTATGGGAATTAGTCAAGATTATGCAAAATAAAAGCATACAGGCGGTACAACGGGGCAGTGGTTAGAGCTGTTGACTCTGCAAAAAAAAAAAGTTTCAGGATCGTCTTTCGGCCTTGTGCCTCTGAGTGGAGAACGCGTGCTTTTTCCTGATACTCTTGATCTGCACAGACCCAAAACATCCATTGTTAGATTCATTGATAACTTTAAATTGTCCCTAGAATCTGCAGCGTACAATAGGAGTATGGGAGTTTTTCATTGTCACCGTTTCTTTTTTTCCATTGACAGTATTTTATTTCTCAATGTCAAATCTCTTCTTCGATGTCAGTGTAAGCTTTCACTGCTTTAGCACCATACAGCTCAACATGACCCAGAAAGAAAAAGCAGGTAGTGAAAGTCAAGTGATTGTCTAGGGGCAGCCTACAGTATTTTACATTTTTACTTCTATAAATTCCCATTATTCCCATGTAAAGTTTCCAAAGTTGAAAATTCCCATAATTCTTTAATCCTAGTGCCAACATATACAAATTCCAAACAATGGTAATGTCTGTTTGTGGTCCTGATCCAAGGTGGTCTCTGGTATGTGTTTTAGACCCAACCTTCACTACTCAGGATGTCATTTTTTTCTGATGCATTTCCGTCTCCTGTAATGCTTCTCATTTTGACAAAAAAAAAGAATATTTCTGTGAAAAACAAAAATACCCAGAGTAGTAGTTGGGACCTAAAATAGATGATATTACACCTGTTGGCTGTGTCCAAATTCAGGGGCTTCATCCTTAAAAGGTCAAATTTGAAGGCAGATTACGTCATTGCAGCGCATCAAAAGCTGTCCAAATTCGAAGGCACCTCCACTTGTGGTCCTCTTTTTGCATTGATTTGAGGGATGGGATGGGTTTGGTGTATCCTTCACAGCCCACCCTATCCCAACATGCATTGCAGGCTGACTGGGAGATTGTTTTGCTTGTAATGGCCAACAAAGCAAGAGACAGAAGTACAGTTTTAAATGAAAATCTGAAGATACAAAATGTGAAAGTTTAAAGCAGTTGGGTCATTAGGGTTAGGGTTTGTCAGCCTACGTTGGCCGGTTCCTTCGAAGGAAGCAGCCCCTGAATTTGGACACACCCTTAGAGTTGCTCGATTCATCTGTTTTAGGTTTGGTTTGTCAGACACTTTAAAGGTGATCTCCATGTTACTACTTCTGTAATTGTTGTTGGTAGTATATTTTCTTCTACTTTTAATGGAGCATAGTTAAAGTACGACAAAGTTATTTTAAGGAGTCTAAGGAGTGTTTTGGTAAGAGTGCAGGAACCTTGCCAGAGAAATAAACTAGTTTTTAGAAGATTGTGATTCATTGTTTTGTTTTTTTCTTAAAATAAACCTTATTTTCACTGACATTAGTTTTTCTTCATGGTTGTGTTGAATCAATGCTGTTTATGGAACCAAAGCAATATGTGAATGGCCTAATGCATTGTGTAGCTCACAGTTTATACAGAAAATTGATTACATAAGAATCATTGCATATCAGGTAGATTATCAAAACAGATAAAGCCCTTAGAGGAGTTCTGCATCTTGACAAAGTGAAGACATCTTTGCCTTTAAGACTCACAGGATTCCAAGAGAATGTAGAGCGAATTCTATCTTTCTGATTTAGCTGCCCAGTTAACATAGTTACTGCCTCTGTTTTCAGCTTACTACAGCCAAACATACTGGGATGAGCACAACATTCTGCTTTCCAACTGCACACAAACATCTGTGAGAATGTTGCTCAGAAACCCATTTAGTATACAACCTGCTGTTACATTGCTCTACTCCCAGTGTGAGATTTTGATTTTATTTTATAGGGAGTTGTGTAATATTCAAACTCTTCAGGCATTAAAAAGCTAATGCAGTAGCTCCTGAGTCAGCTCAAATCATAATTTAGAACAGGTGTGTCCAATTCGGGCTTAGAGAGCTACTATCTTGCATGCTTTAGTGATTTCTCTGCTCCAGCACACCTGATTTGAATGAATGGATGATTAACTGGCTTCTGCAGAACTTAAGGAGGTAATTCAACCACTGAATCAGGTGTTAGAACAGAGAAACAAGTCAAACATTCAGAACTAATGTATAACCTCAATAAGTTTCAATATTTTTTCATATATAACTAAAATATTGTGTTGCAGGGAATTAATCCTCATAATTTCTCCCTCCCTCCTGTTGTATGCTGTGCACATCAAAGCATATAAACAGACTTTTAGTTGTGCCTCCACAGAAGACTTGGACATTAGTTGCATGTTCATGTTCTCATAAATCCATCTTGCTAATTTAATAATCCGCCTCTGGTCTGGGAGTGGATTGTTTTTTCTAACACTCTGAACCAGAAGCTTCCGCTGCTCTGCCTCGGCAGCAACAGACATGCCCACTAGTGTGTGTCCCCAAATAATGTTTCCCCACCGGAGGGCACACCACAACAGCTGAAAAATCCTGAAATCTGTCTTAAATTAGCAGTGGCTTTATACATGAAGATTCTATTTTTAATGCTTTTTAAGCTAAAAAGAAATGAGGGTCGTATTATACTCGAGATTTTATTATACATGAATTAATAAGGTTAATGTATCTCCAAGCTGAGCATGGTCAAAGCCCTATCTGTAGCAGGTAAAATACTGACTGTTTATAACCTTTCCACTGAACAGCACTTCAAAGATCCAAACTATCTCTTTATCTAAAGAGCATTTGTGAACTAAATCAATGTTATTTTTTTTTAGTTCTGAGTCTTTACATAAATAGACACAATACAAATGTCTAACACTGTAACTTTTGTAGTTTTCTCTGTCTTGTTCATGTTTTTTCGCTGTCCTGACAAATAGCTAACAAACAAAGGTCTGCATGAGTCATCGCCATATTCTCTGCATTCCTCTAGAAAAACACAAACATACACTCATGTTTGTGAGGACATCCACTGACACTGCAATCCTATTTTTTAAGCTTTAGATCAGTGCTGAAACCCTGTTTGTTTAAGTCGTAACCAACAAACACAAAAAATTGTAATAACTTTTCAAGATATCCTTGATTTTACTATGTCCTCATTTGATATTCTAAAGCTCTAACAATTTCTCACAAATGCAGAGTACACATGTGCAGAAATCTAGTTTCGAAAACAATTAGCATTCATATTCAGCAACATGAACAGGTATTTTACAGCAACTTCAGATATTAATAAGGCTTTGTGTTACAGAGGGAATGTGAGTTTTTACCTACTCTTGAAGCCAGAAGAAATACGTGAGCAGCAGAAACAGATGATGTCATATTCTGTCAATATTAAACAAGCAATATAAAACTAATCTTGTATCATCCTGTGCAAAAATATCCTATAAAGGATTTCTGTCTGAACATAATCTAAATAAGTAATTATTTGTGAAACAATGATTTGTCTAAAAAGTCCTACATTTTTAGCGTTTATTTTAAGACATACGGATGTACACAGGTACAACTTGTTTTTCTATTTGTCTTTGATTTATAGTCAATTTTACCAGTCTTCACAGGTTTTGTTTTCTATGAAAAAAAAAAGTGAAAACTTCCTCTGGCTAGGTTTTAGCTGCTAATAACATCACTGAGTTTAAAGGCAGATGGCTGAGTGATGGAAGCAACTGAACAAAAGGCTCCAAATGATTCACCACAGAAATAAATCCAGGAAAGTGCCTTTTGCTCAGTTAATCCTCGGTGCTTGGACAGGTGGCGTGTAGACAAATCGCAGCTTTCTCTCTCTCTTCACATGAACTCATGCACATTTTTGCAGTCCTGCATCGGTGTGTTTCCAACACAGACGTGCACTTTCTTATCCCCACTTCTGCAAGCTGTGACGATAAAAGATTTACAGTAAATCCCTCCTTTAATATTTAGAGATAAGCGTGTGAATAAAACTAAGGGTGCATGGGATTACAAAACGTTAACAATGGTAAGAGGAACAACTTGATTTTTAAATTATGTTCAAATACAAAACAGAAACAACCCCCCCAAAACAAAAGCAGACTTTTAAAATTTTATTGTAGCCAATGGGGCTTATAAAGAGTTAAAGCCACCCTATGGAGAAATGAAATGTTATTGAAAACAGGAGAGCCTGCATTTTACACAGCAGTTCTCTGGAAGTCGTTACTTCTCATATACATCAGTCACTGCATCCAAGGTAAGGGTTTCAGTGTGGAGAATGTGTAAATAAAGCAACTTTCAGATGAGTAAACAACTGTCAGTTCAACAAAACTGGTAATGTAGCCAATGTCAATTTTATTTTCAGCTTTAGTGATAAATGTCCCAGAGTTCTGATAATAAATATCAACGTTAAATAAGAGGGAAAACTGCAAAAATATGAACCAGAGAAGGGATGCATGTATCTATTCTCTCACCCTTCTCCTCCAAATGTCATTAGTTTGAAGAAACGTAAGTTTATTTATTTATTTTTATAAAGATATGTCACCACAAACTTGGTCCATCTTCATTCTTCAAAACCAAACGGCTCCATCTCCTTCAGACTGGATGGGCATCACTCGTGTACAACAATAAGATTTAATCCATACCAGAGTGTCTCAGTTGGACAAGAGTCTGGGCTTTAACTGGACCATTCCAGGACATTTAACAATTCCTCCCTAAACCAGTAAAATGTTTGTTTATCAGTGAGTTCAAGGTCATTGTCCAGCTGGAAGGGGAATCTTCACTGCAGTCTCAAATCTCTGGAAGACTCAAACAGGTTTCCCTCAAGAATAACACTGTTTTTGCCCCTCTTATCTCTCCTTGAGCTTTAAGACTTTCTAGTTATCTGATGAAAACCCATCCCCACAGCATGATGTTGCCACAACCATGCTTTAGCCCACACCGCTGGCATGGTGTTGTCATTGACACCAAAATTCAAATTAGTTTCATCACCACAGTGTCTTCTTTATCTTTTTCATCAAAGCAATATTTTTGGGTTTCCATGATCACCCTCTCAGGAATCCCAGTCCTGTGCAGCTGCTGGTGGTCCTTCCTTTGAGCAGATCTCTGCAGAACAGCTGCTCAACTAATCATCTTTGGCCTCCAGGGTGTTTCATGATAATCCCTCTGCTTGTTTAGATTGAGTTTTGGTGGACAATCCTTTCTTGGAAGGTTTGCAGCGGTGGCATCATCTTACCGTTTTCTAATCATGAATTTATCAGCGCTCCACATTTTAGGGCTTGGGATTTTTCCCAACCCAACCATGATTCTCTACAACTTTGTCTCCAACTTGGGGGGAGAGTTCCTTGGGCTTCATGCTGTCTCCTGCTTGGTTTAACATGTTAAACTGTTGATTCTGGGTGCTATTACAACAGCTTTCCATTGATTAACTGGTTTAAATCGTTTTTACACTTGGATAGCTCACATGTGGATCTTAATTGACTAATTATGTGTCTTCTGAAGGTCATCGTTGGGGCCTAAATAAATTGGTTAAATTTAAATGTGTGTATTTCTTTTCCCGAAATATATGAAGTTTCCTCTTTATTTATACTTCATTAATCTAAAGTAAATTTGGCACAAAAAGTAAGGAAATTTGTGTTTGGTAGATTATCTCTTTGTTGTAACAATGCTTCTTGGCAGTAAATCTTATACTGTTGGAAAGCCTGTTAAATTCTCTTTTAAATGGTGCCACATTTGTAAGGAACATGCATTAGTGGGATGAACAGTAGAGCTGAGTATGTGGGTTGTGCACATGAAAAATCTGCCAAATCTCTGCAGAACAGTTTATTCTGTTGTTGCTATTGACACTTCTGGTCCCCCCAGGTGCTGCCAATCATGTGCCCGCTGTAAGACTTATTGCCAGGAAGCTTTGTAACAACACAGAAATGATCTGCCAAACACAAATTTCCTTACTTTTTGTGCTAAGTATAGTTTCGTAGAGTTATTACTTATAACTTCAATCGAATCCCAGGTTTAAAGGCAAGAAACAGTTTCTTAAAGAGTAAGTAGTTCTGCAACCCACTGTAGGTTGCTTTCAACATGTGAGTAAGGCTGCTTGCAGAGGAGCTTCTCCAACATTCTGCTTCCATATTAAAGCTTTCCAAAGGAGCAGATGTACAAACATTGGGTGCACACTCACAAACCCCCACCCGGTGTTTTTAAAAAGAAAAATACTCTGCAGAGTAGAACATGTGCACCATTGTTCAGGCCAAAAAAAGGTGACACAGACCCACTGCTGTGGCACAGATCCAACCAGGCGAGCTGGACAAATCGAAGGTGGCATCAGGAGGAACGGGGAACACCGAGCACACGTTCTGAGATTGTTCTGTTCCTCTGGCACAGGTTTTTTAGATCACGTGCCGCTCTGGCTCTCCAACACTGTTTAAGAAAACATCTCCATCTGCACGTCTGTGCCCCCCTCCCTGCGGATCGTCTCCATGCTGGAGTGAACGAACTCCATTTGCAGGCTGTGTTCTCGCACTTCAATAATTGCTGATTTTATGTGATCAGGTCACGGTCTGCTGTATTACTTCGTACATGTTGACCTCTTATTCGTAATCATTTCTGTAGCGGTTTTTGCTCCAACAGCCAAGTCTCCTGACAACACAAGAAATAGTCACAAAACCTAAATCACGCCTGCAAACAGAAATCTGTGCTTTTTATGGAGCACTTGGCACAAAACTTGTTTATGTAAAAGAAACACTGGAAAGCCTCATTACACCCAGTTGCACAAGGAGTAGTGAGGCTCACAAATGTCTTGACAGGATCTTTGTTTTTGGTTTTTTTTTTTACATTTTTTGCTTCTATTTTTGAGTTTGTTCTTTTTCTTATTGTTTGTTTGCTGTTCTTTTAGGTTTACTTCCTGTTGTCAACCTTTATCATACATGTTCCTGTCATGTCTTGCCCTCAGATTATTATTCCTTGTTCTCATCAGTCCCAGCTGCAGCCACTTACCTCATCACTCCTGGTGCAAATAAAGCCAGCTACTTTGTGTTCAGCTGCTCTGACAGCTTAATTGTTTTTTTCTTGTTTGTGATTATTATGTTTTTAAAGAGGACAAATGTAAAAAAAAAAAAAAGTTTTGTTGTATAATTGAAGTCTTTAGGAGTGCAGAAAAGTTCAATTTAGTCTCTTCTGGTGCTGCAAAGATAGCTTTGTTCTTTTTGTTGCATATTTTCAACCTGATCAGTTTTCCTTATTTTCGCTGATGTTTCTGAACTATTGGATTTAAAGAGACAGCATCAAAATGAGTTGATCTGAGACACACCTCAGGAAAGGGGTGAAAGAGAGATTTTTGCAGTTCTACTTTATAAAGAGCCCAGCTGAATGATTTAAATGTAAAAAAGAAGGATTTAAAAGGGTTAACCAGAGCCAGATTTGGCCCGCGAGTCTAGAGTTTGATATATGTAGTCTAGTGTTTCATGAGATATTTTGGTAACCAATGGGCAAAACATTATCACCCTATAAGCTATAGTTGTCCAAGACTCCAAAACTTAAACTGTTGTTCTCTTAAATGATGGATGGACTTCCAGGATGACTGAATTAGTTAACAGTGACTTTATATTTTAGCACACCTGACTGGAAGATGGAAAGCCGTGTTGCGTAAACGCCCTTGATTTATGAACACAAGGACACATCTGGCAGAGCAACTCCAGGAGACAGTGTCTGGATGCAAATTAAAGAGACCAGAAAACTCATTTTTATTCACAACAGTCAACGCTAGAAAAACTGGCAGTTCTCTAAAACTGTACCAAAACAAGAAAAGTAAAAAAAATAATCATACAATTAATAAATGAACAAAAAACAGAAGCTCACCTTTTTTGAACTCTTGACACATAAAATTTGTGGGTAGCTAGAAAATATAAACTTGGCACAGAAAATAAGGACATTTGTGTTTGGTAGATAATTTCTTTGTTGTCACAATGCTTCTTGGCAACAAATCTTATAGCAGGCACCTGTTTGGCAGCACTTGGGGGTACCAGAAATTCAAAACAAGTGTCAATATGACACAGAAAATAAGCAGTGATAAGGGAAATTGCTGCCAAATGATAATAAATAAAACACGGGGGGAAAAAATATTCTACAAAAACATGTCAGGTTTATAAAAATGTTTGGATTTTGTGTTTTATAAAAAGTAAAAAAAAAAAAGTAAAATAGATGAAAATGATTGTTTTTAATATAGGAGTAAAACAATAATGTATTTGAATATGGTGTTCAAACTCCTGAAAATCTGCTACTAAATCTAAATCACCTATTTTGTGTTTTAGTAGCTGGTGAAAAAGATAAAACAAAAATATCAGTGGGGGTTCTTGCTTTTTGCACATAACAGTGATGTGGGCACTCTACTGACATAATCAGCTATTAAGCAGACTAATTGCGACGACACATCTGGAGGGTAAAAGAAATGCTCTGCAGATTAGCAGCATGGTTGCCAGCAGGGTGTACAGCACCAGCGCAGCCATCACACATAAAAGCAACTCATCTTTGTTTGGATTGGGCAACGCTGAATTAGTAATAGATGTGAGTCATCCTCACAGAAACATATGAGCTTCCAAAGCAAATGGAGGCTCAACTAAAAATAATAAAAATGTTTCCAAACTGTAATGCACACAGTGTTCTTTAATTGATCAGACAGAATGTTAGCTTTTGGGTTAGGCTATCTCAGCATCTTCAACACCTTTCATATAACATAGATAATAACCCCCCTCCTCTCATCAGTTCTCGGTGTTACAAATTTAGTGTAATTACCTCGGAAACTTCAGAGAATCACCGACGGGGCCTTGTGGTGATGCGGTCTGTCTCTGGGCTACTGCACTTGCCGTGAAACAGCGATGGGGGGGTGCCAGCCTAGTTGCCATAGCAGCATGAGATGTGCTCAGGACCCCTGCCTGAGGAGCAAACTCACTCGCACACACAGGAGAAGGCAGACCTAGCTTTTAGAATCAACGATGACCCCCCCCCACACACACACACACACACACACACACAATCAATAAGCAGTGATTAAGTAAATGAACAAAGGAGGCTAAACGGAGCCATAATTGTGCAGTTTACTCCACTGCCACTGTGATAAATTAGCCCAGTTTAGGGGACGGTTTGACCTGGATGTACTGATAAGCTATGGATTGCTTTGTTCATAATATAAAAGCAGGACTTATATATTCACATGCCATCACCACAGCTGCTCTGGTATACTGCAGCAGGAGACTCCAGGAGGAACTGATCTGAATAAAAGGCAAACAAGGATGATATCGGAGCTGTAGTAATAATCTAAGACCCTCCACTGCATCTTCAGTGAAAGGTAAACTGCACTCAAGGACACAAGGATGATGCAAAAAGAAAAATCTTGTATCAACTAAAACCATTATAGACCAGCAATTTTTGTCTTCAAAGATTGTAGATTTAAAACATCAAATAAAAAGCTAATTTTGTTTTTGATTTGTGTCACAGTTAGATCCATGTGCTTGTTTAAGGTCACTTTAAAACTGAAGATTTGCAATATTCACTCTGCTCCTTTGTGCATACTGAGACAGTCGTGAAGCTCTCTAAAAGTAGGGCCAATAAAATGCATTAGTTTGCAACCAGACACATTTAGAAATGGATCTAAATCTGATCAAAGTCAAACATTAATGCAAACAGCCTCGCGCTTGGTTCGTCTGCAGCTGCAGAGCACTCTGATGTTTTCAAGCAGAAGGTCAAAGCAAAGTGAATCTTTCAGGAGCTGCAGGTAAAAAGGAACTATAATGATGTGGTTTATTATGGAGGGAGCAATAACATGTTTACCATCAGTCAGTTAAAGAGAGTGGATGAGCAAAAGATGTGTCAAAAACAACAAAAAAATATGCTAATTTTAAACAGTAGCAAGGTAAGAAATGTGAACAGAAATCGACTGAAAAAAATCAGTGTATTTTTTTAAGAGAAAATAAAATAAAAAAAGCTAAAAGGTGGAATAAGATGACAATAAAAGTAAGTATGCTGAAGTAGATTTAAAAGGACATGATGGAATTTTATAAAAAAAAAAGCTCTTAATGGTTTTGTTTAGGGAAAACACTTGTAATTAAAGTGAAATATTTTTAGTGACAAATACTAAAAAAGGTACGACGTCCATTTCCTGAATGAGCTGAACCTTTTGACAAATGAATGGCTTAAAACAGCACAATGCTGAGTCAGCACTTACACAATTAAAAAACTAAATAGAAAACCTGCAGAAAAAGAAAATCTACAAACTAACAAATCCAACCAGTGACTCAGCATAAACCAAGAACACTGAGCAACAAAAACAAGGTGAATTATAAAAATAAGGTTATCTTGGAGACTTAAAGGTAAGGATATCAAAGGACAATGAGACTATCATGTTTAGTTGAGCACAAAGTGCAGACAGTTACTTGAAAAAGCTTTACTAAGCAAAAAAACAAGCAGACATGACAGTAAACGTACTCAAAAATGTGGAAGCTTCACGAGGGATAAACGTGACGTGTTTGGAAACATAATGCACAGACAGGGAACTAAAAGAACACTAACGAGGGTAACGACAAACACCTGGGGGAGAGACAACAAACATCAGGTGAGAGTGGGCGGAGCAAGAACTGACACATGTAAAACTATCACCAATTTCCTTTCTGATTCTGAAACCGAGTAAAACTCAGGCTGGTATTGGCGATACTGAAAGTAAAAAAAATTAATAAAATGTATTAATTTTAAACTCAGAAGTGTATTGATGTAACATCCTTATTTACAATGTTGCCAGGCTAATACAACAGAAAAACCAGAGGACACATTCGTACACAATATGTGAAAATGGTGTTTTAAGCAAATAAAATAGTAAAACCTTTAAAGTAAATTATTGTTTAATCAAGAAGAACCAATATCAAAATGAAAACTTGCATCTTAACTTATGTTACAAGAACATGTTAACACGAAAATACTGAACATGTAACGTCTACAGACTGACTGAGCATGTGCCGTTGTGCTTACACATTACCCAGGCGGAAGAAAAAGTAGTTCTTTTTAACTGCTTATATGATTAAGACAAGATTTCAATAGTTTAGTTACTTTCCTCTCTGTTCCTGTTAATGATATACAGTACAACCCCAAACATCTTGTCTTTGTAGTGTATTGAATTGAATATAAGTTAAAAAGGGTTTGCAAATCATTATATTCTGTTTTTATTTATGTTTTACGTAATGTCCAAACTTCATTGGAATTGGGGTTGTAGCAAAGTATTAATATTTTGATTTTAGATTTAGATTAATCTAAAATTAGATTTTAGAGCATAAATATCTGGTATAGGTGGTATCGATATTTCAGTTTTCAAAACACAAAAACCCAGAACATAAACCATGAAAGAAATCAATCAAGATACTAAATCATTATCTGAGAAACACAGATCATGACAGATGGAGCTCAGAACTTAATTCTAGAACAGATTCATGGCAGGAGCAACTAATACCAT
The DNA here is from genome assembly GCA_031762555.1 of Cynodonichthys magdalenae. Classification (NCBI taxonomy): domain Eukaryota; kingdom Metazoa; phylum Chordata; class Actinopteri; order Cyprinodontiformes; family Rivulidae; genus Cynodonichthys; species Cynodonichthys magdalenae. The sequence continues at coordinate 8,250,109 of JARVJO010000039.1, forward strand.
TAAATAAGTTTTAAAAAACTTAACCTATAAAAGCAATAATTACACTATCCTATAATAATCCAAAGAATCTAAACATTAACAGACTTCAGATGCTAAACTGATTAAGATTAAATCTCTACCAATTTTTGGCAACTTGAAAAATAGTTTTTACAATAAATACTGATATTTTGCATCTGCTTTTTCTTTAGCTGATGTCTGATTATGTTTTGTGCTAAAATTCATGCCTCAGTGAACCACAAAGATTAAAGAGAGTTCACAAACAGATCCAGGAACAGGTGAGTCACTGTTGAGCTATACATCTGTTTTATATTCCTTTCTAAATGTGGTTTCTGCATTCCTATTTCCCCACCCATCTGTTGCTTTTATATGGAGTTCCTCGTTCCTTCATTTCGGCGCTGCGTTCACTCACGACCCTCATCATCTCATCTCATTTTCCTCTGCTTTTTCAATTATTTTCTCTTCTCTTACCACTTGCATCACTGTCACTATCCAGTGCCGTGTATCTTTTTTCTCTCTGAACTCTCCTTCTACTGTAAATCTCTGATCCCCTCTTCCTCACATCCTTTTTGCTTTCAGTGCAAAGGATAAATTTACCAGCTCTTCAGTGAGTGTTGCTGAGAGACGGGCAGGTAGAAATAGACACTAATGAGAAAACCTCTGGGTCTGTAACGACACAAATGAGACAAATAGATAAATGTGTCTCAGCTGTTGGTTGCTGGTGTTATTACAGTCTGTTGTTCAATGCTGCCACCACAAAACAGACCCTCATATTGTCTAATAAAGTTTCATTTACTTAAACCAGTTCTGGGGGGAGCAAACTGTTTAAGGCTCATTTTGTTTGATTAAAATTATGAATGAATAAAAATCCGTTTTAGATTAACTAATCTTGTGCAATAACTGGAGGGTGGGCTGGGTAATATGGACTTAAAAATATGTCACATTTCAAGAATAATATTAGTAATCACAATGCAGTGAAACTAACATTAAATATTTAGGGGCTGATTTACCAAGAGACCAAATAACGAGCGCTAAATTGGGGGAGGATTAAGCAAATCAACTTTTTTGAGCCTTATATCATGTTATAATATCATTCCCTCATCAAAAACATATCCAAGGTGTTGCTTTGACTTATTCATGCATGTTTGAGAAATCCTTGAATCTCCTGTGGTAGCCATATGGAGTTGTCTAAACGCTTCCTGGTACAAAGCACTGCCTATTTGTACCTAGCTCCTCCGTGGAGCTCAATCTGCAGCACAAAGCACCCCTCCCCCAAAGCACTGTTGTGAAGACATGCTGAAGTGGGAGTGTTGGAAATGGCAGGAGGTTACTTAAAGAGACAGAGGCCAAATTTAAGGCACTTAGATAGACTTTGGTGCAAAGTCAAATGTATTTTTCATACATACAGCATTTTTATAACAACTGAAGGTAACCTTGTTACATGATTTTGGTACAAAATAGAACTTTGTGCCTGGAAAGTACACAATCACATTAATTATGAATGTTGCAAGCATGCAAATATTGTAATGCAGGTTGCATTTGGTGAAAGATTCAAAAAAGAAAAGATGTCTTCCGGCAGAAGACTGCTCTCGCTAAAGAGCACATCTGGAATGATAACAAAGACGTCCCCAAACCAAGACACCTGTTTTTAAAACATGGAATGTCATTCCAGTTATGTAGGTATATTAAAATGAAAAGTCCTGTCCATCTTTGATTTAACATACAAGCAGGTTTTCATGAGCACAAACTTCATAAAGTCCAAATATCGTTCCACCGCTCAAATAACAGCCTGTCTGAGACGCCACACATTAAATAAAATGATAAAAAATGTCACTAACACATTTTCATTATTTAGCTCACTTTTTGAGTTTTAAATCCTAGTTAAAAATTTCCACTGTTATTTTGCTAATTGTTACCAAATGTGAATGTTAAATCCTAAATGTTGCAGCTAAATGGTTAAGTTTACATAAGAAAATCTGGAATGGAACATAATCTTTGCCGTTGGTGCTCGGCTTTTGTTGTGACGTCGTCATCCTGCAATAAAGGCAAATGCTAACACTGCTAACCCATTGCTGAAGATGACATTTAAAATTTTAATTCAAAATGTGTTCATTGGAAACGATACGACAAACGATTATACCTGTGGTCCGTCAATTTGTAGTGCAGCTCAGACACTGGAACTGCAACAGTAAGTTTCATGTCTTGTTGGGAGGTGTTAGCAACTTTAGCGTTGCTTTTGTTGCAGTATGATGATGTCACAACAAAAGCGAAGCACCAAAAGCAAAGGCTGTGTTCCATTCTGAAATACTTAAATGTAAATTTCAACGTTGACATTACTTTTTTACATTTAGATTTAGGATTTAATATTTAGTAAAAAATTGCTACCAAATTTGCATTTTTTTACACACACAAACCTTTGATAAATCAGGCCCTTAATCTGTTATTGCAGCTTGCAGGTAGTAGTTATCACTGACAAGAAATAAAAAGTATTTTCCATCTTTTATTTGCTATGACCTAATGCTAGAGTAAATTTTCTGCTCTAAGGTCCCTGCAGTAGCTGAGACTCATCAAAAAATTTCCAAATCTATCCCAACAAGCTTTGTTTCTGTAAATCTTTGTGCAAAGCTAATTTTTTATTTATCTTAAATTCGTTTTTACACATTTTGGTTTTAATTAAGACACACAAACACACATATCAAATCTATTAGGAGGAACACAAAAAGCCAGAATTACTTTTGTGTTTTTTTTTCTTTCTTAAACTGTGAGTGGTCGATGAAAGGTGGAGAGCGAGAGGAGCAGAGACATGGAGAGAACAAAGAGGCTCATGGGAAATTAAGATTTTGTAGAGGTTTGTGGACAGACTCGTCCGTGGGTATGCAGCGAGTGAGCGTAGGTGGAGTGACAGAGGTCACACAAGGTGTATGTATGTGTGTGTGTGTGTGTGTGTGTGTGTGTGTGTTTGTGACTCCTAAAAGTCCTCAAGCTAAAAGCTTTTTAAACTAAACCCCCACCAATGTGTCTGCATGTTTTTCAACACAAAATGTGCATTAATATTGTGCACTAGGTGTAAACACACACACACCTGTGTAAATATACACAAGCTAATACACATCTGTGTTTAAATGAGAGCATTAAATATAGTGTGTACTTGTGAATGTACTTGCATGTGAATGTGTTATTTGTATATATGGACAAATGCTGCAAGTACACATATTTCCACACACATGGGAAGGACTTTGTGTGTGTAGTGAATGAGCTCCATAATTTTTGCCTTTGTAGACAGTTAATGTCTAACCAACCAATCAAATGGAAGCAACCCACATCTCTCCTAACAAGGCAATTAAATTAGTTTTACTGAAAGGAGTGACCTCAGGGTGCCAACATTCCCTCCTCTTTATGCTCCTCTGATTTCTCTCTATCAACCGTTCATCTTTCCTTATTCCTTTTTCCCCTTCCTGCCTGTGATTTCTTGTGTTTCTCACTTCTTTCCTCTATGTAGTTTTCTCTTTTTTTAACAAAAACTTTTCTTCCTTTTTACATCTCATAACTGTACACCTGCTTTCTTTATGTGGGTGAAATGGCTTGAAGTGATATTTCAAATCTTTAATGTAAGTGTTATGATTCCTCCTTGCTTCAGATTTTTTTCCTCTTTCTCCTTACCGTTTTCTTCCCTCTGTGGGCAGGCAGAAACATTATTTTGCACTTCCTGGTTCATAGCTCGTTTCAGTCGTCTAACCTCACCAAGCATCTGCTGTTTCAGATCAGTGCTCATATATATTGATAACTCAGACCTCTTCAGTCAAGTCAGATGTGAGTAAAACTAATGACCTAAATAAAATCTGTCATCTCTGCTCTTATGTTCTTAGAGAAAGTAAACATTAAAATTGTATCATGTCAGCTGGCCAAAACTACAACAAAATTATATTAAAAGTTTGGTTTTAATCTTACATAAAAATATGTCAGTCTTTTCGTTATTAAACAGGATCCCCATTAGTCCTCACCTTCATAAAGACTATTCTCCCTGGGGTCTCTTTAAGTATTTAAAAGTTCATATTATATTTTACATGGCTCTAATTTCATCAGGATGTTGTGGAAATGAGTTGGTTAATGTGATTCCAAATAAAAATTTGTGCATTTTCTCACAATGTTGTGTCTCCAACGGTCACAGTCTAGTGAAATATTATTTCAAGGGTTCAAAGTTCCCTGCTGCTTTATGTAGAATTCCAGAAAAACCTCAAGTGGAAATTTAAAAAAATGTATTTCAACCTGAAACTCACTGGAAAATGCTAGCAGTTTTCTTGTTGGTCCTCAGCTGGCTTCAAATCTGGACAAAATGGCAGCCATTTATATCAATATTGTTTTTCTATCCATCAACTCATTCATGATCTTTTTATATTTTGACAAATTGTTTATAATTTTCTATTTTCTATTTTTTATTACATATCATGTCACTTTGGTTTTAGTATCAGCTAAATTTGTTTTGGCACATTGGTTCAATTTTACCTAGTCTCATTACTAGCATCAACTAAAGCTAGAAACCAAACATTAATTAAAAAAATTTCAATAAGTAAAATCCAAATGGATCAGATCAATACAATGCACATTATTCCACAGAACAGGTGGTTGATTACGTTTACAAATATCATGCGAGAAGCATCATGAAAAACGGAACAAATCATCTCTGAACAAACAACTCCTCGCATGCTGGAGCAGATGGACGGCAATAGAAGATGCCACTAAGACTAAAATGCGGTAACGAGGCAGCAAACAAACAACAATCCAGGATGACTGAGAGTCCAAACGGGCCGATGAATCCTGCTTTCTGCTCAGACATGCTGATGGTGGGTTGGAAACTTGGACCAGAGTCCCCAACGCTGCTGTGACTTGCATTAACTGTACGAACAACGCTGAGTTTCGCTGACATATGCGGAACGTTTTCACTGGCTTTCTATTTAGCTGTTTAAATTCTACCAAACAAAAGAGTCTAAATAAAGTTCTGGTTTCTAGTTGGGATGTTGAAAGCATCAGGCACTTTTCAAACAGCTTTTATTTTGTTTAGGAGTAAAGACGACATTAATCTGATTCCATCACTACGTATTTACAGGCAAGGCTTTGAGTATAACTGAAAAGAGGCCTCTACATATTGTATAATTAATCAGTAGTAGCCTAAAAGCATCACTTGTCAGAGAGGCATGGACTCATAGAGCATGAATAACAAATAAGGTTCTGTCGTGTGGTATTACTATGCATTTAGTGTCCGTTCACATCATGTAAGGATAAAACACTACATTCTTGGAAAACAAAAATATTTTTTGTAATACTTGTAATTTTTACAAAGCAACATGATGTTCTGTTGTTTTGCGTTGTGTACTTAGACACAATATCTTGGACTCTCATTCTAAAGTTGTTGTACGATCAGGATGGGTAAATTTATTATCTGCCGTGCTTGTTCCGTCCAGTGTTTGAATTTGATCGTGCTGCTTTTTTTGACACAGAATTGTACTTCTGGAACTGGACATGTCATGTTCAGAGACATCTGTTGGGTTCTGCAACCTGCAGCTCTGGGGCCACATTCGTCTCTTTGCTCGTTGCAGCTGAGCTTCACCTTTAGCAGTTTTCCTGCCAATTTGTCGACGTGGTCACCAAACTACTAGCATGATCTAATCAACATATTACACTGCTTGTGTTAGTATTGATCACATAATTGCAAACAATGGGTGTGTAAAAGTAAAAATACATGTTAAAATTCACTAGATATTTTTAGCTTTATAATGTTATTCCCACTGAATGGAAAGGCCATCCTTCAACAAACTTGAAGTGGCCCACAAGCCACCAGTTGATAACCTCAGTTGTAGCACATTTTATGGCTCCGAACACATTTTATTAATTAACCAAGGGGCAGAAATAACTCTTGAAAGCAAAAGTTGCAGAAGGGTCAGAAAACTTGATGCACCAGATGGTGTGTATTATAAAAACAATCTGATTTTTTTTTTTTTTACATCCACCATTTGTAAGATGGCACTCAAAAAAAAAACAATCATGGTTGGATGAAGCATCCTGTCTATCAAACCTGAACAATGTTTCACAAGCGGCGTTGGTCAGCAAAAGATTCCACTGGTAATTGCAGCCTGATAAAACACCTGTAGCTTGCAGTATGATTGCAATGAGGTCACAGATAAACAGAGTTAGACAGGATGGATTGATTAGTGGCTGTGAGTTCAAAACCCAAGGATTATTCTAAAGGACCTGAAGAGATAGATATGAATGTTAAATAATGTAAAAGCAGTTCTCTGCAAAGCTGATATCGAGATAGATATGCTCCTAGGTGAGAATTTCAATAACACACAACTCCACTTCCGTAGAACACAGAGATTTTTCCAAAGATAAAAGAGAAATCATAACTTAGAGCGTGAGAATATGAGTTTGCCTAGCTTCAAAGCCAAAGTTAAATCTGTTTTTGTACCATGTATCTAAACAGTGACATCATGCTTCCAACTCTTTCCAATAATTACCTCAATGTTCACTTGGTGGGATAGAGAGCTGCAAGCATTATCTCACAGATGGATGGAAAAATAATAATTGGTTTTAACTGTTAATAATTTGCTTCAATTAAAGCATCAAGCTGTTTTCAGAAATAAGCCTCACCTACGCAACATTCACCAGATATAAACCACTGTTTATACTACAGTCATTACTCATCATTTGTTACTATGGTTATGGCATTTTATTGTGTAAAAGACAAAATGTTAAATACATAGATAATTCAACTGTTAACAATGTGACCTAGATATGATACATAGTTTTTATATATATATGCTTTTAGTAGTTAGTAGTGTTTCTATGGAAGATAAACAGTTTCATCAGAATCTGAATATTTTTAGACATTGAATTTATAACATTGAATTTTTATCCTT
>JARVJO010000039.1:8257119-8270059 GCA_031762555.1 Cynodonichthys magdalenae
ATTCATTGAAATCAGGTGTGTTGGAGCAGAGAAACAAGTAAAACATGCAGGACTGCGGCCCTCGATGCCCACCCCTGCTTTAGCACTATTGATTTAATCAGCTATTTTAGTTTATGTCCTAAAACCATTCATTTTCTAATGCTAATGTAGAGACTCACTGTATGTCTTGTTCAGAATTGCAGGAGCTGCTCCAATGACCCGTTAGTGGCTTTATGCCTCTCAGCTGGTTCCAGTGCTACGGATCGTTATTGTTGTTAACAAGCTGAGTTTAGAAGCACTGTTGTGCGTGAGCAGAACCTAACAGAGCTGCCATTGCGCACTATGCTTTTTGGTTGCTGTTTGAAAATGAAAAAATACAGAGAAAATGAATAAATATGTAAAAGGGCAATGAAACATCTAGGGGAAGCACGGCAGAGGGCCGGTTAGAGTTGTTGCCTCCTGTCTGGAGCCTTTCTCAGTGGTACTGTTTCCTCCCTCATACAAAAAACATGCATATTAGGTTAACTAACAACACAAAACTGTCCCTGTAGGTGTGAGTCCCTGTGATGGACATGTGACCTGTCCCAGGTGCACCCCACCTCTCATACATAAAAAAGTCTCAGAGACTGGAAGGATGGATCTTCTTTATCTATGCCTTTTTATTGTAACAATGACTCAGCAACCAAAATCTATTTCCTCCCCTTCCTCTCTCCTAACACCCCCTTCCCCTTTTTGTCTAAAGCCTAAATGACCACACTCCCCATCAAGGGATGAGATAACCTTTTAATCCATTCTTTTAATCCTTCTCACTCACACATACACACTCCTGTTCCAGGCATTTTTTCATGTTTCATTTGGTTTTTCCCTTTTCAGTCCCCTGTCCTCGCCTCTGTGTGTCAGTGTGTGTGAACAAGCAGCAAACTCAAATGTCAAAGTGAGAGGATGATTCTGTTTGAAGTCACCTTTTTAACAGAGGAGTTCAGCCTTTTTAAGGATAAATTTATGCTCTAAAACATTAAATAAAACTGGAAAGTAAGAGGTTTTCACTTTCAGAAAGAGACAGCAGTGTCTGCTCATATAGGTGCCACTGCTAAGTGCTTAGAGAAGCAGGTAAAGTTGAATTACCACAATTCTTTTTGCAGTTCCTTGTGTGCTTGACTCTGGACTTTAATGTTTTGCTGAAATTTAAAGTGATGTACATACAGTAGGTGATGGAACATTTTAACCAAGACTAAAAGTGAACTAATGGCAAAAGGGTGTTGGTAAAAAAGTTAAACAATAGAAAACAATAAGAAACAAATAAAGAAAACATCAGCTTTTTGCATTTCCTGCAAAAATGCAGTGAGAATGATTAATGCTGAAAGATTTTTCCTGAAAGCTGCTGAAGAACCTGAAAATGTTTAATAGTAAAACTGTTGAACAGCTGACTTGTACAGTAGGAACAAAAACATAAACAGTAGCAGAAACAAGTAGAAATTAACAGACAGAGAGTAAGAAATAGTAAAAAAAAAACACAAAACTGTAAAAAACAGAAAATACAAAAAGTTGCAATTTATTGTGAAATAGCTAAAGCAGCCAAAATTAGCAGAAAATAGTTACAATGTAGCAAAGATGCAGAAAAAGCATGTTTGATAAATATGCAGTAAAAAAGATATTATCACAAGAAGGTAAATTTACATTAAAAAAGCTAAAATTAGCTGAAAATTGCAACCAAAGTAACCAAAAGGTTAGAAAACAGCTGAAATTTGAAAAATAAAACAACTAAAAGAATCATAAAAAGCTTAAATTAGCAGAAACAAGCCTAAAAATGTTTAAATAAAGTAAATAGCTGAAAAAGGCAGAAAAATGCTAAAATTAACAAAAATAAATAAAAATAAAAAAAGATGATAAAGGAAGCTGAAATAGTACAAATTAATTTAAAAAAGCAGAACAAACCACAGTGAAGATTTATAAACATTTTAAAGGGTTTTCATGATGTTGAAGACAGCTCCTTTATTTTTAATGATAAAAACAAAATAGAAAAAAAATCTAAAAAACAAACACAAGAACTTACCAATAACAACTTAAAAGACACAGACACCGACAAATGGGTGTTACTGAACATGTAGTTTATTACAAATAAAAAGAAATGCTCTAATAAGTTAAAGCTTAACAATTGTAATTTCCCAGGAGTCTCACAGGTTAAAAAATAGTTGCACTGGATGAAGTCATGTTGATCCACCACATTTCACACACCTCTCTGCTGAGTGACAGTTGTAAAATGTCACATTTCCAGCTGGAGGGCTCTCGGTGTTTATCCTCCCACCACAAAGGTATTATAAGGATTAAAGAGTGAAACCTGCGTAGTGAAATTTTTCCTTCTTCATTACGAGGCTGAGCTGCATCCTGAAAAGCCTCCACAGTCACAAAGTACCAATAAGCCGAGAAGGGCTCTTGTTGTCATCATGTTTGTGTGTGTGTGTGTAAATGTAATAAAAGATGCTTCTGGCCACTCTTATGTAACCATTCTACTGGCCCTGATGCTAAACTGTTGCCATGGAGATGAGAATTGGCTGCTACGGAGCTTTCCCTTCTCCGAGACTCCCTGAATTTAATTATTTGCTCCCCCTAACCTTTGTTCTTTCGATGCTTTTGTTTAAATGAGCTTCACTGAAATGAGCTGCAGAAGTTCTCTCTGTTCTTGCTCTCAAAGGCTTCGTCCTGAACTTTTTACTGTCCTCCTCCTCATCCTCTCTACCCCATCTCTCACTCCCCTGGGTTCCTTGCGTCACTTTTGCTCGCTCTCACATCCGCCCACCGAGTCTCTCCACCCCTCATCGTCCCTCGCTGTCTGCTCCTCTCTTTTTGAACAACAGCTTCATCAACACTTCAAATGTGTTTTTGTTTTCTTCCTGAAACTACCAGGCAAATAAATGTTTAGTTTTTTCTTTTCCCCAGCACATTTTTGTATTCACTCTGCCATCATCACTGTTTGCTCTCCCTCTTGTCTTACACTTCCACCCACCATCCCCTTCTGTTTTTTGCCTTGCCTTTACTCTCCTCAGCAGCTCCGTCTCTTTGAACGCCCTTTTATTTTTTTTATTAGATGAGAGATTAACTTATCGATATGTGAGAAATGTAATGTAATTTACCTCACTGCCTCTGGGAACTCTCACTGAAGGCCAATTACTAATAAATGTTGTGTGTGGTTATCTTTTTACCCCCTTACCTTCAAGCATCCAAGTAAGAACACCTGAGAGATGAAAGCTTAAAAGAGCAATACAATTATTTTAGTGACATTTCTTCAGTTCATATATGAATTTTGCTACAGTTTACCTCTAAATCCTTACATTTTTACAGATTTGTTAATAAAATTTGTTTACCTATGTGCTTTTCCTCTCTGTGCTTTATATAAATAAAACAAGCCTGGAAGATCACCAAAGGCCCAAAGTGACATATTTCTGCTTAATGGGAACGCAATCAATCAGTACCACATTTTCTATATTTGTGGAGTTTAAAATGTTAGATTATTTTCCTAAAAATGTTTGAGAAATGTATATTTAGTTGCATGAATATTTCTAATTGCATTCATAATGGTGCTGTTTGGTTCTTGAATGATGAGGTGAGTAGAAACATGCATCTATTCTGAGCTCAAGGTCAGTATTATTGCAAATGTAGACTTTATTCCTGAGCTGTTGAATATATTTTACGTTTACATTTAATAAACTGTGGCATGGGTTCATCAATGATCTGGGCATCTTTTATAGGTGCAAATTAGAATTTTGCACATCATTTCTAAGTCATAAAGCTCCCTAAATTCTAAAGCTCTTTTTTGAAGTGATGACAAATATGATGCTACATTAACTGAAAAACAAAGGTATTACATTTTTTGATTGCTTCTATACAGCAATGATAAACTGAGTGTTAAAGTAACACATGATGACCAATATATCCACTGTTTTTGTGTGTGTATGTTGTTGCAATGGAAAAAGTGGCTTAGTTTTATTATTTTCTGTTGTGGTTCTGATTGGTTTAAATATTTAATCCTCACACACAGAATGTTCACATACAAAACATAAAAAACAGAGGAAAGAAAAACCAGCATTTTTGTCAAAACGCAACTTTCTGCGTTTTATCCTCCTAAAACACAGTATGACCAAAGCGTAATGTATGTTTTAACCTTTTCTGTTTCACAGGAATCTCACTGCCACAAAAACACAAAGACAGACTGTAACACAGATTACACAGGGAAACTAGAAAAAACAGGTACTGATCTCTGGAAAAAGGCCTTTTATTCATACTTTGAAGATGTTTAGGATGATGTAACAGCATATTTAAAATCATAGTGCAGTGCAAATGCCATAAAAATGTCCTTTTGCTAAGAAAAACATACTAAAGTCTTAATAAACCAACATCCTGACAGATACAGATACCTAAATTCATTTTTGTTCTTATGGCTTACTTATTTATAAATGCTTTTATGCTTTCTCCTCTTACACACATATGCATAATTTACATATGACCTATTTAAGGTGAACTCTAACGTTATGGATTTACAGTCATGGTATCACCGGGGGGTTAATCCCTTTCGGTGCTGAAGGGGATTTTTACAAAAAAAATCTGTTTTGTCTGAAAGCATGATTTCCCCTTTAAGCTCCTGAGGCATTTACAGCAGCTATACTGCTGGTATTTGAAACCTGGGGGCTTAGTGTTTTTCCTCTCGCTCACTGTCTTATGCATGACTCAATACCTGTCAATATGTCTCAGAGAAGACACCTTCTGAGGGTGAAGGCTCTGATTGTTTGTAAATGTCAAACGTCTCGACCAGAAGGTTTAAAACTCATTAAAAAAAAGAGTTAAAAAGAAAAAAGCCCCGGTAACTATGGCAATGAGCATCATTGGGCGACCCTCAATGCAACTTATGCTAAAAGGGCCAAGAGGTTGCTATGACAACTGGAGGAAAAACAAGACAGATTGAGGTGAGGGAGAAAGTTGGAGATGGTGTCTTTACGCGAGCACAAAAAATGTTTCCAATAATTCATCTAGAAGAAAACATTTTTTTAAAAATCAGGGAATAGACTTGTAAAAGCGTGCCAAAGAACATGTTGGTTTTCTGCACCTTTTCTCATCGAGACGTACCGCTCAGCATGTGTACATCCTCACTTTCACACCTTCACACAGTAACATAGTGACAGCCTGCCTGCTGCTCGTTAGAGAAGATTCACATGAATGTTAATTAGGAGCAATATCTAGCCTTTGGATTCGTTCTGTCATCTCAGCAAATGGAGCATTTGCTTTCTAGTAATCTCCTTTTTTCATTTCTAAATCCTGTTTCTATTTCTCCTCCACCTCTAACACCAGCTGTCAGGGTTGGATGGTTTTATATGACTTTAATGTAAAGCCTGTTTTTGTATTAAAATGTCCATCCAGGAGCATCTCTTCCTGAATGTCTGACAAGTGGTTTGTTAACTGTCTGTGTGTGTTGCTAATTGGACGATGAAGCACTGAGACACAGGGAGTCCAGACATCACAATAAACCGATGTAGCCTGTTTGGAAAGGCCAGATTATTGAGAGTCACACATGCCCAATTACACGCCTTCATACTGATAAAACCTTGGCGGCTCCACAAAATTAAGCAACTGAAAAAAACATGTTTATGTAAAGAAGTTGAAATATGTAAAAAGACACATTTAAACAAATGACTGAACTACTTACTGACTGAGAAGGTTATTAAACTTTGCACAAGTAAGGAACTCCGGATCTAGAAATCATCTCACGCTCATCATGTTCCAGTAAAACCAGTAACATAATGTGCTCAGAAAACAGGATGTTAACAGTACAATATAAAATCTATGTACTGCCAAAACTTGCATACATTTTAAATAAAAACAGATTAAAACTATTCTTAACCCTTATCCTAATCAGCTGCCTGAACCACCTGCAGTTGCTCTACTCCTCACCCGACCTCTAAGGCTGAGCCACCCTACAAAGGACCCTCCACAGGCCTTGCTCCAGGAATGTGCCCCCAGTTTCCCTATTTCTGGGTGAGGTTTTCCTAATGCACGCATTGTTGTCTATCCATCAAAGATTTTGAGTCACTCTTAGTCTGACCCCTCCCCTGAGGCCTGTTTGCCATGGGAGACCCTAGGCATTGATCCAGACATCATAGCCCCCAGGATCACTGGATACTCAAACCCCTCCATGTTAAGGTGGCAATTCTGCAGATAATTCCACAAATCATTGTCTGTCAACACAGTTCTCTGTGACATCTACAAATTCTGATTATGTGACCACTATCCAGAAACATTGGTCTTCTGAGTACCAAAGCTTATTTAAAATGGACTGAGGCAAAGCGGGAAACTGTTCTGTGCAGAAAAATCTCAATTTGAAATTATTTTTAGATGCCAGGTCCTCCTTACCTAAAAGAGAGAGACGAGCCTGACTGAGAGAGACAGACGAATGAAAAGTTCACCTCACTTCACAATCAACGAAAACGTGGTTCCTACAGCACTTACAGTGTGACATACACACTCACCCACCCACACACCACACACTCCACAACCTCTCACAGGCAGACGATTACTCTTAAACAACAAAGAGGATGAACTGCTGATTCTAATGGTTGGTTAAAATACATTATTTTTAATTAAAATCAAGGCAAGGTGTGGTGAAATGCTGAATGTGCTGATATGAACTCCAAAGACAAGCTCTCACCACTGTCCACTCCCAAACACCTCATTTGTCAATAATAAGGTACAAAGAACAGCTTAATGTCATGATCTGTTTGTGGGTTGATTTTTGTGTTGTTTTTGTTTAGTTACTATACTTGTTCTTCTGTTATCAGTCACCTATTCCTCTGTCAGCTGGCCACACCCATCTACACCTGTTCCTGGTTACTTAAGCCTGGTTCACACGGCATGAAAATTGTGCTGATTTATTTACCCGATTTTGACCTTCCAACTATCTTAAGGACACCTAGATTATCGTGATGGCTCTGAAGATAATCTTATGAAATATTCCTGCCGTGTGGTGTGAGTTAAGAGGGATCTAGTCAGCTCGGAAGGATGATAGGACTGCTCCTAAGCCCAGTGTGAGAATAATACGGATTTTTTGCGAAAATTGCAGATTTATGAGGCTCCTTATACAGGTAAACATCTGAAGGGGTTGACATTAGGGGTGCAACAATACACGTATCTGTATCGAACCGTTCAATACAGTGCTTTAGGATCAATACACTCTTGTATCAAACAATGCAGATTTTTCAAATTTATTTTATCAACTTGTCTTCTGAAGATGTTCTGTGTTGAAGGATCAGTGGATCTGTGTTCGACTACTCCACCTAGGCTGCATTATCGAGCGCAGATCCACTGAGAAAGTTGCTGTTTCAGCAACATTTCATTTAAAACCTGTACTTTTGAGGTTAAACAAATGTTCACAATTAATTCCAATAAATTACAAGTTAAGTAGGGCATGGACATGGCTCTTTTTTGTATTGAAAAAATATCGAACCGTGAGACTAAAGTATTGAAGCGAACCGAATCGTGAAATTTCTGTATTGTTGCACCCCTAGTTGACATGTATGCATATCTATGATTTTTTTGGGGGGTCTCTCAGGTTTTGAAAATCCATCAACAGTTTTAAAATCTTGCCAGGTGAACCAGGCATTAGTCACAGCTGCAGCCAATTTTCTCATCAGCCCCAGTCCTCATAGTTCCTCGGCTCTCTTCACACATCAGTCTGGCATTGTTGTGCTCTATGTTCTCCTTGTATGTCCTTCACCCACGATTTATGTAAGTTTTTGCAGCCATGTCAGCCCTTTTGTTTTGGTTTAATCATACCTGTAGGATTCTCTCTGATCAATCTGCACTCAGGGGTTCGAAAGCTCCAAATCCCTGACACTTCCAGCCTGTTTCCATTTTACTTTATCCAGCATTAGTTCTTGTTTGAGTTTGTCTTTTCAGCAATTTATACAATGCAAACAACCTGAAGGGATTTTAGCAACTGTGATTTTTTCTGATTCTTTTTTAAAATTATCCCAATTTTCTGGGCTTCAGGGAGGCACTCTAAAAGAAAACATTTAGTCTGAGTTACGACTGCCACATGAGCTGACTAAATGTTTCATCAGCTGTGTTTAATACATTTTTAAAAACCTGTTCTACTCTCTGTTGCTTTTGTCTGTTGATCTTTTTTTTCCGTTGGGCAGGTTTAATTAAACATGACCTTGTTTTCTGAATAAAGTCTAACATGTGAAACAATTAGAGGGAGAAAATACAGAAAAAAAACCCCACTAAAACTCTAAAGTGCTCCACTTCAAAGGAGGTTCTGCCTCTGGTTTTCTTTCACAAGCCGGCAGAAACACAATGAAACCCATGTGTTGATTTATCAAAGAGCAGGCACGTGCACACACACACACACACAACACGTACACACACTTGTAGACACTGAATACAGAATCCTTAATAGTTCTCTGAAGAAAAAATAAACCAGGAACTAGTTATTAAAATCTAAACACAAACAGCTTCTTGGTCACCAAAAAAAAAAGAACACAAGCACACTTTTCAAAAAATAAGACCATCATCTCCTGATCAAACAGATAAACAACAAAAACCACTCATTTTATTGATTTTTTTTTACGATGTCACTCAATTAGCCTTCACGGCTTCCTGAACAAGAACCAAATCACCACTTCAAGTGATAAAATCAGCTAAAGCCTGCTTTACCTTCTGAGAGATAAGAGGTGCTTAAAAAAATAAGCCTGAAGAGAGTTCAGATCATGAGGTGTTTGAGTCAAACTGTACAAGACACAACAATACATCTCACTTTCCCAAGTAGAAGCAAGCGTGCGCTGACATCAAACGTAAACATCAGCATAGATTCTGTCATCCAGAACATGGTTAAAAAAAAGTCTATAAACTCAAACTATTTCCTGTAACACCGAACAGGGATTTTAGAGTGAATGCCTTTATGTTAGCTTGTTAAAAAGCAGTCGAATAAACTGTTCTCATCTATAAATCAGATTAAGGGGTCATGTTTAAAATCTATCTGGTCTCTGTATAACCAAAGCAACAGCTGTGTCCAAATACTCAACACAAAGAAAACTTGTTCCCAGAGCAGGTGTCACTATAGCTGTCCCTTGTCTCTGATCCTGTTTATGGACAGGGTCTCAAATCTCAGTCCTGGAGAAGAGGGTGTCTGGTTTTGGAGCCTTGGGGTCTCATTTCTGTTTTTTTTTTTAGAAATAATTCAGTCCAACTGGGCTGCAGCAAATGTAGCTGGGAAAAATGCAGCTAATTGTATATTTTACACAGTAAATTTTGCCAGTTGCTGGCTAATTTTGGCTTAATCTTCAGATCATGACCCTCAATATGCAGGTGTTTTGGAACATCCCACTAAGAGGGCCGCATGAGCATTATGGTGGCCCTCGAAGGGCCAGTTGTAACTAACTTTGCTGTATTGTATTTAACTTCGACTAAACAAAACATCATGTTCCTCGTCTTGTTGCTATGACTGGGCACCTCTAACAAACAATAACTGAGCTCTATGTGGTATCTCATACATAGAAACAATGTTTTAAACATCCTCTTAAAAATACTGAAAAAGTATTACGTGTACGACTGACTAAATGTAAGATAAACAATACAGAAATACTGTTAAAAGTAAAAGTAAGAGAGTTTTATTCACTGTTCAGTTGTGGTGAGTAGCTGTAGCTGACCGAGAATTCCCACTGTTCCAGTTTAAATCTATGACTTATAAGTGGGAAATTCCCTCTTTTCAGTCCAACTGGGCTACTGCAAATGTAGCTAGATTTTACACAGTAAATTTTTCCAGTTGCTGGCTAATTTTGAACAATGTGCACCTTCAAGTGGTGGGAAACTGTCATTTTGACGGTAAAATAATCAACATGCATTATGGGAGCTGTAGTTTTTGGTCAATACTGGCTTTAGGACAGCTTATTTTATGACATTAATACATTTTTTAAGCTCTCACGCGCCACATGAAATGTGGTGGGCCTTGAGTTTGAAACATGTACCCTACCATTGATAAGTTGGATAAAATGGGTGTATGAATTATTTTCTTAAATGTTTTGCAAATGTTTTTTGCTAGTATTTAAATAAAAAAATAGAATAAGAAAACATTTTTATTGGCATTTTGAGAATTCAACTCTATGCTCACATCTAAGAATACAATCAAATAAACTAAAGTGAAAATCCGTTTTACTTAGTAGCACAAATCAAGTCTGATGCTACTGCTTTCTTTTCATTAATGTGGCCCAATAGTAACCAATCAAATAAGCTTCAGGTCTTATTTTTAGTTAGGTTGATTTGTAGAGTTAAGCTAAATTTGATACAAACAGAAAACAAAGTGGAAAAAGAGGGGGGAATAAAAAAAATATTAAAGAAGTACCAGCTAAAAAAGGATTTCTCTGAGTATTTTACGGCTTAGTGAGCACAAAGGTTAATGTTCAATGATCCAAACACTCAACTGCACACTGCAGTCAGGTTGATAAATAAGAAATGTGCAACTATTGTTCCCATTTTCCTGTTTTAAACACTGTCAAACGTAGAATGAGCCATTTATTATCTCTGTGCTCCGTGATACACAGTTCTACAAACATACTGACAACCAGAGGTCAGGCTTGCAGCTAATCTTCTTTATAATCACAAGGTTTGACTGTTGGAAGAGAACAAAGTTCACAGTGAGTTAGGGGGGTGGGGTGGGGTTGTTTTCCAACAACAAAGAGCGAGGAACAGCAGAAAGCATAAGAGAACATTGGAAAACCACTTTTACCGTTGGACAATATCGTTTTAAATGAAACTCTGAACTAATGTACTTTTTCTCACAAGCTACTCAACTTTAATTTCAAGTCCTTTTCTTATGAGACTGCTGATGGAAATCTACACATTGTAGAACCTAAAACCTGTAAGTTGTCTTTATATCTATATGAAAACAAATCAAGTTTTAACAGTGTAATTACTGACAGTTAGCTGTAGCCGATGGGGTGAGACAATAACGTTTTTGCCTGTGTTCATTTGTCTGTAACGTTAGCAAAGGATCCCATAAATCACTCCTTATTGAAACTCTCAGATAGAATTCAACGGGTCTACAATTGATTATCTTTTGGAGCCAAACAATTCAAGCTTACTGCTACAGCAAGCTGACATTAGAAAACAGAAAATGATTACAAATTGTACAGATTATGACCTAAAACATGATGTGGTAGTAGATGAGAATCATTATCAAAACACTCTTATGTAATCTCACTGTTTCACATAAAACCATACATAAAACCCTTTACAAAGTTTGATCCAAATGGCTCTAGCTTCATCTTTTTCATCATGACATTAACTTGAAAGGCAGCAGGCGATACATGAGCATCATGAGCATCATGGTGGCCCTCAAAGGTCCAATTGTAATTAACTTTGAAGTTTCATGTTTAACTTTGATTAAACACGAAACATCACATTCCTCATTTCATTGCTAGGTCTGAGCACCACTAACAAACAATAACTGAGCTCTAGTTGGTATTTCCTGCATAGAAACAGTGTTTTAAAATGTCCTTTTAAAAACACTGAAAAGTACTATGTGTACGACTGACTAAATGTAAAATATATGATACAGAAATACTATTAAAAATAAAATAGTTTTACTCACTGGTGAGTTGTGGCGAGTAACTGCTGTCTTGAATTCTGAACTCTCCAAACTTTCTGACAGGGAATTCCCACAGGAGGGGCCTTCCAGTTTAAATTTACAACTTGTAAGTGGGAAATTCCTACTTCCCAATACAACTGGGCTGCTGCTAAAGTAGCTGGTGAAAATGCAGCAAAATGGAGATTCTACACTGCAAATTACACTAGCTGCCAGCTACTTTTGAACCTTGTGCACTTCCACCCAGCGGTGGGATGCCATCATATCGCAGGTAGAATAATCAACATGCATTATGGGAGATGTAGTTTATGGTCAATGCTGGCTTTAAAGCAGCATACGCTTATTTTAAGACATTAATACATCTTAGAAGCTCTCGTGGGCCACATTTGGCCTTCAGGCCTTGAGTTTGACACATGTGCTTTAGGGGTTAAATTACTTATTCATTTTCCCATTTCATTTATGTTTTGTATTTTTTCTTTACAACTAACTCCTGTCATCAGAACTGGTTTTCTGAAAAAGCAGACTTTTATTTTTAATTTTTATTTTTCCTGGCAGGATTTCTATTTAGTGCATAAGTGCACTCACAGGTGCAGGCTGTAATTTTTACATGTCAAAAAGCAACCATGTCATAAAAGCTCCGCCAACACTACAGCTCACTTCAGTGTGACTAAATTAGACCTGTGGGTGGTTATTTGAAATTATCGCAATTTTCAAATCTTTTATATCAAGATCAGCATTTTAAAAAAAAAGTATTCACATGCACATGGTCACCCCTATTGTTGAAACTGGAAACTATGAGAAAATTTTCCTCAAGCATGAAGTAAAATCTCTGTGTAGCTTCTGCTATTAAATAAAGTAGAAAGGGTTCTGCTGAGAGTAGTAATTTCCATCTCAGGTGTTTTACTATTTAGAATAATTATAAGCCTTTATTAAAATATTTAATACGATTTGTATAGTATTAATACGGAGCTGCAGCTATTTGCATACATCTACCTTTCACTCAGCTGTAAGTTTGTCCCTCCTGTACAGTTTTCACTGTCAGTGTGTTTGTTAGTGAAGAATTGAAGGCCTATTACTGTATTTTGGCAAATGATGGCAGTGAAGCTATTTTGGTCAAAACGTAAAAACATTATGAACAATCTCATGAATATAGTGACCCAACAAAACAAAGTGGGCTGCTCTTGCTTTCACCATAGCAAGCAGTCCACTTTGTTTTGTTGGGTTTTTGATTTTGTTTGATTTTGTTTGGGCTGTTCTGGCTTTCACCATAGCAAGCAGTCCAGTTAGTTTGTGTTTGTTTGGGCTTCTCTTGCTTTTCCCATAGCAAGCAGTCCA
>JARVJO010000039.1:8272290-8301255 GCA_031762555.1 Cynodonichthys magdalenae
GTTTAGTTTGTTTAATGGTTAATTTTGTTGGGCATCAAAAAAATTACTTTAAAGCAATAAAATTTAAATACATTTTCCTTTTTTGTCATGACTTCCTGAGCCAGGTTGTGACAATAGTCAAATGCCATGCTCAGAGTATGAGTTTGGAATCACTTTCAGCTACTACCACATCCGATTTTAGCTCAATACCTGTTAAATTGACTGAGTTATAGTCGTTTTTTTGTGCCGGTTGATGTTGCTTAAATTTGGTGGCCTACTTCCTTAAAGTTGTTTCCAAAAGTTAATCAGTCAAAGATGTACATTCAGTGTTTACTTCCTGAAAGGTTTGATAAAATCCATCCAGCAGTTTGTGAAATATTTTGCTAACAGACAAACAGGTTGACTCTAACAGTCCAACCCTTTTTTGTTTCTAGAAAAGATCTCATGTAATGAGTAAACCTTGGCATATGTGTTATGAAAAGCTTATACCTACTACCACACGTAATTTTAGCTCATTGCCTGTAAAACTGACTGAATCGTAGCCATTTTTGTGTTTTATAAAGTCAGTTAATCGTGGCAGTCAACGTAAATTGGATCGACTCTAAAGGTTAATCACGTGTAGAGGTTCATCAAGTGATTGTGCTCAGAGTGTTTCATTAACATCCATCTTTTGGTTCATGAGATACGTTGCTAACAGACAGGCAGAGTGAACTCCAATTAGTTGACGGCAAAATTCTAAGCAAAGTATGCGTTTAATTTTTTAGTGCTCAGAATACATGTTAGCAATCAGCCTCAGCTAATACTGCACCAAATCAGCTCAATATATTTAAAATTGACTGAGTTAAAACAATGTGTTTTTGAAGATCCGAGGCAAACATCTTGAGTTGTGTTGACTTCAATAGTTAATTAGTTGAAGATGTACAACCAATGATTACTTTCTGTGAGTTTCATTAAAATATGTTTTGTGGCTCATGAGATATTTTGGTAACATACATGAGGTCTTTGATTTACTCGACTCGCGTTTTGTGGTCATGATGGTTTTAAAACACATTTCTGTGATTTTCATTAAGGGCTGATGAAAGCTGTGACATGTCGGACGTTTCCGTCGCATCAGTTCTGACAGCCTTTCCTCTCCTCTACAGCAAGTATGGAGGTGTTGAGTGGCCCCTGGGCTGATCT
Organism: Cynodonichthys magdalenae; assembly: GCA_031762555.1. NCBI lineage: Eukaryota > Metazoa > Chordata > Actinopteri > Cyprinodontiformes > Rivulidae > Cynodonichthys > Cynodonichthys magdalenae. The sequence continues at coordinate 8,273,449 of JARVJO010000039.1, forward strand.
GGCTCTTCTCCTGCGACAGGCTGTCACGCTCGTAAACAAAGAGACGCGTGCCGCTCTTCCTCTCTGGCTGTTGGGCTCGCTGCTATTCCTGTCTGTCTGTCTGCTGCTGCTGCAGATGATTGTCTTCCTCAGCTGGAAGCTCAGACGAGGTGAGGGCACATTATTATGTAATCATGTCAAGCCCCTCCACACCACTTCTGGTAGATTTTTTTTTTTTTACTGCGGCTGCAGGTTTTCATTTAATCCTATAAACTGCAGCTAAAAAAATCAACATAAAAAAATAAAACTTGCTTGAAAACATACATGCTGCCACAGCAGCACATGTTTTGAGCGTACGTGACAACTCATCTCGCCTGCGGGTAGAGACCAATTTCTTTCACGTCCTGAATAAGCCACATTCTAAAAATAAAAACATGACCAAATTTGGCGAACAGGTACAAATACTTCAAACCTTGAGGAAGTGACAGTTTGGGGACAAATCTAAGTTTGACTCTAAAGATAAAAATCACTAAGAGGATTCATAATGGTGTGTGTATTAATACAGCCTACAGGAGGGGTTATTTTTATTTAATGCTTTTAGGTGCGATCGGGTTCTAAGTTTTGTTGAACTCTGACCCCTTTGTTCTGACATAAACCAATCATCCTGTAAATATCACAGGTCCTTCTTCACCACCTGCTCCTGCTTGATGTGAAAAGCAAGACATCATCCCTCTGCTTTTAAACAACATCCTCACATGAATACACTATCCATTTAAAAAGCACTAAAGGTCAGGTCTGTGCCTCAATTTTAAAGAGCTAATCTTTGTAAAAGTAAATGAGCTTGAACTGGAGTGGCATGCGTGTGATATCTGCTGTGCACTGTAGGGGCAATTATGATCAATTACATCTACTCAAATGGACAAATTACCATTTTTTTTGTAGTAAAAATGAAATAAAACTCTGATGTGCCATTTTGTGATGGTAAGAGGTGCATCTAGCTAATCACTAAAAAGCTAAGAAATGTGTTTTCTATCCATAATTGAAGTTTACACTATCACAGTCAAATCAGTTGCAAAACGGTTTCAGTATCTGAATAGAACTAATAAAAAAACACTGTTTATGTTCAATCAAAATCACTTATTGCCTTTTCCCAGTTAGTTTTTAAAGTAGACATATCATGTTTTTAAATCCTTCTTTTATCACATTTAAATCCTTCAGTTGAGGTCTATACAAAGTGGAACTGCAATGCTTTGGTCTGAATTCCTCCTTGTTGTAGCTCCACAAGCCCCTCCTTCCCCCCTTATCTGGGGTATGTCTCAGGTCAACTAGTTTTGATGCTGTCTCTTTAAATCCAAACGAGGCACTTCACACCCCGCCCCCCTCCAGCTTCCAGAGCAATCAATTTCAGTTTGATAGAGGGGTTTACAACTATATAGCAGCACAGAAACTTTTTATTTACAAATTAAAAGAAGTCAACAAGGGAAGTCTTGTCCAGCACACTCCTAAAGACTCCAAATACACAACAAAATATATTTAACAGCTAAAAAAGTGGATTTTACATATGTCCCCTTTAAACATAGCGAAGTATAACTTTAAACATAAAAAGGTTTTCATAAACTATAACAGATGTTGCAGTTTATTGCAGTAGTTTTCCAGATATATTGATATGCGATTCTAAAATGCATGAATGTCAACAAAGTACTTGGTGAATTTGCTGGAAACCATGTGAAGCTTGAACCGCGTGACTGAGCAACATTAATCTGTTTAGGTGGACAAACGTTACGGAAACAAAGCAGAGAATCGATGAGATGTTGAGGTGGAAATTTAGGAATCTGCTGCCAAACACTAAAGAAAACGAAGAGCTGGAGTAAGATGATTGTCGTGGATGAAGCAGGGCGGTGGAGCGCCGTAAAGACAGAGTTCACCATTCAAACGTACAAGGCTTTAGCAAAACTTCTTCTAGTCCAGTTAGGTTGCTATTTCAATCGACCCCGTCTTTTTACCTAAATCTTTTGTTCAACTAATGTGATCGTAAATACAAATGAAAACATCAAAATTGTTGGATTTCTTTATCTCAACTCAAACTTTTTTACCTATTTTCAGTCACTTTGGCTCTTTTTTATGGTAAACAAACGCATGTGGTAGTTGGCAGCCAGTTTAGATTTAACAACACCTGAACCAATGCAACTATTGTTACTTTTATTTTATATTAACTGATTGGGTCACAAAGTTAATTTCTCATGAATAAAAACTGTAATTTCAAAATGCTTTGCTGGTTAGAATGATATTGTAACTCTGACAACCAATCACATCTTTGGTTAAGATAGGCAGGTTGAATCTGTTCCTGTAATATTTATCATCATTATAAAAAATGTTGACTTTTACAGTTTTTAGTTTATTCCCCATTTAACTAACATATGTTGGATGTATTCATTACCTGCTGTTGCTGTTTTAATTCCCAGTTGAGGCGGATCTGTCAGGGCTCCAGTTGGACATGAGCGCCATCTACAGGCAGAGATGTGGAGCTGCACACCGCCGGACGAGAAGTTTCGGGTCACATTCGGGCACCTGACAGAGCCCACTCACAAAATAATTACTGATTAGACGATATAAAACAGAGCCTGTCCTTTTCTCAGCATCTGTGACATTTCAAGTCTGTTTTGGACCTTTTCAAAATCCAGTGGTGCCTCCAGAAATGTTTTAATTAAGGGGCCTAGAAGGGGGGCCAGTGAAAATAATGAGTTGGCACCAAAACCAGAAGAATTTTAGGTTTGCTATGTTGTCATAGAGACTTTTGGACAAATACAATTGATTTTATTTTTTTTAGTTTAGATTGTTTTTACTCACTACACAACTTACTGAAACTTCTCTCCTGCATTAATATTTAAAAATATATTATGCATCCCGAGACCCTACAGCGTGGTTTTAGACCAGTTGATCTTACTTAGGTGGACTAGATTTAAAGTTTTATTTAAACATTTTCAATGAAATAAATTTATTTTAACTTCTAATTTATCAAAAACAATGTTTGTTTTTTCTGTTCATGAGTCTCAATAATCCTTAATAGCTGTAGAAAATTAAAAATGCACATGGAACAAAAGCTTGAGACAGAAGGAGAAACTATGTGGCTGATGGGAGCCAGCAGGGTTTTTTTAGGGGTGGTCATTAACCCCCTGCCCGCCCCCCTTGGTGGCACCCCTGTTAAAATCCTCAGGATGATCTAGAAACTATACAAAAATGTTTTTTAAGAGCTGGTTGTTAGGGAAGAGCAAATTCTGTATTCTTGCTTTACTCTGAACAGTCTAATACAAATAATAAATGCATAAAAAGCACAATTATCAGCCCATTTGAGATTTTTACAACAAAGAAAACAAAGTGATGGAAGATTTCAGAGTATAACATTCCTTTATTTAAACAGTGTTACACAGGGAGGACAAGTGGCTGTGTGGGGAGACACAAGACAAGCTGCTAGACATGAAAACCCACCAGTGATTACTGGTTAGCAAACAGGAAGCAAAGCAGCAGCTGGATGATTTTCCAAATGCAGTTTCTACTCGTTGGTTTCTGTTTAAAGTATAAAACATGATCTAAAAGTCACTTTTTGAATCGTTTGACAGGAATCAAAACATTACATTTTTATTCTTAACTGTAACAATCCAAACATGGATGTGCTGCTTTTTAAAACTCGTAATAAACAGTTATCAACTTTTAATGTGTGATAGTTTGGAGTTTACTGAAAACTATTTTGGAAAAGTCAACCATGCAGCCCCAAAGTTCCTGTGACGGGACAAAAGAGAGGCCTTGAACAAGAAGGTCGACCTGGGTGCTGAACAAGGTGGCAGAAATGTAGATTTGTAGTGGTGTTTCTTCATTGTCAAAAAAAAAAAAAACAACAACAAACAAAACACAGCAAAAATATTAAAAACGCAAGAGGCGGTACAACAAATCCCACCTTCCAACAACTGGAAGAATTTCACAGAAAAAAAAAAGAAACAACAAGAAAGTCTACAAACATGGTTGATGAGATCTTTTGGAGCAGTGAAAAAAAAAAACTGCAGAGAGATGAAAAGTTGCTGCTTCATCTTTAAAAAAAAAATACAAAACAAAAAAAGGATTAAGAAGTTAAAGCTTCCCCCCTCGTGGAATGTTGTTTATACCTGCATAGAGGTGAAACCAAGACTGTAAGTCTTAGTTTACTAAAAATATTTCACTTTATAATCTTAAAACTCAATGCGTGAGTAGAAGGGAGATAATTAGATTCAAATTAACTGTATTTTTTAAATTTTATTTTTCCTGAACCTTATTCTCCTTTTTAATCTTATTCAAAATGTCCAATAACAGTGTAATGTAATTACATTTTTTTAAACAATTTGGCTGAAAATCTGTGTCATCTAAACACATTAGGCCATGTTTTGACACATTTATTGCCACACAGTCACATTTGTTGTAAAGTGAGTAAAAAGAACAGGAAAATAAACTAACGAAGGGCTTCTAGGGGGGCTTCAAACCCTCTAAAATATTTCCCTTTAAAAGAATTCTTACTTTTGTGTTGTTATTTGGTATAGTGGCCGATTCAGTGTTTGTGTTCTGTGAATGTGCGTGGTCACGAGAACAGCAGAGTCAGCAAAATGTCTGGAAAACGCAGTCGAGACAAAACTGTACGAACTGAGATGAGCTGCTACAGGTTCTTAAATCCGTCAGCACAGAGGCATTTTATCTAAACTCTCCATGTGGAAAAAAAACATAAAAACAACAACAACGTGCAGGTTTCGATCATCTCTAACAGGCTTTGTGTGTGTTCTAGTAAAGATATGAGAAGCCGAGCGTGAACGGGTGCAGAACAACAAACAGGCTGCCGTTAGCGGAGCTGAATCTGGGACAGAACTGGTTTCAAGTCATCCTCGTTTTGGTACCTTTGCTACTAGAATATTTTAAATGAAACTGCAGGATTACATTTTGCATAATTCAAAACAAACGTCTCTGCAGAATACAACAGAACGTGTTAAAGCTAGTTTTTCCCACAGATTAAGGCCAACTTACATTATTATTCTTTTTTTTAATTAATTCCCAAGTTATTAGTTGGCACTCTCCCGGTTATTACCCAGTTTCCAGGTCCTCTCTCCCAATCAAAGGTCAGTTTTTATCTCCCTTGTTACCCTGAGGCCCAGTAGGAACAGTTAGTGTCGTACAGCTGCTCTTTTTTATATAACCTTCATTTTTGTTATTCACCAGCTTTTAAGTCTGTTCTTTTTCAGTTCAAACTCCTTTCTAATAAAAAAAAATATATATGGTGCATTTAAAATGTCACATTCAGCTTCTTAAGCCTAATTACTGCTCTTATTTACTTAAAAAGTTCAAATCGTGTCTTGTTATTTAAACTGAACTGAAGATGAACTGACTCAGCTGTTGAGGAATGAAATGAAATATTATGACACAAAAAAAAAACATTAATAAAAAACATGGATGATTTTTTTTTCCTGTAATATTTAAGCATCCTAGCTTTAAGTATTAAAACAGTGAAAAGGTGGCACAACTTTAATCTATAATGTGTTTAAAAAATAGCTGTGCTTATCTGTTTCCTGCACTCTAACACATTAGGTTGTTATTAAAACAGGTATATTATTTGTCGAGGAGCTGTTTTCAACGAATAAAAAAAATGCACAAAAAAATATTGGGATTCTGTGTATTGATTCATTAATATTTCCTGTATTGATTAAAAAAGTGTTTTGAATTTTAAGCTTTATTTAAAAAAAAAAGGTGAATTATTTAATACAGGCATGCTTAAATCTTATCTGAGTCAGTTATTGGTGCATTATTAGTTACGCATGACACTACAGTATATGCTCTGTTTTTGTAAAACAAAACGCTCTATTTAAAAAAAAAAAAAAAAAACAGCTACAGGTGTCAGGCTAACAAAGTGGTTCTGTTTGTTCCCTCGGATTGAGTGAAAAAGTTTTACTCTTGGTTTTTGAACTGAGGGGATTAAAATGCACCATCTGGGATGAGAGCGACATCTTCAGCCCCGATGACTAAACCTCCTTTTCTTCATCTCCGCTCCTGGAGGTCGCGGTCGGTCGAGGCGGAGATGGTTTGCTGTCACCGTGAGCCTTTCAGTTCTGGGAAAACAGATTGAAAGAAATCAGCTGCAACAATACAGGAACCAGCACAAAGCTATTTCTAATTCAAATCCCCTTCATGTTCCAGACGCTCAGCTCCAGCTGGCGTTCCGCATTTTCGTCACAAATACAACTACGATAAAATGATGAATGAGTAACTATCACTTATATTACCTGAGTTCAGTCAATCCTCCTCCTCTGCCAGTTCAGTTTCTTTATGAACAACCACTCTGGTAACAGACATGTCAGGATGTTGCTCTTTGGCCTCCTTTATGGCCTGTGCCAGTGCCTGCAGTAGCCGGGGGCGGCCACACGGTGGCAGCACCCAACACAGCAGGCAGAGGAGGGAAAGGAAGGTGGGGGAGGAAATGATGCAGGTAAATAAAAGTGAAATGAAATAAGAAGGATGCATAGGAAAATAAAAATCAATTAAATGCCAGATTTACAACCAGTGAGCCGTTTTACTTCCTCGAGGTGACAGGATGGTACACCGGAGGAGCGCTTCAGTAAAACAGCTACAAATGATTAAAAATTATTAGAAATAATAATTTCCAACAGAGAACATTTGAGCTCTGTTGTGTAAATCCAGCAAAATATAATAAAAGCAACATAAACAAAAGAAAAGGGGGTAAAAACTCATGCAAACCTAATGCTAAACTATGTATGCATTTTTTTTATAAATACAATAAGAAAATTAGAATAATGTTTTTCTCTTGTATAAACCTTTTTCTCGTTATATCACTTTGAATTTGTTTTATTTTATTCTTATAATTGTGCAGCTCTGTCTGTGTGAGGCAGATTTGACTAATATTGTAGAAATCTCTTATAAAAAGTGCAGAGGTGGCTCCAAACAGTCTTTGAACGTTAGTGAACGTATCTGAATGAGCTTATCCTCAGAGCTGAAATGACGTTAAATATAATCTGTATAGTTTTTTGAAAGCAAAGCTGCTATATGTCAGTGTAGGTTTCACTTTATGCTGTTTAAATCAAAAACAATGAAAGAGCAACAAAGGAACTAGGAGAGCAACAAATTCAGACAAAGTAACAGAAAAAAAACACAAATCTTAAATGCTTAGATAACAGTTTTCTGAATGCAGGTGTGAATAAGTGAGGATGTTATACAGTAGAAGCCTGAGTGAAATTTGAGTGGAACTGATGGAAGGTGGGCATCATTTCCACAAAAGAAAAATGCATTCAGAAACCAAGCAACATGACGGACATGTCACCAGATGACCTATCACAGCTTTGAGACTAACACAACCAGAGAAAATAACCCCCATTTTAGTTTTTTTAATGTTTAAATACAAAATTCAATATAAAATGTGTAATTCTGTATTTAAATATTACAAATATCATCAAAAATATAAAGAAATAACCCTAAATTGGTGAATCTGGATAGAAAACATTGACTAAGCATCTAAAATAGAGCCTTCCACACCACCTACGTTTGGTTAGAATAAAGCGACCTGTCAGCTGAGCAATAAAAGTCAAACCTGATCGTGGTCGATGTCGCAGTCTCCGGTGATGACGATGCGTTTTTCAATCCTTGTCTCTGACAGCCCACCCTTTAATGTCTGAAACAAAGTTATGACTTTATTAACAGATACTGTAAGCAATCTGTAGATGCAGCTAAGTAGTGGACTTTGTGCTGGAGCCAAAGCAGATTTTAATAAATCATCTGTCATGAAATAAAAAAAGGAGATGTGGTTGAACACCATGTAAAAGTCAGGTAATTCATTCAGTTCAAGCAAAACAGTCAATGTAAATTAAATGTTAAAGTAAATGTGTTTTTTTACTCAATTCAGTTGAGTGGAAACAGTTGACAACTTTTTTTAATTAAATTTATTATATGTTTTATGAGTGTGAAATGCAACAATAATGAAAAAACATGAAAGAACATCATAAAATGTGAATATTTTTTTTCAGAGTTCAGGCCATGAATTTAGAAAAGGATTACCACAAAAACAAGAAGTGTAGAAATGTTCAAAATTATTGTTTTCTAAATGTTTTAAGCCATTAATTTAGTTACTTTCGGATCAAACTCATTACTTGCCAATGTCAAAACAAAATGAAATAAAAGTTAATACTTGTTTGGATGAGATACAGTTTGTTTAAATTAACTCTAAATTCCCATAAATTCACGTGAAAAGTTTCCAGTTTGGAATATTTCCAAAAGCTTCCCAGCTTATCTTCCCAAAGAAAATGAATGAAAATTTACCAGAAACCAAACCCAGTGAGAAACTTCCCGCTCCTTCACATCGACAGATTAAAACTGTACATTGTGGTATTTAAATCACAGGCTGGAGTCATGATAATGATCCAGGTTTTTCTGTGGGTTTCTGTACCTTAGTAATGTGTGTTGTTGTAGTTGTGCACAAAGACTCAGAGGTGATCGTCTGAGCAGTCATCAACACTCCGGGTTCACCGTCACCGTTACCGTCCAGCTAACGTCAGAAAAACAAAAATGAGAGGATGAGCTCTACAGCAGCACCATCTCGTTACGATTACTGCTGTTTAAAAGAAAAACGCTTCTTTCTGTAGGTGAAAGAGTAACTGATATCCATGCAATGCTGCTAAAAAGGAAGCACTTTAGTATGTGGAACATTAGCAACCTTCTAAACAATGTGAAATGTTTCCCATCTAAAAAATATGGGCTTTTTAAATGTGCACCTGAGCAGCCTCGTATGTGATGGTCTTGGTTTCCGTATGTACGATGGGAACTTCTTTTGTAGCTATCTCAGTTTTCTGGGCTGCGAATGTGTCTGAAATAGTCACCATTTCTGTCTTTACCACGGGCGGCTGGGGAGGGAGGAGAGACAGGAGTGAGGAGCGGGGAAGGAGACAGTTAATATATTAATCTGACAAAATGAAAGAGAATAAGCACTTTTAAAGTACTAGATGAAAGTGATAGCGAGGTACAAATGTAGACTCATAAACAAAAAAAAGCAAGAACTCTTAAACTCATGCAACATCATGCAAATTCAATTTAAAACCATTTACTTAAAGCAAAACAAAAACAAAAAAACACTAAAGCAGCAGCCCGACCACGTATTTGTCTTTGGTGCCAGCTCAGAATACAACACAGCAAAAACATGCATAAAACACGAGCCCATGAAACCAGCATGGCTCCAATGACTAGAAAACAAAGCAGCTATTGAAACGTAAACAAGGTGACATTCAGGATGAGAGGGTGGCATTTCCAAAGTGGTTGGCAATGATGATTTCCACAAAAGCAAAATAAAAAGAGAATTATCACTGCCAAACATAATCTGGATTCAGGCAACAAACACACTTACCCACAGAAAGGCAAAAATCAGCATGCAAAGCAAAAAAAAAAAAAAAAAAAGGCATGCACCTAAAAGCATTGTGCAATTTCCCACTTAGGCCCCATTTACTTCACAACACATAAACAGAATGTAAAATAGAAAGCAACAACACCAACACACCACACTGGCACTAGCCAAGTTGATAATGGTATGAAATGTGATAAAAGAAATGAACATGTTTGAATGAAGATGTGTCTTTAAAACACAAATGCACCAAAAACACTGGTGGGTTTTTTTTTTTACAGTACTTTGATTTATCTTAGAGATTTATTCACAGGACAAAGGTGAGTGTGAGGATGTACATGGGGCTTAAATTTTCAAACAAGCAGGAAGGAAACCGGCGCTGTGATAAGCAGCAGGGGGAAAAAAGGAGGGTGTTTGTTTCTACAGCTGGCAGGAGGGATCAGACCCCAGGGAAGCTCCGCAGATGGCTCAGTGAAGACTTTACCTCAGAGCAACAAATAACCTGCAGCCGTGGCTCCACTTCAACCAGCAAGGCTTCTCCGTTCACTTTAGGTTCCTCTTCTTCTTCTTCTTCTTCGGTAAAAGCCACCCCGGTCCCCTCAGGTGGGACGAAACTGTCGGGAGCTTCATCCGGAGTAACCATCAGATCTTCTGTACTTTCCTCCGTCTCACGTTCAGTTTTGATCTCCTCCACTGCACACTTCTCTGTTTCCTCCTTTATGAACTTTTCTTCTTCGGTGGTTTCTTCTGCGGGGTGGCTGACCTCAGCGGGAAGGGAAGGAGCGTCCCGAGGTGCAAACTGCTCCTCCGCTTCCTTAACCTTGTCCTCCTTCTCTAGCTCCTCCTCCTCTTCCTTCTCCTCTGGTATTTGTGTTTGCGAGATGGAAACAGAAACATCTGGATTGTACTCTGCCTCCTCCTCACTCTCGCTCTCGGATGAGGTGCTTTCTGGCTTGGTTGGCTGCGCTTCTTCCTCCGCCGCCACTTCCTCTCCAGCCCTGACCTTTTCCTCTCGCGTTTCCTGCTCCTCTGTAGGTGGAGCGTCGGCAGCAGCGGAGCTGGTTGTTACAGTGGCAAGTCCGGGTTTGGCTGCTTTGGAAATCTCCTGGAGGACAACGGTTTCTTCGATTTCAACCTCGGTCGTCTACACACGTTCACAGACACGAGCACGCACGTACAGACACACAACGAGGTGCACACGCATACACAAACAAACGCATGGGGACAAAAAAACAAACAAAACAAAAAAACAAAACAAAAACAAAACAAAAGCAGAACGTGATCATTGAACATAATTTAAAAAAAAAATGTGAATAAATTAATACAAAAGATGAATGAGTTTAAACTGTGGACAATTAAAACACTACTAAGTCATGGAAAAATAATTAAAATACAGAAGGTGGTAATGGAGAAGTTCAAGCTGCCAGAGGAAAAATAAATAAAGGCATGAAGGAAGTGAAGGTCTATAAAGTGTCATTAATGAAAGGATGGAGGGATTAGAGAAAAAAGTTAGTACCACCTTAGCAGGTTCTCTGGTTTCAGAAATCGTGTTATCAGGTGAAGCTGCTTCTGTTTGTGGGACATCAACCTGCATGACAGAGAGGTTACCATGACAACGTCAATCACACACCAACAGAAATAAATGTTAGCAACAATGAGATGCTTGTTATCGCCATATGAGGATGGGATCGCCAGATTTTGTGTCTCACTCTGTTCCTGCATCAGCTGGCACAAAAATGGGGGGGGGGGGGGGGGGTCAAAGAAGTGAAAAGAAAAACCAAAAAAAAATTACGACACATGCTTTAAAGAGAAATATCCAGCAAATACAAAAAAGAAGCCTTTCTTCATTCACAAAAGAAGATGGTTTTGACGTCAGCAGTCTTTGTGGAGACGACATAACATGAATCACACAACAAAAAATTCCATGCAGGGAAATGGGCTTTGTGGCGTTTGAAAAAGCTAAGTAAACAACACAAAATGATCACTTCAGAGGTTATTGTATTACTTTTTTCACTTAAACTCCTGCTTCAGTATATATTTCACAAAATGTAGCAAACAGAGACATTTGCATTTGCTCTGGATGACACACAAATAAAAAAAACAACAGCCATGCAACGTCCACAGCAAACATGACCTTAACAGAAATCCGACAAGCATCCTTATTTAATGAAAGCATTCCAATGTGTCAGTTTGCAAATCGAATTTTGAACAGCAAATGTTTGCCCATGAAAGAAAGCTTCTTCCTAAATGTAGTATCTCACTGGGCTGTGACTAGTTGGTGAACATCATACCCACACAGCAGACCGGTGTGACTGCTGGCATGGCATGGGGTTTGTTAACTTGAATCTTGGCCAGGTCTGGCAATGGTGGCACAGTTTTTAAGACGGCATGCCACAACTGGCCTGGTTGGGGTTTGGTTTATGTGGTGCTGGCCCATGCAGCGACCACTTCTAGGAAATAAAATCTATCTATCTAGGTATCTGGGCCAAATGTTAGTGCATTGTGTGTGCCAGAACTGGAACCAGACTATTTTTGCTATGTGAGTCCATGAGGGAGTCATCAGAATGTCTCAGTTTCAGAGGTGCACAGTCCTGGTGCTTAAAGGAGACATACGCTTTAAAATACTTTGTTTTCACATTTAAATCATCCAGTTGGGGTCTATATAAAGTGAAACTGCAAAGCTTTGGTCTGAATTTCTCCTTATTGTAACTCCACAAGCCCCTCTTTCACTCCCTTTCTGAGGTGTGTCTGATTAACTCGGTTTGAGTCTGCCTCTTTCAATTGAAATGAGGTGCCCCCCTAAATAAATTGTAGTTGGTAAGTCCAGACCTTTTTTAGTAGTTCTGTCACAAATACTGTGATGTAATAGTTCAGAAAATGTCATAGAAAATAGCGAAAGCTGAACAAGTTGAAAAAAACAAAACAAAACAAAAGCTGAACGTGATTCATATTTTCAGCACTCCTTGAGACTCCAAGTAAACAACAAAGTGCATTTAGTGGCTAAAATAATATAAAATGAATGATAATGTCCCCTTCAAGTTTTGAACATGTTAAAAATTCAAGTTCTGTTCAAAAAAAAAAATCTGTGACTAAGTTTCTGTCCAAGTCGTCACAGAATCATTACGAGTGTCTCCAATCCATGTTCATAGTCAGGCTGAGCTCACAAAATCAGGCTGTGATTTTCAAAACATAGCTTGCAACCTAATGACTCACTTGGTCACAAATACAGAAAATTCAGTCTCACTGCAACCGAAAATGTGCATATTTTTATATAATTTGCGTCCACAACTAGTCTCCAACAGTGGCAGCCCAGTGAAATACCAGCTTAAACGCTCAGAAGTAGAAGAAGCACCTCAGAAGCAGGAAGTGTAGAAGATGTAGAAATAAGAAGCCTTTGTGGATCAGAAGAACTGCAGACCGGAGCAGCAAAAGCAGCAGGGGTACATGTGGTTTTAACACCATCTAGTGTTGCCTCACGAAAACTGGGTGCAAATCTGCTGCTGAACAGCACCGAAGCTATCTCTTCCTCCAGGCTCTACATTACAAAAACACACAATAAAAACAAAAACACAAGTTTGGAAAGAAAGGAGAGGATTAGAAAAAAAAAAGATCCCTCTCAGCAGAAGAAAATGCTGCCATGCAGAAACCCATCATCTCATCTGTGTATGTAAAGATGAGTGGAGTCAACAGAGCTCATAAACAGAGACAAAGTTAAACAAAACAAAAAAAACAAAACTGAATATGTGTCAGGCTAAAAGGGGATGAAAAGAAGTGGAAGTTAGGTTAATCTTATAATCAAACGAAGCTAGAAACAACAATTTCACCAAGTTATGAAAAAGATTGAAGAAACCCAAACATAGGAAAAATGAACAAAAGGAAACCAAAGAAATTAAGGGAACAGTGGCTGTTGTCACAGACAAGAGCCGAAAAGGTTTTGAGTTTTAAACCTGCTGAAAACAAACACGACGACTGTTGTAAACACTTGTTTTGTCACAATTATCAAGAAAACAGTGACAAAACAGTTGATATTCAGGAGTCTTATGGAGACAAACACATCCATTCAGACGTACCACTTGTTGCTGCTGAACGCGTATGGATGCAGGAGAGGAGGTGAGACGTTTCTCCCACTGGCTGGGCTGAGGAGGAGAGGGGGGTGGCGCCTCCATAAAGGAGCGTTTGAGCTGGCTAATGCTAGCTTGGTGTTTCAGAACCTCGTCTTGGGTCTTATCATGGTCCTAATGAGGAAGGAACGAGAGGATAGAGGGGGTGGGGGGGGGGGGGGGGGCCGGGGGGAAGGAAAATAAATGAAGTAATGGTGGGTGAGAGGGGTGAGATGAAAATGAGGCGGAGGTGATGAGATCAGAGGATAAAAACAGACAAGAAGGGGTGGCATGAAGATGGGGAAGGTGTGTAGAAGACGGGTAATAAAAGTTGAGTAAAAGGCAGAGTAAGGGGAGGTGCAATGTGATTATAAGGTAGAGAAATGTAGTGGGGATAAGAAACAAGGAGCGAAGGAAGGTAATAAAAAGGGGGAGAGGGTTGGACAAAAGGAGAGGAGGATGAGGAGGGAAAACATCGTTCACAGGAACATAAGTCTGTCAATCTGAAAGGTAGCACAATGGAAGCTATGTCTCACTGAAGCCTCTTTAAAATAAAAAAAATCTTATCTGACTTGTGTGATGGAGACATGTGTTCATTAAGCGGGCTTCAGTGAAACCGAGCTTCCATCTTGCTCAGTTTTCCTTAAATGCCAGGATCAGCAGGGCTGAATGCATAACATGGAGCTGCTAATTTCCTTTTGCCGTTTGCTGTTTTTTCTGTCTGTTCAATCTTATCAAACACCACTTTCTCCTCACTGCCTGTTCACAGTTCATCTGTTTTATTTAGACCCCATCAGTTCTTTAATATGATGGAGTTCAGGCTTGTTTCTAACGTGGATCCAGGGTGATCAAACCACATGTGGCAGTAAATACAGACGGGAACATACAAGATAAAATAGAAGTTTTAATTTGAATGAAATTCACTGGATCTACAACTAAACATGGGAGTCATCACAATTTTAGCGACCACAGCTAATCAACCTTAGCAAAGACAAAAAGGGTTATCTCATTTAGATGTAGTCTGTTGTAATTTTTTTTATAATTTAGTTGTTGAATTGCAAACCCTTACAGGAATACCTATTGATTTAACTTAATTAGGTTAAAGCTTTACTAAAGTGGATTTTCAGAACTCAGTGTTTTTATTCTGAATAATTTTAATCACTATTTTAGGAGGAGACTTTATTAATGAGACTCCTCTATAGTGTTTGTTGTAATTGTTATTAGTGGCGATTGTACCCACACGACATTTAATGTACCTTAAAGTACTTAGTATTATTTATAATACAAAAATCTAACCTTTTAGTGTTATGTGGTTGGTGTTCACAACAGCATAACTGTATAATAAACAACTCAGAGTCCACTAATTAGGTGCTGGAAAATAAGGACTTCAAAGCTAATTAGCTGAGTCAAACTGACAGTAAGGTTTAAAAGATCTCGAATCCTTTTATGTTCCTATACATTTCATTTCATTGTCTCTATTACATCATGATCATAATACTGCATTTGTTACCGACACTACAATAAGAAAAGCAAGAGTGAATAATAACATCAGTCACTGAATGTATGTTATTTCACAAAAACTTCAGTAGAACTGATTATGTCCCATTTGTTGCCCAGCCCAGGTATTCCAAAACTTTTCAACAAACTGTTGACGATAAGAACAGAATAAAAGTAATCAAACGTCTCTAAAGACTTCTTAAATAAATTTTAAAATATTGATACACTAATTGGGTTTTATGATAATGATTTAAAACATTTATTAGATTTAATTTTTACATTTGTTTTCTTATCTTCCCTCCACCTCCCTAGCACCACCTGGCAGTGCCGGGGGCACTTTGAAAACCACAGTTTTTATTTTCATGTAGAATATGTAAATAAGATGTGATCGTAAGTCACCAGTCGGAACACAAAACTGCCCGCTTGTGATCTGATCACCTCGGATGAACTGTGTGTTACTTCAAACACACCTTTCTTATCCTGTAAAGGTTATATTTTTTGTTTCATTCTTTCAACTTGTTCTACTGACAGACACTTTCTTAACCTTTTAAAGCAAAGGCAGAAGACCACTATCAGCCCCACTCTGTGCAAACAAGTGTTGTTGCTTTAGTACGTTATCAAACCACTTTAACACTGGCAGCCAATCACCAGAAAAACAGGCAGGAAGCTCGTCGTGTGGGTTAAACAGGCAGGGTTAGTCAGGTTAAACACGGCCGCCAGACAAATAATCAAACGTTTTGACCAACCGATTGAGAACAGGGCAAAATAAAACACAATCACCAAACAGCATTCAACATGCACTGAGCATGCACTGAAGTCATGTTGAAACACCATCCATCTGATTTACAAAGCAGCCATTATGAACACTCAGCATGGGAGATTTTCTGCATGACCAAGAGTCTGCTTTATGCCTAAAGATCCTTCTGTTTCTGGCTATTCTGCTCACAAAAATATGTTTGCTTTATTTTTATCTCCTTGAAACAGTATTACCTATTAATGCAAACACTTAACTTTATTGATTCAATCAATGTAAGCTGTTAACAATGTTTTCTTAAGAATTGCTGCAGATATAATAAGTCAAACTAAAATTGTCCTTTTGGGGTTGAACTCTAAAACAGACCAATAAAATGCTAAAATTAAAAAACCTTTATGGTATAACTGCTGAAATCACTTTCTGAACCACATACAAAATGAGAAGTCCAGTATTTAGATTTTTTTGTCTCCAACTGCTTTATTCTTTGCTGTTAAACAAGAAAGCAACCATAGGTTTATTAAAGGGGGTATTGTGTATTTTTTAGGCAGATAGACTAATTCTATACCACAATCAAATAACTACTGTATGTTTCTTTCTGTTATGTATTTCAGATGTATATATCAAAAATAAACCTGACTTTGCATCAAAGTCTATCTAAATGCCTTGAAATTGGATTCTGTGTCTTTAGGAAACGTCCTACCGTTTCCGACACTCCCACTTCAGCATGTCATCACAACAATGCTTTGTGCCATTTTCAACCTTTCGTAAAAGTGTTGTATTTTGTTGTAAAAACAGAAGCAACATTGTACAATATTGTTTTTTGGAAAAAGACAACTCAGGATACAGTTGACTCTATGAGATGTTTCCGCTTAGTAATATATCTTCTCATACATACATGTCAATGTTAAGCTACTTTTTGCAAAGACACTATAGGTATAAATCATTATGAAGCTATGTTTTGCAATGAAATTATGAACAGCCACCATTTTTAAGATTTATTTTGCTTGTCTGGTGGGGCTGTGTGGAGGAGGGGTGCTCTTTGGTGCGGGAGCTCGGCATGGGACTGAGCTCAAGGGAGGAGCCTTGTGTAAATAGGCGGTGCTTTGTACCAGCAAGCATTTAAGCTAGTTCACATGGCTACCACAAGAGATTCAAGGATTTCTCAAACATGCATGAATGAGTCAAAGCAACACTTTGGGTATGTTTTGGATGAGGGACTGATGTTATAACATAAAGTTGATTTTGCATAATACCCCCTTTAAAAGCTAAAAAGCTGTAATAAAAGAAAACTGTGTAAGTAGAACATAGAAGCACACATAAGAAGTTAAATTAACCTAAAATCTTTGCAAAACAGATGACAATTTCAGGATTGTAGATTTTCCACTTTTAATTTCTCTAATTTAATCACATATGAGCAGTTTATCAGTCGCTCATGTCTGCTGAAAATTTGTTCAAAATAGCTGCTGAGTAAACCAGGACAATTTGCACTGAAAGATCTTCATCCAAATAGGTTTTTGGAGAGTTGCTGAAAATCTGGATTTAACAGTAAACTTCAGCAAAAGTCCAGACACAAGAAGACACGCAGGCATGCACACAGAGCCTGAGAGTGCGAGAGGGCAGCAGTCCATTACAGTAAAGTACAGACTAAACATGTAGTTCTGATGGCGTCGGAAAAACACGTAGATCTTGTGTTCAGCCATCAGACGACGCCAGTACCAACCTCCAACATTAAATTACTGTGCCTCACATAAATATTGTCCCCATGCACTCTCAATCGGCTCTGGAAGGCAATCGATAAAAAAGGGAATGTAATGTAAAAATGTGAGGAAAAAACGCTATGACCAATTAAAAATAAATGAAAAGAAAAAAAACAGTTCTTGCTAATGAAATTACATTTAAAAGGAAACTCATTTGCAAATATGTGATGACAGGAAACAAAAACTGTGATGAAAACTGAAAAAATGGGAACAAACAAATGAAATGTTTTGGTGTCACTCATAAACCAAATAGTAGTGCTGTTCCTCAGACCACATGCACAAACCAAAGCATTTAAAATACCACAACACCCACAGACATGCATATAAACAAACCCCAACAGTTTTTCAGCACAGACACAAAACCAATGAACCAAAAACCCAAACAGAAACTGTAAAGCTGTGCAACACAGCAGCGCGTCCCAAAGTGAAAATCTTGGATGAAAGAGACCCGTTAGGATCACTTTTTACAGACAAGCTCAGTTTAAAATGCAAAGCAAGGGATTTCAAATATATTACTACTTTACTTCACAAGTAAGTGTTTTAAAATTTGGTTAGCTTCAGATTTACTTGCTTTTTTGTGATCACTTCAGGTACCTTCAATCATGAAACCAACAAATCTGAGCATGTAGAGACACCTGTGTATTTGTTAGAAATAGCTCAGTTTACCAAGAGTTGTCCCTCACCAGTTCTTTGGATATCGGTAGAGTCAAAAGAACATCTCACAACACCACAGAAAAATTGGACAAGACTCTTAGTTATATTTTATCCCCGCCACAATGTAAACGAGGTTTTATTAAATCTAACTAAAAGAAAAATGACAAATAATTGATTAGAAAAGGGTTACATGCTTTTTTAAAGACAGGTTTATTAACTTGAAACTAAAGTGTCAACAATTAAATTGAACTTATCTCTAAGCAAACAGGACAAAATGACTTCAGTGAATGTTTTAAACTTTAAACCCAGAACGTGTTGTGTACATGTATGTGTTTACAATATGTGTGTGTATTTTACACTATGAATATGTGTGTGTATGGATATTTATTTAATGTGCATCTGTAATGAGAAAAGAAAGAGAGATAAAGGTAAGTAGGAAAATGTTTTTTTAGAGTGGGTGAGATAGGATTACTAAAGTTATGTCCTAATTAATTCAGTGAACAGACTGTCTTCAAGTGCAGTGAAAAAGCAAGAACAGACTACAAGCAATGAACAGAACTGAAGTTCAGACTGAGAGACCAAACTTTAGCCAGTGAAAAATATAACAAATGAAAAACATGAATTTGTTGATGCATGTGTGTGTGGACTGTGAGAACACCTTGTTTCTTCACACTTCTGAATAACACACGAACATACTCGACTTCATTTCTACGTAACAAAGACTAACTCATTTATATATTGTCTGAGAACAATCATAACTCGCTTCAAAGTAAACCAAATCCAAACACACAGCAGTTAGTCTAACAAACGCTAAGAAACTTAATCAAAGATTACTGATTAAATCACAGACTAACTAAATGATTCTTGTCATTATGCAAAAAATGCAAAGTATAAGCATCAAATTATAAGCATTCATTTGTGAAACAATTAAACAAAAATAATTTGAGTTGAACAAATAAAAGAAAAACTTTGGAGCATATAAAATGGACATGACAGAACATTACATGTCATGTGAAAGTTTTTTTATAAGGAACAGGGGCCGGATTTATAAAGCTTGCGTACGCACAAAATGAGCCCGGAAACTTGCGTACGCCACTTTTCACGCAAAGGTTGTGATTTATAAAATCCAAACTTGACATGAAAATGTGCGGTCCCTCACGGCAGCTATGACCCATGCTACGCTCATTTTGGAGACGGGAAGCTGCGACACAGATGGTGAAGAGAGGAATTACAGCCACACTTCATCATGATCACTCTCAGATATTTAATTTCAGTTCATAATTAAACTTAGATTTTAGATCAACTTTATCAGAAGCTTTCTGAACAGTATTATTTATGCTTCTGCTGCTGAGCCATGAGGACCTTTCAAATAAAAAAGATCAATTTAAATCTAAAAGTTCACGCATCTCCATCCATCTCTCTCCACCCTCCTCCTCAGAGGACCCCCACAGACCCCTCCCCAACAAGAGGAATAAGATAAATTTCAACATGAAGCACGACAGCAATAAAGTTTACTTTATAAAGTCTGTATTCCTCACGTGCACTGGGTAGGGGGTGGGCGGTATTGCAAACTCTGACGTGTAGGTGTGATCTATCTATATAAGAAAAATTGCTTGAAGGTGTGCGTGCGCACGGTTGAATAAATCTGAATTTTTTTTGCCGTACGCTCGCTTTTAGTATGGTTTCCACGCAATCCTTTATAAATGAGGCCCCAGGTGAGAAAGGAAGTCCTTGAGAAATTTTATACAAATAGTGAGGGGCAGAAAGGGAAAATGTTTAATCTATGATTTTGAGTTTTTAGACTTGGGAAGAAAGTTTCCGTTTAGGGGAACCACTTTATTTATCTGGGCCGCAGGGGAGGTTAAGGAAGGACAAACACAGGGTCAGCTTCACTGTGAGGTGAGGGATTTCCCTCCAAGCAAAAAAATAAAAGAAATAAAATAAAAAGATTGACAAACCAGTACACAATCAATCAATAACAATGTTTGAACCTGTGAGAGGCCAGGCTCACTGCATCCAGGTGACTGCTGTCGGGGTGAAGTCAGGGAGGGTATAAAGACAGGTCAGGCTGTTTTACTCTAATACACAAAAAACCCCAGATTTATTGAATATTCAGAAGTATTTTTACTAAAACAGGTCTTTACAGACCTGGGAGGACATGGCTTCCACATCGTCAGGGCTTAAATCCATCTCTTTAACCTTCAGATCGGTAGTCATGGGGTTGAGAGTCAAAACAAAGGTAATAGGAGGATGAAGAGAAAAAAACAGTGACATGGATAAAGGGAAAAAGCTTAGTCCCCTGTAACGTTAGTGTTTGGGAGAACTGATGGTTCTGTGGCCCTAAACCCTCTGAAGCTGGATCATGAAAGGGCTTTAGGAAAGTTTAATATATGAAGAAAGTAAGACCTGCTATTACTCTGTGTTCAAAATGATTTTCAAGGATATTTCTATCATGAGATCAAAGCGTTAATATTTGACCTAAATAGCTTTTTATGTACACACAAATAAAAAACAATACAGATTGTCAAATTCTCAGGATGTACGCAACAAATATTACTTCATCACTACATCTACAAACTACTTGCTGCAGAGCCTTTTTCTTGTTCTTAATGAACAATGAGTGCTAAACATCGGGACCATGTCACTCTTAGCAATCATGAGCCATAATAAATATATGTAAGGTGCATTAAATGGTTTACTATAAATATATGTACGTGCATGATCCTGCATCTACATTTCTAACATCTAACAGCTCGTCTTTCACTACAAAACTCTACGACTTCAACTTCAAATCAAGTCAAAAACAACAAACATCACAAAAGTGATTTTTTTTTTAAATACTATTATTGTGCTCCTTCCTTTGGAGCATCTTCTAAAACTATTAAACTTAAATTTACTCTACACAAACATATTTGATGATCTCTTTCAGAACATCTTCATTATTTTCTGATTGTTTTTAAACTTAGGTTAATTGTACTTATTTCACTCTGTTCTTTATACAATGGCAGGGTGCAGGAAAGAATAAAAGGGGAACTCTCAGGTGAAGGAAGAGCTGGTGGCAGGGAGAAGTAAAATGTGCAATGTATACATTCTAATAGAGTTAAAATAATAATAAAAAAAAGATTGAGGTATGAATGTGTGCATTTATGCAGCAGGATCACACATCTCTTGCATCCAGGTGGTCCCCACGTGCTGCCTGGTGTAAGGAGGGGTGTGTGTTGGTGTGGGGGGCGGGGCTTCAGGGCTCAAAGCAGAGCTTAACTGCATCTCTGCCTGGTCGTTTGGCCTTTGGTCGACAAATGTTGGTAAAACTGTTTTTCTTTGACTGGAGACGGCGCTCTCCAAGTAAAACAGGGTCAGTCCGAGGGGCGTGGCTAAAATAAGAGCGAAGACGACAGACTGCCTCGCCATCAGCATCACGGCGAGGAGGAAGAGCACCAACAGAATGGGCAGGGAGAGAGGGGAGGGATTTAGGAGGTAGTGGTGGGCAGATGAAGAAAGGTTAGAACGACAGAAGGAAGTCAGAGAGGGAAGAGAAGAGCGAAAGGTGACAGAAAAGGGAAGAGATGGGAAAGCGGAAAGGGAGACAAATCGAGGGCAGGAGAAAAAAGAGACTGAAGGCAAATGTAAATATGTCAGTCGTGAAGAAAGAGAAGTGACCTTATTTAGAAACTTTGAAGAAAGACGTATCAAAAACGCCATGATATGAGCCCAGTGAGTGACCAAGCTGCTATGAATTTGATGTAACTTGGATGTGGCTACGTTTGAAAGTTCATATTTAAAGACGCAATTTAGTTTTGCTGCTGGCATTTGCAACATAGTAGGAGTGAAAATAGACAGTTTTGTTGATAATCCCGAAAACAGCTTTGTGGGATGACACCTGCTTCCATTCTTACCCAACATAGAGAGGAAACACAAGATGAAAGATAGACATTTAACCACACCCTTCGCACAGAACCAGCGTTGCCAGTTAGGTAGGCCAGCTGCTGTTTGAGTTACCGCCTCACAGCCCTCCTCGAATTTCAAAAGCTCTGAGCTGCATGTTTGGGAGGTAGAGACAGGGAGGGGCAATGTGGGGTTCTGAACAAGGTGTTCAAGATCGGCCAGTTGGTGATTGGAGAAAACGGAGAAGGTGTTTTGGGGAAGGGACCACAGTGGGTGAGAGGTTTCTGTCTCCACAATGCGATCGTCGTCCTCGGAGATGTCGGAAAGTCCGTGGTCGAGCTCCGAGATAGAGTCGAGGGACGGGGGAATGGATGAGAGTGAAGATGATGAGGAGAAGGAGAAAGGAAACATGAAGATTGACTAACGAGTGAGACGTGAGTTTAAAAAAAATAAAAACATGTCCAAACAGAAAGGAAAAACATGTAAGCATACGAAGAAAGTAAATGAGTGGATAAAATAATTGAACAGATCAAAATGTGCACAAAATAAACAAAATATATATATCATCAATCCCATGAAATGATAACAAAAGGGAAGATCGTGCAGGAAAGATGTGGGAACGGCAAATAAAAGGGTGTGTGAAGGAGAAAGAGAGAGGGAAAAAGACATTACATTAGTCAGTGAACAACACAGCACAACAGCTTAAAGTGAACGTAACAAGAAAAGAGCAAAGTGCAGAAAACAGTGGGAACAGAAACTGTGTCAGCGGGGCACCACTGGTGACAGACAAGGTGCTGTGGGTTTGCAGGTAAAAACGAGGGTAGTGAAAATAGGCAAGTGGGACAGGGAACATGCAGAAAACAGAATATTCTCCTGTAGCTGGGACAGACTGATTTGGTGTCTCCAAGGTGGACGTAAACTCTTAGTGGTCAACGATGATGAGCCCAGAGGATGCAGAGTGAGTGCACGGCTTCATATAACAGGTGTCAATTGTTATAATGGAAACAAAAATCATTAAATGGTTACATTATATTCCCAGCTGGATAATTTCTAGCCCAAGTCAGCTGTTGTCCTAGCATCTTACCTGTTAGATTGGCATCAGCTAAAAACATAGTTTAAACATTTTCATATGAATGCTGTTTTAGAAACCTTTACATCACAATGACATTTTATAGTAATTCAGACAAAAAAATGCCAATCCTGCTGATAGAGTCCCCAAATGGCACCAAAAGTGCTACAGCTAGCTGCCATTGCCATTTGTAGTAACTAGATAATTATATGGGGGTAAAAAACATGTTTTGCAAAACTTATAAAAATGTAAAAGTTTCTAAAATAGAGTTTATATAAACTACTTTGAAACTTTTTAGTTGGGCATCATTCCTCCAAGGTCATTTTATAGGGTGTTGAAAAATAAGTAAAATGCATTAAAAACAGTTAAATAAATCTTTCATTAATGCTCTGTATCTCATCTAGCTGTTCTTTGTTCCTACATACCTATTGGCTGTATTTGACACCAACAATTACACACGTTTCAATGGACAATGCGATGAACAGGACTCAACAAACAAACAAAAAACTTGTCCTGCAGATACACACCTTGGAGTCTGAGTGAAGCTCTAGATGAGGCTCCCGTCCGTTCTCAGCCATGTCCCTCCCGGCCTCTGTTATACAGATGGCTGGTGCTGAGAAAAGAGAAACAAATGATGCTGATTCTCACGCTGACAATATAGGTTTTCAGTCAGAGCAAGTTTGATTTGAATCTAATATTTGTGGATTACATTAAACTTCATTTCTGTTGAACAAGTTGGAAGATCATGACATAAATTTGAGAACTATTCTGGAACATCCAGCTTTTTGTACACTACACTTTCAGCTTGAAGTGAAGTACAAGATATTTTTTTAATGGAAGGGCAGCAAAAAATACTTTTATGTACAAAAGAGGACACCAATGGTTGTATATGAAGTGTCCAGTAGGGGACGGTGTAAGGCAGTGTAATATTAAGACACATAACAAAGGCTCAGTGAAACAAAAGCAGAAATGTCAGAAAAACATTTTTTTCCCGAAGACAATAAAATGTCTCAACATTATTCCATTTATTTTTGTAAAAAAAATGTAAGGAAGTTATATGTTCCAGTTGATTATTGAGTAAATTCACTTCACAGTTATTTATTACTCAGAGGTCAGAGTATTGTGTGTCATGCTTCAGCATATGGTAGGGGTCCCTTTCTTTTCATTAACAGAACATTCTTTATTCTCATCTTTCTCTCTCCCCTCTCTGTCTCTCACGGTGTGACAGGAAACACAGCTATTTCCTGTATCTGCTCATACACTGCACATTTTACATCCATTTCAACAAAGATGTCTACATATACCCTCGTTAAATTTACAAACCCATAACTCCCGACTTAAATCCTTACATTCTGATTTTCATCCAGCGGTCCATTCAATTGATATTGGTAAATATTAAGCAAAAATATCAGTTTTTATGTCTTTTTCCTATGTTGAGTAGTGTGCTGGTGTTACCTCCATCCAGGCTGCGACTGATGCGCTTTGATGAGGTACGTTCAAAGCTGGGTGCAGGTCTGTCTATGAGGGAACTTGCCAAGCGAGTCTGGGCTTGAGTCCGCCCGCTGTAGCGGAACTTAGATCCCAAAGTCAAGAAACGGGCCTTAGTAGGAGCCTCTGGTGCATTTAACCTAAAAACACAAGACAATAAGAGAAGTGCGGACAGGGAAAGTTAGTGAGTTTAAAAAACTTTTTCTGTGTATCATCTTATACATCTTTCACCACTTATCCATGGTTGTGTCATGGAGGCAACAGGTTCAGAAAAGAAACTGTGATATCTCTCTCCCCAGCAAAACTTCTCAGATCCTCCTGGGGAATTCCAAGTTGTTCCCATGCTAGAGAGTATAATCCATGCAGAAAGTTCTGGGTCTTTTCCCTAGGGGACATGCCCCAAAAACCTTGAAAATTTATCAAAGGGAGATGTCCAGGAGGCATCCAAATCAGACGACTGAACCACTTTAACTGACTCCTTTTGATGCAAAGCAGCAGAAGCTCTACTCTGAGCTCCATTAGGATGATGGAGCTCCTCACCCTATCTAAAAGACTGAGTCCAGCCAGCTGAGGTTTGATAGTTGGTTAGAGGCTTCGTTCCACCGTCCTGAAGTAAACTTTCCCTGAGAAGATGTGTGATCCTTCAGTAGTTGAAACACACCCTTTTCAAAAAGGGAATTACTACTCTGGTCTGCCAGGTGTTGTCCCGGTTCTCCCTTAAAACCTTAAAGAAACATACAAATCATGACAGCCCCACATTAGCCAGAGCCTTCAGCATTTTAGGGTGCATATTGCTCACCCCTGGCACCATGCCACCACAGAGCTTTTTAACAACCTCTGTGACCTCTGCAGTGGTCATTTTTCCAGTAGTGCTACGACTCTGGCTTCTTGATAGTGGACATGCTGGCCTGATTAAGGAGATCATCAAAGCCCGCCTTCCACCACTCAACAATGTTCCGTCTGCGTCAGTAGTTCCCCACACAACCTAAGCATGGCTTGGGATGAGGTTGAGTAATCTGAACTGCTGTTTGGTGCAAAAGTCCAAACAAGTCAGAATTTCCATCCAGCATCTCGAAGCCACAGAGATGTAATCCTCTAATCAATGGAGAAAACTCCAACACTGAGGCACTCTCGCATTTGTTCAGTTAATTTAATTTGTGCTGGTGAGAAATAAAAATATTTCCACAAAAGTTAAGAATATTAAAGCATCTACAATAAACCCAACGAATAGAAACTGTATTACTGTCACTTTGATCACCGAATTATATTTTCTGACCTAAATAGAAATGGTGACCTACAGAGTATAATCTCAAAAAATAAATTCTGCGCCATTAACTTCAACTTTTTAATTAATATAGTGTCCATGTAGTGAATGTTTGAGTGTGTTTCTACCTGAAGAAGCTGTGATTCTCTACACACACTTTCCACAGCCTTTTGGCAGATCGATGATTCTGGAGTTTGAATCCAACCGTGCTCTCAAACTGTTCCGTCTATTAAAAAAAAAAGTAAACGCAAAAAGAGTTGTTTATTTTTCTGTAAAAGGGCGTTTTCAGATCAGTTTAATTCAAGTTGTTTTTAATTCAAAGGCTGTTTCATTAATTTAGGTTGATTCATTTTGATTTAACTGAATTCGTTAGCACAGAATCACAACTATATATTAACAAGATAAAGAGATAAAAGAGTTACCTCAGTGTGCGATACAAGAAAATAAAACAGATCCAGTTCAATCTAACTGAATGTTGTTCAGTTCAGCCCAAGTAATTTTCTTTAACTCAGTACAGTTTTGTATTTATGTATTGAATTCCTTTGTATCAGACTTGGTGAACATTAGTATCTAAAGCCTGTGTGTGTGTGTGTGTCTGCGACGAACCTCTCCTGGTCTGATCTTGATATAGAAGTTGTTCCTCTTGTATGATATCTTGAGTATTTTGGGCCAAGCAAAACGATTTATCCGGAGTCTGTCTTTGTAGACCAAAAGCCCATTAGCACACACGCCAAGCATGATGTCCACACTTTCAGAATCCTGGAATAATCAAATAAAAATGCACATGAGATTAAAAAAACAAATAAATCTATATAATGTAATTATTTATTAATTTAAAAGAAACATCTGTATATGGGACCAATTTCTCTAAATCAGATCATGCAGCACATCAATTGATTTTTAAAGTAGTCTGCTTAAGGTCAGGGGAAACTCAATAACCACACACACACACACACTGTAATTCAGTAGAACTGTAACACAGTTAGCTGGCAGACTTGCTGCAGAGCTTTTAAATCCAAGGCCAGCTGGTAATGGTAACACTGTATTGATCACAGTGGTGACTTAACAGAGGAAAAATCTGTTGGACTAATGGACAGTGCGATATGTTGATAATGGGCAGTTTTACAGTGCACACACATTTTTCACGTCACATGGTCTCGCCATGCTAAGAGCCAGTCATCAATCTGTGTCCACAACAGATTTGTTGTAGGTCTGTGGTGCAACTACAGTAAAATCATGGCAAAATGTTTAAAATCAAGTACTTTTCTCAAGTAAATGCAACAAGAAGCATGTGGTGTTTGATTCTAAAATGATTCCCTATTAAAAAGGAACTCAATTCAGTCGTGTTTTTGTTGCAAAAGTGATTCAAATTAGTCTTCATAACTATCATATTGTTTCACAATAAGCTGGATAAATGGAAAAAAGCAACCAGATGAACTACAAGCTGCTTCTAACATCAACCTAACTTTATTTCCAGTTAGTTCAACACTTGTTATAATTCAGCCATCATGCAGTTTCATTTTAATTAGGAGCAAAGCTTCCAACATTCTTTTGTAACTCCTTTGTTTACAATTATCTATTTTTTCAAGTTCTATCAAAGCTCTCACATCTCAGCAACAACTCGCTTTTATTTTTTACAATTTATAGCAGTTTTGATTTTCACTGTGAATGTATTTCATTTCATAACCATTGCTTAGAGTAAAATTAGAAATTTCACAAATCATTTCTTCATTTTTGACACGTGCTTTTCTTTTTCTCTCAGAATAAAATGTAATGAAATGATTTTTCCCAAGTTGATGATCCGTCCGCCCGTCTGTTTTCTTCCGCTTATCCGGGGTCGGGTCGCGGGGGCAGCAGCCTAAGCAGAGAGACCCAGACTCCCCAGCCACTTGGGCCAGCTCATCTGGGGGAATCCCAAGGCGCTCCCAGGCCAGCTGAGAGACATAGTCCCTCC
>JARVJO010000039.1:8308724-8340956 GCA_031762555.1 Cynodonichthys magdalenae
TGCGGCGCACTTTTCTAAATTTGTCCGTACACCAACTTTTAGTGTGAAAGCTGCGCACTCCTTTATACATGAGGGCCCTGGTGACTGAAACCCAACTATTGATCCAACCAAAAGATTCCAGGCAGTTTATTGGATAAGAAAGGAAAGTAATGGATGGCATTGACAATACAAACAATGCTAAAACTTGTCATTATTGGGGAGGGGAGAATAACTTAAAATGTCATCCAGCATATTTGCCTTGCTTTTTCCCCCGTAATTTAAAAAGATATTATAACTTAAAATTAAACAGAGTAACTCATGCTCAACTGCACCTTTGATTTAGTTCAATGTGTGGCTTTTCAACCTCTTCAACTAAGCCAAAATGGCTCTTTGGAAAAAAATGTTTCCATATCTGGTTTTCCACTCACAAAAACACAGCAACTCTTCTAAACCATGGACTAAATGTTTAAGGTTTTAAGTTTTTTTTTACTTCCTCTAACAGTGAAAATTATAAATATTTTACATCAACTTTAAACCACAAGCAGCAGATCTGATCTTTTCAACAATAGTTCAAGAACCTAAATTTAGGCTTCAATTAGAGATGTTTAGCTTCCAACCCAGTGTGAACTGAACACGACCCACTTTGACTGATTGCAAACTGACAGCAGTTTAAAGCAGAATATTGTTAATCCTGTCATTTGTGTAGTGAATTGTACACACATATACAGGCAGTGTGCATATAATCCAAAAACCGTTGGCTCATATCATACAATCTTTGTCCCCATGTAAACATTTACACACAGAAAAATGTACACAAATGAGCACATATGCTGAGATCCATGGTATTTATTTGTAAAGAACCGTGTGGTGACATGGTCATAAAGCACACATCTGCTCACACATACCAATTAACTTAAAAAAACAAAATTGTATGTTTTTGCTTAGAAACTTTAGACTGTTTAGCTTATTTTGATTTTTACTGCAAACAGAAGGATCAAGAAACTGAACAGCAAGAGAAAAGAAGAAAATTATGCAAGAGACTGACAAGTTTAGATGAACATACAAGTTAAGTTAAGTTGAGCAAAATTGAAATTTTTTCACATAATTAAGTTAAACTCTTATCACAACAACTTGTTTCTTAAAATACTGTACATTTTCACAAGTTAAACCACCATTTTTGATGTATCTCAAAGGCAAACAAATTTTTCTACGCGTGGTAACTTCACACCACACCCATGATGAGTATCAGCCCTCAGAAGATGTGATACTACCTCATCTTCCCTTTAAAAACGACCAACAGTTCATAAAGAGGTCACTAAATAATGAATCAGCGATCACACCCTTGTAACCTCTTCCACACCACAGGCCTACTGTTTTCTGGTTTCAGGTATCGCACCTCTTTTTGTTTGATTATAATGCTTTTTTTTCTCAGATCAAGATGATACCCTCCCTATTTTATTATTTGAAAACTTATACTTTATTTATTACTGATGACCTCATACGCTACAACACATGGGGGTAAGGATTATAAATGGATGAATGTATGCATTTATAAGCACAAGAAATATCCAAAGTAGTATAATTTTGAAAGTAAAACTCACTGCGTATCTGTCTCTTGATTTCCTTTGTGGGATCCAACCAACACTGTGGCGTCAACGACAGAAAGACACAAAGTAAAAAGAAAACATGACTCATCATTACTAACATTCATCTTGAGACTTTCTACATGTTTCAGTTCCTACTGATGTTGTTGACATATATGTGTCAATAAAACATACCTTCTCTTCATGGTTGTCCTTGTATGTCAGACCAAAGTAGTCTTTCTCCAGCAGGTTAAGGTGCTCGCACACCTTAAAGAATAAGTATTGACCCTTAGCACGTTTCTGCAATGACACAATAAAAAAGAGTGGGTAAAGGTGTGCCAGAAACTTTAAAATAGGAAAACTAACATTAAAAATATTTTATTACATTGCTTTGTACTATAATGGGTTTAGTTCAAACGGGATAGTTCAGATTGTTGTGTGGTTTTATGGGAAAAAAACTAATGTTGTTTCTCAGTTGTCATGACAATCCTTGTTTTAATTTAATAAGTTTTACTTCTTATCTAAAAGGCTTTTTTCAGTTCATCTTCATCAAATCCAGTTGCCTTCACTTACCCAGGAGATTTAACCCCACCATATTTGCTGTATAAGGTTTATTTCACAGTTAGGAATAATTATTATCTCACCTGCTGTAGATAGTTCTTTGAACAACCATAACTTGGAAAAATAGATTTAAATTGGCACTGAAGAGCTAATGACTAGTATAAATGGGGCCAAGATTTAAAATTCCATATAACAAATCTATATTAATATGTGTTATTCAAAATTGATGGTGATGTACTGTTTATTAATTGGCATTCAGTCTATGTTTCTGTTTTTGGCTCGGCCCATTATGACTAGCCATTAGCTTGTCAATCCAGTCAGAATTAAACTTTATTCAAACTAAGGTCATCCAAAAAACTATGTACAACAGGGAAGATATATACTGTTCATAAACTTTCTAGAACCCTGTTATTCCAACTCAAAGTTCTCTGTTTGCTCCTTTATCTATTTCTTTTTTTTTTTTTGCTGAGCTTCTCCATCTTTCTCCAGGCAAAACATTCCTTCATAAGCCCGATGCAAGTCTTAGCCATAAAATCCTCCAGACTCAGCTATGACAATGACATTTAGCATTCGACCATGTCTGCTTGCACAACCATGTGCACACAGACAGCACCCTTTGGGAGAGCTGAAGGTCAAACGAAAGAGGGTGGAAAAAGCAGTGAAAGCATCAGAAAGAATGAAGTAATTATAAAAGGCCAAATTCTTGTTCGTCTCAGTTAGTCAGCTCAGCCCAGCAGACAGAGCGACATTACTCAGACGGGCTGACAGACAGGGCACGGAGCGTGCTGGATGTTGGAGGAAGAGGATGAAAGAATGCATTTTTCTTTTTGTCTTGGGACAGCTGAAACATCTGTGGTATTTTCCTATACATGGTCAAACTCAGACACCACACACTCTGTGCAAAATGTAAGCCAGAATGCAAACTTTTAACACTTCTGCTCTGCTGCGGTGTGACTCCCAGATATTTTTACCCACGAAAGACATACTTAAAACTATTGCAACACTTATCAAAATAAAAAAAACAATAACACCAGTAATACTTTTCTAATATTAGGATTTCACTTTAAACTACACAGTAATGAAAGATGCTGCATTTATCACATTCTGGTAAAGCATATATAGTATTCAACATAAAAAAAACAGCTGAATGAGGTTAAAAATTGTACTTGAAGTAAAAATAAGTCTGTCCTGGGCTTCTGAACAATTAGAGTGAAATTAGTTATATCAAAAGCAAAATGTTTTCAGCATCTGAAAAACTAAAGATGTTTTTATTCTGTTTAAACCACCTAACACTGAAATTCTGTTAAAACTGATTGCCATGAAATATTTAGAAACAGAATTTGAATGATGTGACAATACGAGATCACAGGACAGTAAGTCTATAGAAGAATCAACAGGGGGTCAGATTGGAAAGTGTCTCTGAACGTCTGTGGAACGGTGCATATCGGAGCCCTGCTTTGCAAAACAGATAATTTAATCTCTGGAATGCATTGTGCATCCCTTCCTCTCTAACTATGCCAGCATGGTGGAGGGAGGTGATAGATGGATAAGAGTGTGAATGTGTGCGAGTGTGCGTTCTCTATAGGACAATAACAGTTAGCTGCAGTATCAGCGTTATCTGTTGTGACACAAAGCGGCTACTGTTCAGACAACCGTAGACTCTCATGGGCACGCTCAGTGGGTGCTGGCAGGCTGTAGATCAGAAGGGCAGGTTTGGTCATTTACTAGCATGAAATTCTAAAAATCTAATGGTAACATCTTGGCTCAGGAATTGATAAACATGCTATTAAGGGATCCTTGAACCAGAAAGCCAAACATAAAAAAGTGACCTTAGACAAAGGCTTTTTTTGGTAGCTTCCCACTGAGTGGGGTTGAGTGTGGGAATGTGAGAGGTGGTAGAGCTAAAAATGTGCATGCTACTTTGGAAACATTTCCTTGCATAATTTATTGTAAAAATCTTACATGTACAAGGATGGTTGGATTAAAGAGCAATTAAAATACCAAGCTTTTACAGAAAAAATCCATAGAAGAGACACCAGCATTGGGAATAAGTGGTATTGTATATTTACTGTTGTGGTTTGTGGAGGTTTGTACTTGATATATTAATTTTCCTGTTTGATATTCTTAAGTCTGATTTATAGTCAGTAAAAATTCCCATTCTTGAATCTCATATTATTGACAGAAAATATGAAGTTTGCTACTCCTAAAAGAGGCAATATTGTGTGTTTCTCAGGCATATATTTAAATTCTATACCATAGTAAAGTAACTATGTCACCTTTAGTTGTTATTAAAATGCTGTTTATATAGAAAATAAATGTGACTTCTCATTATATCTGTTTCTAAACACCTTGAAATTGGTCTCTGTCTCTTTAAGAACCTCCTTTCTCTTCTGTCCCGCCCATTTCTGCGTCATCACAGCCTCTTCTCTACAGAACTGTTTACACCCTGGAGCAGACTTTGTTGTAATAAGAATTAAAAAAAGAAGCAATATTATACAATATCTGTTTTGGAAAATTGCATCTCTGGATACATATGAACCTTATTTGCGGGGGGTGTACGTGGAAGCTCGGCGTAGTTTACTTGGCATCTGAAAATACATTTCCTCAAAGATATTTTCAATCTGAAAAGGACTGGAGGGAGAAGAGGTTAGAATTGGAGCTCAGCAGACACGGTTTTCATCGAATGTTTGCTAGTTGTTGCTGGTGAGAGCCTGCAGGAGTCGGGGGGCGGGCTGGGGGGTGGGGAGGTGTGCTCTGTGTTGAGGAAGCTTGGTTCTGAGACCCAGCCCAGGGGAGGAGATATTACCAAAAGGTGTTTCTAAACCCAACCGGTCGTTTTTGCTCTCCTGCCCGGCTGCCTCAGGACAACACAGGATTTCTCAAACATGCATGAATGAGTCAAACCAAGACTCTGGACATGTTTTTGATGAGATGATAACATTATAACATGATATAAAACACAAAAATGTTAATTTTATATGATATTGCCCCTTTAACACCTGCTGAGAGCCAATTTTGATCATTACCCCAATCACTAGTAGATAGCACTATGCGTCAAGCATTGTGTGATTGGTCAAAACCTTATGGGTGTGTTTGTTTAAGTAAATTCTGATAACCGTCTGCAAACAGATGAGTTCTGCCATTAGAGACACTTTAAAATGACTTTGAAACTATAAAACGAACAGATCATGCATTGGTACTGGAGTGGAAAGGTTGTGCAATCAACATGGCAGGGTTGTGGTTTCCACCTTGAAATGCACTACTCCTCCTGCAGTACCCATCCTAAACAGTAGGTGTTGTTACAGAAAACAATAATACTGCTAGAAAACAGCAGAAGAGTTTACAGGAAGTACACCTGTAAAGAAAAACTAAACTTCTGATAGAAACCTGAAAGTTGATGCCGGAACAAAACCATTATTCCCATCAGCTGTGTTCAGTACAAGTTATAAGTCCTGCCCCATCTATGTAAACAAACTGGAAATTGCCTTGGTAAATATGTAAAACAAAAATGAAAGGCTGAGTCTATTGATCCTGCTGGCTTAAATTGCTTCAAAGAAAAATAGACTACACTACCAACTTGTTTGCACATCAAATGATGCTCAGCTAGGGATGCACTGATCCACAAGTTTTCTCTTCCGATCCGATATCGGAATTTTTGGTATCAGCCGATACCGATATTATTCCGATACCATAGCGTCGCAGAAACAGTCACAGAGGGGCCGTATTTTTTCAGTTCGTCTGAGCGAACATTATTAATATAATGGAACCAATTTTAATCTAATAAACCAATATTTGACAATTATTTGCATCCCTAACTCAAACACTGTAAAACTGTATAAATTAAACGCTGAACACCCAAAAATAAAACCTTAGTTCAATCCAAACAAGCTGAATATCACAGATTTCATTATTCTCTCCGCTCTCCAGATCGCCACCAAACTTCATTCAACTTTCGCGTCTTTTTCTTTCTCCTTCTGCAGAATTTAGGCTCTTAACAAATATTTCATGCCTCAGTCATAAAATAGGAGATGATTGTTTGTTCGGATCGAGATCAGGCTGAAACTGATGGAAAGTTATCCAGTCTGTCGTTGTGTTTCCTGGTGCCTCTGCTCGCGCTGCAGTAGCAGCACGTTGAAAATGACAATCATTAACAGGAAAAAAAAACGTGTCGATATTATTTAGCATAAATTTGGTTTTACTTGACCTATCAACACAATTTAAAAAGCGGTGTATAATTCGAAGTCTCTACTTTTACACTCACTGAGTCATGTTGTGGTGAAAAGTTGGGTTAGCTACATAGCTGCTCCCCTGCTAGCTAGCTGCAAACTGTTGAGTGGATTTCCTGAATGGAGGGGGGTCTCGTTACTCATTGAGACTCGCCTCGGTTCAGGAAATCCCCCTCCACAGTTTGTAGCCAGCCAGCAGAGCAGCCAGTCAGAAATCTCAGACAACATTATAGCACAGACAGCGCTAGTGAACATGGATCGGAAATCTCCCTGTGCTGGATGGGAAAATTTTGATCGATTAATTATGTTGGTATCGGAGCCCGATACTGATACTGGATCGGCCCCATCCCTATGCTCAGCCTGTCTGTATGAGTGTCTGAGGGTTTAGTGCATGTAGCTGTTAGGAAGCAACAGATGCTGAAAACTAATCTGATGAGACCACCTAATCTGTTGTGTGTGAGTGTGTGTATATGTGTTTTAGTCACCAGACAAGTTTCTGCAACATGCTCTCCTGCATTTATCCTCTACATCCTAAACAATGAAAGCAGGTGGTTCCACCAAAACGGCATTTTAAGTCTGAAGGTTAAATACCTTCCAAGCTTATATCCACAAAGACACTCTGGACCTGATCCTATTAGTAATTATATCACTGTCATAACACCACCCATGAGTCATTAATGGAAAAACAAGGATGTGTCAGCCCTTATGATTAGAAAAAAAACAAAAGTTTTTTATACCAAAGAAACTGGTAATAGTTCAAAAGCTTACAAAAAATACATACAAGCATTCTGACATTTTGCGCACATTTAGATGTTTCATACGTAAAACAACTGATTTGATCCCAGCTCTAAATTTAAACATGTAAATTTGAAACACATTCTTTCTACTTTTTCCTTCTGGTTCTTTGCAAACATTCTTTGCATTTACTTCTGAATTGAAACCAGTCTTACCTCAACCTCACAAGTGAAGTCAGTCCCATCCAGGAGGGCGACGTGGCACACTACCACCTTCATCTTGGCCTTTCTCACCAGGCGAAGTGGAGACTGGAAAATTGATGTCTGGTTCTCTCCTCCCTCCTCTTCAGCCTCCACCTGTCCTTTCTCTTTCTTCTCCTCCTCACCTCCTTCTCCCTCTTTTGTCTCCTTGGTCTCGTCTGAGCCTTTCTCTGCTCTCTCCTCCACCTTCTCCTCTTTGGCCGGCTGCAAGGAAAAACAAAAAATATAATGTCTGCCAAAAGTTGCACAAGCTACACAAAAGAAGTTCAGATTTCTTCATTTGCATAAGTAAATGACTGTTGGTTTAAACTGGGAAAAAGTGGACACATGCTTTTAAATCCATCTTTTAATTACTTTAATCATTCAGTTGGGGAATAAAGTAGAACTGTAATGCTTTGGTCTGAATTCCTCCTTATTGTAACTTCACAAGCCCCTCTTTCACCCCTTTTCTGAAGTGTGTCTCAAGACAGCTTGTTTTATTGCTGTTCCTTTAAATCCAAATGAGCCCCCCCCCCCTCAAAACCAGTTCATTTTTGCTTGATAGAGGAGGCTATGGCTATATAGCAGCACAGAAACATTTTATTTACAATTAAAAGATGTCAACGAAACAAGACTTGTCCATCCAGCCTTGCATGTTGGAGCCAGTCTGACCCAGAGAAAGAGGAGAATGAAGACGACAAAATCCAGTCCTTAACTTATGTGGCAATTTTGTCGAAAATATAGTTATGTAATAGTTCAAAAAACATCATAGAAAATAGAGAAAACTGAACGGGTTGAAAAAAATGACCTAAACAGAATATGAAGACAACTACACAGCACTGGAAGAAACTAAACTAAACAACCGACACAACAAAATGCCTTTAATAGCTAAAAAAGGGGGATTTTGCATGATAGTTCCCTCTTTAACTCCCCTTCTGTAAACCCCTTTTTAATTCTGAAGCTGCTTAGAGAAAAAGGGATATTTCTTTTGGCTTGATGATTAAAATGTTGATGTCAATGGGTGGACCTGCTTGGGTGGAAAAGCTTGTGTGTGTATATGGGAGAATATTTTTGTCATTTCAGTAGATTGAAAAGCAGTTTTAAAAAGTGAGCATTGTGTTACAGCATCTCAAGTTTGTGTTTCTGAACACACTGTCCATGACATTTGTACCTGACTAATAGTAAAAAACTAAATTTATTTTTTTCTATTTATGTGTCACATATCACATTTCTTGCGTCTACACATTCCTGTGTATTATGAGGCATTAGTGGACTGACGAGCATCTGAAAGCAGACCTGATGTTGTGGTGTGAGTAATAACAGTCTTACATACAGGATGAGCAATACCTCGGTGTCTGCACTGGCGTTGGAATGAGATTCTGCTTCTGCTTCCTTTGCTTGCTCCAACTTTACTTCCTTTTTCTCCTCCACTTCCTCGGCGTGACCGTTCACTTCTGGGACAGGACCTTCCTCTTCCTCTGTCGTCTTTTTAGCAGGTTCCTCTGTGGGCTGGACTTCTTTAGTCGGGGAGGTCTAAATGGGTTAGAA
The DNA here is from genome assembly GCA_031762555.1 of Cynodonichthys magdalenae. NCBI lineage: Eukaryota > Metazoa > Chordata > Actinopteri > Cyprinodontiformes > Rivulidae > Cynodonichthys > Cynodonichthys magdalenae. The sequence continues at coordinate 8,317,596 of JARVJO010000039.1, forward strand.
AAAAAATCAGTCAACCGTAACAAACATATTTGATAATGTTGCACCGTAACATCCGTGTCAGAGTACATTACCTGGCTTTGAGACTTCTGCTTCTTAAACCATGTTGGTAGATATCGAGTTATTCCTTTGCCGTCTTTTTCCTTCTCCTTCTCCTCTCCTTCAGTGTTTGCTACTTCCTGGGATTCCTGCTTAGCCTTCTCCGATTGGTCTGGCTGAGCAGCTGACTCCTCTGCGTTCTCCTTCACCTCTGTCTCAGAGCCTGCTTCTGTTGTCATGGTGACGGGTCAACCTGCAGAGAGAAGGTAGGGAGGATGATGGAGCATTAGACCGAATGTTATTTTAATGACTGTCTCTGATGCACAAAATGGGCAACTGAATAGAAACATTAAAGATCTTACAAGTTTAACTAATTCGGATACTCCATAACACATCTGCACATAAATTATTTTTTATAAATGTTCTTGGATTTGCTTCTATTTTAGCAAAAGTAGATACAATCACATGAACTCAAGATGTCTCTGAGGAAGGAGTTTCCATGTAGGTCAACAGCTAAAAAGCTGGTTCCATGGCAAGCTGTTATATAGAGCACGCATGAAAAAAAAAAGTGAAAAAGGGGAAATTACTCAATTCTTCAACTGTGAGTCACTGCGTTAACTCTGCAGCTGTGGTCAACACACACAAGCACATCAACCCAAATGTCTTTGGCAGCCCTGTCCACACACACCCCATCAATGCAACAAACACTTTTATGCCTCACGACCTTAATGTGGTGATAACACTACACGACCATGACAACGGCTCTGAGGGAAAGTTGAGGTCATAGATGGGTTTAGTCTACCGACTGTCGTAAGAGGCCATTTGAATAGCTTTCAATAACCAGCTTTTATTAAATAAACAAGGCTGTGTGTGGTGTCATCAAAGAGGGTGGTGGTTTGGGCTGCATTGATCTTGGTTGTAGTTCAGCAGAAAAAAAAATCTATTGGTCTGATGAGAAACAAACATCTGAAAAAACAAAAAACAGCAAATACTGTATGGTGGAGAGCAAGCATAAAAACCTTTTTATGCACAATTTGTTTGTTTTGATTAGGGCTGGGTAAATTTCTTTTAAAATTTAGGAAAATCGATTCGTTGGGCATCACTTTTTCCCCATGGCATCTTGTGTGCACGTCTATATCTATATTTTGTGTCACCCCTGGCTTGCCGTACATCTGACTCAAACTGTTCTCCACAAAATGTATAAATGTGTGAAAAACGACATTCTAACAAAATCGTTGAATTTGTTACCACTATTATATTTTTAAACTTTAGGAAACGTCTTAATGAAATTCACAACAATTCCAACAGCACTGTCACTTGTAATTCCTTTTAAATTTAAAACCTTTGAAACTTGAGATTATTTTCTCTCAAGAATAAACTGTCCAATTTACAAGTTTTCCCTTAAAACCTCTTGTTTATGGTGAAAAGAAAAAGTAAAGTGATGTTGTATTTTGCAACACAGTTGAACTATTTTCAATATTTAAGAGCAGCCTGAATCGAATCGCATCGTGATTAATCAATTCAGAACCTTGTGAATCGAAATTGAATCGATTTAGAGAATTGGCCATGATACCCTGCCCTAATTTTGATATCTATTAATTTTTGTTCAAATCATTTTAATTAAAGTAAAACCAACAATGGAGCCCTGGCTAGTATTACTCACTGCTTTTTAAATTTTTTTGCCTATTTTTGACGTTTTTTTCTTTCATCACTCAGACCATGTTCCTCCTTCCTTCTCTTTTAATTGTTTTTCATAACATCGTCATGATTTTCATTTCCAACCAGCTTAACATTCTCTGACTTTCTCTTTTTTTACTCTGACATTGCTAACAAAAGAGGACACACACTCACACAAATGTCTATACTGCAGCAGTGGTGCGTAGGCAGGGGGCAGGAGTAAAAATAGAACAGGTCTTCTTATGCATGATTGGCTAATAACGCAAGGCGGAAGAGGAAAGATGGATAAAGGTGTGTGTGAGTGTCTGTATGTGTGATAGAGGGGATAAGCTATGTAACAGAATTCATCTTTAGATTAAAAAATAGATTGTGTGCAATTATTTTTATTTATTTTATTATTTACTTTTGCAGGGACAGTACAACAAAACATTATCACCCATAGGTAACAAATGCAGCTTACACAAGGCTTCTAGCTAAAAGCTAATTTACAGCCCTCATCCCCGGTTAGGCTTTTTGATCTGAACAAAAAAAAAAATTATGACATAAAAGAGTACAGTGCAGTTACAATTTACACAAATAAAATACATTAAAATACATGTCCAGAATAAATTTCAGTGTTCACAGTGTTGTTCTTTCAGCCACTGCTGAAACTAACTGCAGTTAATCATAAGTAAAACTGTCAACAATTAATGTTTGCCACTTTGTAATCAGTGCCATGTGATTTTTGTGCACAATGCACAAGGGCTGCACAATATATAATATATATATAATAATGATATTTTTGTCAACACTGCCCAACCCAAAACCTAACCATCAAATAGTCTTTAAAACAGGTTTGTTACTACCAACTAGCTGCAGTTCCTCCTCCTCAGAGACACAGTTTCTCAATGGACTTGCTCAGAGTGTTTGTGTGAGATGGCACCCAGCGGGCGCTTCGTCACGGCAGCTTAAGTCCACTTTAAAAACTCACACTCTTTCTGTACAACTATTGAACATCGGGAACCTTGTTCCACTGCTCTCAAAACCTCGACACCTCCCCTCCCCTTCATCTATCTCTTCAGTCCAGAGAGCCCCTCTTTCTCTCTTTCACTAAATCTCTACACTCATCTTTTACCTCTTTTCCCAGGCTCCATTTAAACCCCTTGTTACATGCATTATCTGTCTAAATTCATCCTCTATCTTCTTTTTTCCAATTGCATAAGAACTAAATCTGCCATAGCGTAACAATTCCTGCCCATTATAAATGCTCATCAGTTTAGACCAACTTTAAGGCATCTTATGTTACATGTTCCCAAGCTACAACTGTAACATATGTTTCAGACAACAGAGGTCAAATGCAGGGTAAACATGCTGAGTCATATACGCTCATTTCCATGTTTCTTCACCAAAGACTAGCATATCTTCTCTCATTATTTGTCTTTAGGTGTGTACTGCACTCCTTGGATGCTGTGTTACACTTAGTGAACTATTTCACAGTTAATTGGTGAGGTTTAGAAAACAGGCTGTTGTACGAACAGGCATGAAAAACCAAACAAATTTACTCTAAACAGTCATATCCACGAAAGACATGACTTGTATCATGTACACATAAAAACAAATATTGTGTTTGTGAACAGACTTATTGCAATGTTTTCTTGATATATTTTGCTGATCTTTAGCTCCATTTGTATCTAGTGCTTCATTAGAATATTCTAACCTTTCAATCATTATCCAAAAGCTTTGCTACTTGCTGTTTAACACAACTTCAACCATTTAATATGACGTGAAACACATAAAATGATGTTGAGCACAGCTATCACAAGAGTAGATGATTAGCCAAAATGAAAAATTAACCTTTTAAATTGCTGCAGAACAGTGAATGGTGCCATAAAGCCCTATTGTAACTTTTCAGCCGCACTTCACTAAGCAGTAAATCTGTACATCTTCCACCTGTTATACTCGCCTGTTAGTATTTATTTTAAAATGAATAGTTGAATTAGTGAGTAAAATGACCTGATGAACTTACGACCTTACCTACGGTTGCTTCTGTTCTCTTTTTTCTCCTGTAACTCGTCTCTGCTTGTAGTGTTTCCTCTCACTTTCTTTTTACTGTTCTATTTGTCCTTCTTTCCCTCACTTTCACTTTCCACCTCTCCATAAAAGCCTGCCCTACAAACTGTCATTGTCATTTTCTCTCCTCCATCCTCTCTCCCCTTGCCTTCAGAGCTCTGCTTCCCCACGGACCGTCACTCTGAGAAATGAGGGCAGAAAAGGAGAGAGAACTCAGGAGGGTGGGGGTGGAGACTTGCAAAGACAACTACAAGAGAAGAGAAGCAGTAAGAGAGGGAAGTAGAAAAGTGGAAAGTGGAGACGTAAAAACAAGCTGCACGTCTAATGCGCCATGATTGCTAATGGACAATAAGAGGAATGGGAATTACACACCCTCTGATCAGTCTGCCCATCATTCTCCACCGTATATGAAGATCTGACTTTCAATAATTTACAAATTGTTGTTTATTCCTCCAGAAATGTTTCCCAGTTAGTGAAAACTAAGAATTTTAAAGCATCCCCCTTGTCTTTCCATTCCAAATCTTTTAAAATACCATGCAACTAAGTCACTGTCAACAGTAAAACTTTGCAACTGAATTTAAGATCCAATAAAATGAAAATAAGAGCGTAACACGGAATACCACTCAGACAATAACTTCAAAGAACTGTCTTAAAAGTGGGTAAAAGAAAATGATAGATATCCTAAAATTTCTATGCTGTGAATAATTTTGTTTACCAAGACCAGTGCTGACAAGATTTATCACGGTTTGAGAAGAGTTCGACCAAAGAATGCAGATAGTTACAACGAGTGTGAAAGAAAAAAGAAAAAGATTAATTAAAGAAACAAAACAAACAGGCTGACGTGGCATCAACTGGTTACAAAAAATATCTCAAGGAGACACGAAGGAGAATGTCAAAAAGAACAACCATGCTACACTGAAGAGTAGAGATGGGCATATCGATCTAAGTATGGATACTACTGATACCAAGATGAGTATCAGATCTGATCGATACTAGTGATTCTTTTGTTTACACTTTATTTGCACTACGTGAGGCATTCTGTATTTTTGTTGTCACTTGTGTGTCCTTAACTTTGTTCCTGATTGGCTGTCAGCACCAATTACCCGCAGCTGTTGCAGATTGGATCATCAGCTCTCTGGCTTCTTAAGGCTGTTCAGAAGATTGGTTCCTTGCTGAAGCATCGCTTGTCTTTGGTAAAGCTACTCGGCTGCGCTTAGTATTTAGCGTCCTAAATCATGCATTATTGCCTATGTGCAGAATTACCTCCTGAGTCACCTTCTGGTTGATCTTCAAGTGATCTGGAACCTGTAAGAGAGCCACTCAGGTGATCTGTGCTGCGCTCCCTGTCTGTCTCTGCCCTGGAACCTTTACATCTGCCTTGGACAAAATCTATAAATACTCACCTGGAAATCCTGGACCTCTCCCTCAGTACAGAGCCTCCATCCGATACCTGTAAGAAAATGTTCACCAAGGACCTCTTCTCTTCCAGATCCGGATTAATTCACTCCTCACCTGTAAATAAAAGCACTTACGTTTTGTACTTCTGTCTCTGAGTCTGTTACCGAGCTGTTCAGCTTTGACGATTTGCCTAAACCTGATACTACGGGTTTTATTTTTCACAAGTAAAGTGAAAAATAACTTCTGTAGTGCAGAGTCTTAATCATTAGGAGTTAGTCATCAGTCCTTTACATTATGCCTGTGTGCAATGAAAGGTCTTTTTTGTAGGGATGCACCGATATGAAAATTTCAGCCGATATCGATATCCAATATAATTATTGCTGTTATGGCCGATGACCAATATTTACCGATATTACACAAACACAGAAATTATATTATACATACACGCACAAACACACTTGGGTCTTTTATTGATATTGTAAATAAACAACCAGACCTCTGACATGGCCCCTACTTCAGTTATTCCTGGCTATGTAGCATCAATATCACTATCATGATCAAACAGATGCTGCTCAACCAACCATTTCGCCTCCCAAAACAGAAACATAAAGCTAAAAAGGGGGAAAACAATATTGGATGTTAATATCTGCCCCATTTTACATATCGGACCGATGCCGATATTTTAAAAAATGACCAACATCGGCCAATACCGATATTAATGCCGATATATCGTGCATCCCTACTTTTTTGTGTTTTTGACATTGTTGCTTCTATTTTTTTGTTTTGCTCTAGTGACATTTTTAAATTATGTGTAGTTGAAGGTAAAGAGGGAACTTATTTTTGTTTCATTTTGTTTAATGCAAAACACATTTGTCTTAAATCTGTTCTGTGTATCATAATTGGAAAAACTAAAGGCAAAATCACAATTTTTCAATGAACATTACTTGGTATCAGATTGATCCTAAAATTCCTAGTATCGCCCACCCCTACTTAAAAATGGTGAATAGTGGTAATAAAAGGCAAAGGCTAATGAGGGATGTGGCTGCAGCTGAGACTAAGAACAGTAGATGGGTGTGGCAGAACAGAGGAGCAGGAACTGACTGTTAAAGTACTGAAAAAGGAAACATAACACAGGGAAACATAAAAAATAATCAAAGTGGAAATAAACTCAGACTGTGGGGAAGAAATGTAACAAAGCAAGAAACAAGGGGTTCTGACAAGAATTCACCTTTTATTTGGGATCTTGTTTTTACTCCTGAAACATTGTATTTTTGTCAAAGAGACCTATTTGAGTGCTTCAATTTACAACTTTATTCCCGTCTGACCTTGTGTTTTATTACAACTTCATGGCCTGTTCTGAAGCCTGAAGATAAATCTGTGTGACAGATGTGTACAAAATGCCAAGAATTGAATCATGAAATATTTATGTTAATCTATTAGCTTTAATGGCTTTTTACTTTTCCTGCATAGTAGATATTACTGCAACTGAGTTTAACACAAAGTATATACAGTACATAACCACCCACCCTTTTCTATGGGGCATAGCAAGACATTAGTGGAGGCAACTGGTTTCCATGGTGAAGGCATTCATGGACTTCAACAATAAAATATCCATGGAGACAAGCGATTACCATGGCAAAAATACAGATTACTGCACAAATGAAAAGATGACAATAGAGATTATTACCGTGACTAACCTAATTTCAAACCACATTAAATTTACAGGCAATATTTATTCAGGACCTCCTGGTGCTGTAACAGCTATATTTTATTCTCGCTGATGTTCAGTTAATACATGCATTGTGTAAACTGGAGAAAGAAGCAGCAGTATACAACCTGACATGCTAACTGAGTCTTAAAGACACAGAGGCCAATTTTTAAGGTGTTTTGATTGTCTATGAATCATGATACGAAGTCAAATTTATTTTTGATATATACAGCATTTTCAGAACAACTAGTTATTGATTGTGGTATAGAATTGAACTATGTTTATGTAAATTATATAAAACCCCTTAAGAATTCTATAGAACTACATTAAAATCTAGACATCCACAAATCTCAAACGTAAATGTTTTGAAGCAAAACAGGGCTACTGAGGGGTCAATTAATTTTTCAAAGCTTGACTGTTTATCAAATAATTTCCTTCACAATAATACAAGTCATATTGACATAAAATTAGCTGTCTTCGTAATAAAGTAGTTTCTGACAAATTTAGTACAGCAAAATCCAATAAGCAAACAAATAAACAGCAAATAGGCTCTCGCCTCAACTTTTTCTGCAAAGTATACTACAACTTTTTCTCAACATTTCCACACAAATCCTGAAACTCGCAAACAAAAAAAAAACTTCCTCCTCGAATGTATTACTAGTGACTTCTTACCATCATACCATTGAGTCTAATGGAATAAAATTTATATCCTCATCTTGTACACCAGGACACCCAAAATGCTGGACACAGAGGCAACGAGTTACAGATCTCCAAAATATTGCATAGTAATCCAACAGCTGACAGATCTACAGCCACAGTTATGAAATACCCGTCCAAAAACAGAAAGGAAAATCCTAATCTGTGCTGTTCTCTTGCATGATCTCTCCATCTGTCACGCAAAAATGAATGCAAACAAACACAAATCTGCCCATGCATAGAAATGAACTTACAGAGGCAGATAAAGATCAGCAGATTCCAAAACATATTCTCATAAATCAGTTGTCTAAAAAAACACAAGCTATTGATTCGTGATTTGTACTATAAATATATTCTCACACCCCCACACAGATATGTGCAAACACTAACGGTGTGAAAATTTAGACCCTGCCAGTCTCTTTACGCAGCACTCTGACCCTCAAACTGAGGATTACACAAAGGATAATCCTTGTGTATGTTTGTCTGTCTGTCAGTCTGCCTGCCTGTCTGTCTCTTCATCCAGTCAATCCATCCTCTACCTTTCTGTACCAACTTCCAGTTACACCTGACCTGTCAACACAGTTAAACAACATAGGCAGTAAAGCAAATGCTCCTTAGTGTCGTCTTTACTCTCAGTTTAAGCTCGATTCCATCTCCAAAGTGATTCTTAAGAGACCAATACTGTTATTATCTTTGTTTTTATATAACTACTGTCTACTCATAGCTACAATTGTCTACTGCAAAACTCAAATCTTCAACAACAGTTCATAGTTTGTTGCCACAAAATGTTACCGTTGTGAATAAATGCAAAGAAACTTTTAAATTTAATTTGAACAAAAACAAAACTGGGATTATTTTATTTGGACAACCTGACAACTCTTCTTGGACCTTGATATTGAGCTAAACTGTGATAATACTAGCTGACAGTTTTCTGTAACAAACATTGATGCGATTCTTCACATTTTTAATGTCATCATGGCTGTCAAAATAGATGATTTTCAAATGTTTTCTGATTTAAATTTGTAGTTGTTGACAACAAAACACGACTGAGGATTTTGCTCATTTAGGCAGTAGACATTTGGTAGTGAATGATGGGTATTAATTGGTTATTTTTGATCATAGATGTTACATATGCACAAAAACCTAAAATCAAAACACTAAAAAATCTCATCATGTGTCTCATTTGCTCCTGTTGCTCAGCTTTTAATAGGACAGGAGTATAAACACATTACCCTCGTATTAGCCTCATTTCGCTGGCTTGGTCCTGCTTCCTGTTTAATTTTAGGATAAAACAATCTTTTGAGCTTACAAAGCTCTAAATGAGCTGGATTACTTGAAGAAACATTTACATCATCAACATTCTAGCAAGAACACTTATGTCCAGCTTATCTTTTACTTTTTTTTAAACCACAGATGTAAACACTTAAAAATAAATCTAGACCAACATAGCACAAACACAGTTAAGGAAGTTTGTGTATAATTAGACATAAATGTGTTGCTATAAGCTTGTATTGTTAGTTTTCACCTCTGATAACTTTTATGAAAGCTTCGTAAAATGTTGACTTGCATACTTGTTTTTTTCACTTTAAGCTAAGTTGATTTTACCCACACTACTGACTACAATAAAAACAATTGTTCTACAGAAATAAACAGATTTTTATCTTGCGCTTAAGAACATCTTTTGGTGCCACTGTGTGTTCTGTGTGTGTGAGAATAATGGGTCAGCTCATAACTACTATTGTTAACTGCTAAACTCCCCTATTCAGCAATTAAAGCAGTCAGGCGAAAAATGGTGGCCCGTTTGCATGAATGTGAGGTGAACGACTGTGTGTGTGTCCATGGGGGACAAAGAATGGGCGGGTCTCACAAGCGCATATGAGGAGATACATTTTACTGTGAGACAATAAAAAAAAAACAAGAAGAAAGGAAAAGATCAGGCACAGCTTGTGCAGCAAGATAGAAAGAGTGGGAAAAAATGAGTGTGAGAAAAACAAAGTAAGTGAAACTTGTGGCGAAACTACACAGCTCATCCAGTGCCAATGGGTGTGGCGCCACTGTGGTAGCAAATATCCTGTTGTGGTTAATAATGACAGGTGCTTTGGCAAAACTAATGACTTCATAAGAATAACGAGCATCCTTGCAGTTGCCGTGTGTGATGAGCTGATGTGGAGAAAACATTTGGATCATGAATATTTCAGAGAACAGATTAAAGCATTGCAATCTGTTAGTAAACTGTCAAAATATGAAATGGAACAGTTTCAAACTCATGTCACCATTATTTGACAGTTTCCAGACAAAATACAGTAACTAAGTTAATCTAATCTAAAGAAATATTTTACAATGTAGCCAACAATAAAAATAAACATAAACCCTAATTAGGGATGTTCAGCAGTGAGTTCTTCTGTAATCATCGACTCATTGCAACCTGCCATTCATTAACCCTCCATCTTTAACCCTGAACTCTAAAATTAGATGTTTTCCCTGGTGAGCACAGCGAGATGGCCTCTTTTTTAGGACACTATGCTGTTTCTTCAGTCGCCTCAAGGACAAACTGCCATCAGTCTGGTCACAGACTCAGATTATTAGGTAAGAAATGTTGCAGTGCAGAGATCTCAAGCAAGCAAAAAAAGCATGTCCAGACAAATGATTTAGGCGTCTGGTATCAGCTAATCCCAGACCAGTGACCCCTGACCTGTATTTAGGAGACAGGAAGTAACCCTTCTCCTGTTTCACCTAGTTTAACTCCCATCCCTCCATCTTTGCCCCTCCATTGGTATCTCCAGTTTTGTTTTTTTGCACCACATCCCAGCATCGGCAGCTGTTTTTAATAAGGCACGTGTCAATATTAAAAAGAGGTAATGATTACAAATAAAACATTCACAAACCTGCTTTTGTTCTGTGTTGAAGTGACCATTAGGAAATCTCTAACATAACTGTTTCTCACACACCCTATACTTTGAAAGAATATGAAAGTATGTCAAAGGCAAAACAAGCAAAGATGTTTGTGTTTCTATTCAAACACTTTACATAAATTGACCTACGTTTTCCCAATACATTTTGCTCTAAAAGAAGCTTATTGCAGGACTATAACAATGATCAACTCTAAAGTTTTCTGCATTTTATTATTCATTACTTGTTGCTCCGTTATAAAAAAACAACCTGGATAATCAATCTATCCTTTGTCTTTTATGTTTTTGTTCTGTTTTAGGGTTACAGGTTTTCAGGGTGCTTACATTCCAGCTGTCACCAAGCAAGAGGCAAAGTACAGCCCAGACCACAGCCTGGATCAAGTACAGCCAGTTCACCATAGAGACAACTAAGACAGATAACCATCCACTCAAATCTAGGGTCAATTAAAGTAGCCTGTTAACCTGATATGAATGTTTTTGGATTGTGAGGGAACCAAATACCTGGAAAAAAAACATGCATGCATTAATGTTGGGAAAATCGTATTGCGCAATTAATTGTCAAAAAAATGTCAATAATTAATATTTGCTACTTTTCAATTACTGTAATGTGAAGGCAGTGTGGATCAGCTAACACTAACCCTAACCCTACAAATGCAGTTAATAGTTAAATGTAGTTAACCTAAAACACCAACTTAAACCGGAGTACGAGGAAAGCCAGAAAATGTGGACCAAGGCCACATGCAAGTGCAATCATCATCTATTAATCATTATGTTTATTTTTATCGGCCAAACGTCTCAATTAATCGTAATTAATTTTTATGCCATCAATGCTTAACGCTAATATGCACCATGTAGACCCTATACAGAAAGGCCCAAGGAGTCAAACAGGAGCTATTTACTGCAGGGCAACAGTGCAAACCAACCGAGCCATAGATAAACCCAATTACTAAAACATTTGATATCCACAGCCCCAATTATTTTTCTGTTGGGTTGACATATGTGAGTTAAGTTTCTTCATGTTGCACCTTTTGGCCGTGTCCTTTAAAAGATGAAGGCTTCACCCCATCTCGCCCTCGTCTGTTCAGCCTCTCTCTGTGAGAATGTGACCCTATGCTGATTAATCTCTTTTTAACTACGTTTGACTTCATGCCAAAGCCACAGGCCCACGCTCTGTCTCTGTTTTTTACTTTATCATTTCTTTCAGAACTGGACACATGCCCTCTATTTTTCTGCCTCTGATATGAATTGTTACCATTCAACACAAGGATTTTCTTTTTACTCTTCAACAAACGCTCTTATTTAAGAAAAAATATGGCCTGTCTCATGTACGTGGATCAAAGCTAATCTCACACAGCATTGTATTTTAAAAGTGTTGGCAAGAACTGCTTTTTATCGTCCTACAGATTCCTTTTACACTTACACTCGCATGGATTTTACCCAACTCCTCCTCCATTTTACATTTTTGCCCTTTTCATCAAACATGTTCCCTACATCTCAATCCCACTGATATTCTCCCCACCTCTTCCTTTTACCCACCATGCACCACTCAATGTCTGCGTAATAAGCTGTCAGTTTCCATTCACCTATCCCTCTCTGGTCTTCTCTGTGTGAATACAGACCCTGTGATGCCTGCTGGCTGTGCAACCCTGAAAGCAAGAGACTATTTCTGCGTCATGGCTGACTGCGACACTGCTGCATGTGTCCATCTTAATAATTGTTGTGACTGCCCCAATGTCTTCACGATCACTGAGGAGATCAAAACCTGTAACTCACTTTACTTCAATCAATTACCAAGTAGGTTTTTGGAACAGGTTGATTTTTTTAAGAGTTTGCTGTTTGCACAGCTTTTCTAAAACTCTATGTTCATTGCGACCAAAGTGGGACAGTAGAGTTATCTGTGTGTGTCTGAGCTGATCCGCTCCTGTTTAACTCACTGGGGCTCAGATGAAAACACACATATGCACACAATGACACACACAAGGATGTTCCCATAGCCTTTCCGAATGGTTAAGCAATATCTTTCCCTCTCTCTGTCGCGCTCACTCAGTCTCTTTCTTCTCATGTCCAAATCTTACCCACTTCCTCTTGCTGAGGAGAAAAACTTTTCCTGTTTTGTCACATCATCTCTACTATGGTATTTTCCCCATTTTTGTGCCCTTGAGTCTCTACTACATAACATCTAAGTCTTCACAAATTGAAAACGAGGAAATAAAAGGCCGAACTGCAGGAAATTATCTATGATTCCCTCAAGCAATTTACTTGTATCACAATGAAATAGACAAATTCTTGATTTTCAATGTTATATCTAGAATAAATCATAAAGACTGCTGGTATTTTATTCCTTCCTCGTTTTATGATACTTTTTTATTATTTTAACTCAACTACTCACTTCTGAAGCTCCCGAAAATGCTTTTGAAAATGTGATATAAAATCCACAGAGCAAAAAAATAGAAGCAGAATGCAAAGTTCCAGAAATACTTTGAAGAAAAAACACAACCGTGCCCTCATTACGGCAAGCCCAGAGTAAGTTCCAGTTATATTTAATGAGCAGATTCCCCACCAGAACAACCAATTAAGGCTTCTCATTAGTGGGTTTAACAGAGCTGCCACTGTTCCGCACATCCTGTGAGTCTGAGAGGGAATATGACATGGATGGTTATAGATAAACTATACAGTCACAACCATGAAGGGGACGAAAAACCTATAACTTAATTTTGTAATGTTTGTAAAAAAAATAAAAAAAACAAAATAAAAATAAAAAAACAAAATATTTATATATATATATAAGCTTACATAAAAAAATATGCTGAGTTCGAAATATGTTTTGGTCCATGTTCTTTTTTTGTGATCTATTCAAGTTGTCATTATCTTCATATTAAAGTGGATTTCTTGGAGGTTGATATTACCTGTGTCATTTGAAGGTACTAGATTGGATTGGTTTATTTGTCATATGCAGGGTCAACAACAATGCGATGAAATGCGTAGGATGAGAAGAACCGTTAAACTAGCTTTCTACAAAAATACCAATATGTTTCATTATTTATTACAAACAAGAATTAAACAGATAAAATCAAAATGACAGGTACTTTAGGTAACAAAATTTCAAAAAACAAAACAATTTTTCTTGTTCGTTTACCTCCCTTTCACATCATCACAATATCTGAAACATTTTTTCCATGCCCTGAAGCATCTCAGCTGCTATCATCTAAACTGGTTGTGTGCACCTCAAAGCAGTGAGGATCCCTTTGAATGGTCCAATGTGTTATTTTGCATGCAGAGCTTGAATGATATTTGGAGCCTGCTAATTTTTGTAGCTCAGTTTAAACTGATATTCTGCACAACTCTAATAGTGATAAATTGTACAATATCCCACACAGCTCTGCCCCAAACTGATTTCTTGATTTATGTGAAAATTTAGCAATCAGGCACTCTTAATAATTTATTTAAAGGATATTGTTAATATCTCTAACAGACATAGTCAGATGTCTTAATATTAGTCTATTATATAGTCATTCACACTTATTTACATTGTGTAAAAAAAGAACTGTTGATTAAATTCAATGCACTTTATCAAAACACACAAACAAAAAAGATTTAAAGGAAACTAATTGTACTGGACCTGAATGAAGCACCATAGATATATATTTACACACACACACTGAACACAAATATTCAGCTCTGTCCCATTTATTTGTCAGTCTATTTACCTGAATTTATGTTGGACAAAAGTAGCTGAGCCCTTGCCATATCAAAGTATGACTTTAATGGCTTTGTTATACACAAAAAAGACATTAATAACCCAAATTATTTAACCACCAAAACCTTTAACCAAACAGAGCAATAATCCTCATAAATCCTTACATAAAAGCATATAAATCTAGTAACTTATCTTTAGTCGTTTTATAAAAAGTGTTCTGCTGCAAAAGGAACAAGCTACAGGCAAAGACGCGTAACTTACATCTATTGCACAATAACAAATGGCCAAAAATAAATGTTTCCCAAGCCAACATTACAAATAAACGTCTAGTGCTTGTTGTCCTACAGCCTAGGCAGGACGCAGCTATGTGCATTGTCCCACAAAAAACGGAGCCGGATGTTTGAACAGCAAGCACCTAAACGCAAGTCAGTTTTGTCAGCATCGTTTTAAAAACAACCAACCCGCTAGCTTGTTGTTAACACAGCGGTGGGATTACTGCCTGTAAAGCTGCTAAATCAGTTTACTACGAGGGTAAACATCCAAAGACACGTTCAGTATCTTCGAGTTGTTCACATAAATCACACCAATCCGACCAGGGCAGGAACAGAGGTACGTGAAGGCAGCATAGGTGATGATTAGGGATAACATGGAAGGAGACAGGCGCCATGAAGCGTCTTGCATCGATTAGGAATACGATTAATTTTCCAATATAACGGATTTGAGTGTGGAGAAATCAATTATCATGTCAATGAGCTATATTTAGCATTCCGTAGTTATAGTGCAGCTTGAGTATACAACCATCGAAGAAACAGCAAAAAAGAATAAATTACGTGCAGACCACCAAAGCTACGAACCAGCCGCCGTCGCAGATACTAATCACGTGACGTTAAAAGAGGTAAAAATAAAACGATACCTGTTTTAATTTTCAACGGGGTTTCTCCAAAACAAAGGACTACGACTCTGCTCTCTTCCACCAAAAAAAAATAAGTAACGTCCCACTACCTCAACCTCCAAAAATCTCAACTACAATCCACACCGAATATCTGGCGCTCCAGCTCAAACAAAACGTGTTTGTCTATCATCCTCAAGACCCGCCCCCATACAGTTAAAAACATCTTTAGGCTGTCGCTCATTGGTTCAGATGAGTTACAGTAGTAGACTCTGAAATCTAATTGGTCCACCAGGCTTGTCATTTCAAATTGGAGGGACTTTCGGTGCGGATGTGGTTGGGCGAGTGCAGCCAGACACCACCCTCTAGAGGAGGAATAGGTTCACTGCACTTAAAAGGTGTTTTTTTTTTTTTTCCTTCTATTTTTGTTTTTTTTTTTATGATTTTTCTGCCTTATTTTAACCTCTGTTGTAAATAAGTTTTTGTGGTCAAGAAAGGTCTGTTTAAATTTATAAAACCGTTTCTATTGTAAAATTATCTATTTTTACAAGATTACAATTATGTAATTTTGTACACAAAGATGAAAATCAGGCAGATTTTTGTGATATATTGCATGAAAAAGCCATTCATTTTTAGTATTACATTAAATTATTTTAGTTTGATAAATAAACATTGTAATACAAGAATAATAGGCCTACTAACACTGTGAACAGTGTTAGTACAGTGTTTTATTGTGCTAGTGAGAATAAAACTTGATGAATCTGAAGAAAACAACTACTAATGCTTTAACACAAAGTTATTCCTTCTCTTCAAAAACTGTTTTGTTTTACAAAGACACACATGAGAACCACACACTGGTCATTGCATAACATAAACCATGACATGCACACAGGTAAACCCTCACCCACACCCAGATTAAAGAAGCACAGGTAATTGGGATTAGAGTGTAAGGCACCATGCAGATTTGACATCCGCATAGGAGGAAGAGTAAACAAGCCCACAAGAGCTACAGTCATGTGTATGAGAAACACAATCAGAATGAGCAAAACACAACAATGCACTGCATGTTTTAAAGAACTCACCAGTAATAAAGGAGCATGGATCCAAAGCAGGCCAAAGGAGCATGTGCAGATAAACACAGAGGATTTGAGAGTAAATTAGGAACATATATTGCTTTTAATCCCGGCCCTTATTTCACACGTTTGTTTATGAGCTCCATCTGCTACAGCTGCACATATTAGACAATCAAACTCAAAAAATAAAGTGTTTATAATAGAACAGCATGTATTTAAATCACATATTTTCCTCATAATCTTTAGCCATTCTAATTTTCATAGGGGTGAGGGGAAAGCTGAAACATTTAAATTTAATTTACTCATCAATGACATTCAACTCTTGTCCACACATGGTCACAAAGCATCCAAATCAGTCCAATGACACACACCTACACAGGAACATTCATTTGCACTAAAAACAGAGCCACTTGCATTCTTCAACTGGTTTGAATCACTAAAACTGGAACAAAATTGCTTCATGAACATACATAACTTTAAAGCCAAAGAAAAAAAAAAAAAACAAGTCAGAAATGTTTACCGGTTAGTGAAAGGTCTCATACTTCCGAAACAAATCCCACAACAAGATGGAGGCAATCTTGAATCAGCATCTGAGCGGTCTAACCTTGTCTCCTAACCTCGTCACCTCCTGATCTGTCCTGCCACAGCCTCTCCTTACACTGATGAGCTTAGTGCTGCAGTTGGCTCTTTGCCTGATGCTGACCTCCTCCAGTCAAAGAGTGTAGCCGATTGCGTAGGGATAGTCACGTTCTTATTCGATAAACCAACTAATTATGCTGCAGCACTTAGCTTAAGTTTCAATTACAAAAAAATAAATAAAAACACTTGAAAAAAGTCAGTGTCCTACAGTCAGCTGGCTGGTTTGGCATCAGGCCGGTTCTGATTCTCTGAAGGATTATGCCGTTCTGATGGGAATTACTCATACAGAGCCATCTGGTCAGCAAAACTCTGCCCACTGGAACAACCACAGATCTGAGGACAAGTCAATCAGCTTCTGCAACTTTTACCTAAAAAAAATTAAAAATAAAAAAAAACAATACACAAACTCCAAACCATGGACAAGGCACACTTTGAATCTCCTAAAAGCACATTTTACCAGTGAGATATAATGTTCTCTAATTGAATCACTGCTAAAAGGTTTGCCTTAATTGAAACCATTAACTTTACCTGACTTAACCAGTTTACTTCTTTTAATGGACAAAACAAACTGTCTGAACTTAATGGGGTCAAGCATAGTGATAACTAATTAAATTATAATATTGTTTAATAAAACCTAGAAAAGACACCAGTTAAAGTGACGAATCTCCACATTGCAAAAAACAAAAAAGGAGAATAATAACCATGCAGCATTTCTTGACCACACCAATCCTCTGTTTTTAAAATCACACTTAAGATTTAATCAAATTCACACCTGCTGCCTGCCAATATACAAAAGTTTTGTTTACAAACAGAGAAGAGGGTCATGATTTAATTGGGGAACTAAATCTAAAACAACCATGTGTCAAAATGACTCTAGCAAATGCATTTCTGTGAGATTAAACAGTGGAATAATCGAGATTCAGGATTGAAAATGTGAATTAGTTAAAAAAATGTACACAGATATAAACAATTAGTGATAAATAAGGATATGTTACTAGGGATGGGCAACTTAAATGATAGAAGTGGCCACGATTTTTTTGTTGACACTACCAGAGGGCAACATGGTGCTGCACACTTACCCAAACGTAATAAAGCTATATATTATAAGTTTATTAAACCAACATACAGTGAAGTAACTTATTTTACGTTAAAATGCATGTATATAAAGAAAAAATGTATTTTTTTTCTTTTGGGAACACCTGTATACAGCTGACATACTGTAAGTATTCATTCATGCTGAGATACTGCATTTAAACAAGTACTGAAGTGAAAGCATAAGCATAAGTCTTTATTCTGTTTAATTATGACAAAGTTTACTGGACCGTCTGCTTTCCAACCATCACCTGGTCACATGGATCATTTACAAAAGAAACAACATCTAAGATACAATCAGCAGAAATGAGCCCAGGGTGCCTGAAGAAAAGATGAAGAGCTCAGAATAGAGTCGCTGCTCCTCTTCTTCAAAAGGAGTTAATTCAGGTGGTATTAGGCTGGATCTGCTCAGACTAGCCGTTAGTCGATCCAGTCAGAATTCAACTCTGTTTCTCCAAACTCAGTTAAAATAAGCAGGTGCATGTGACCAAAATATCTCAACGACTAACAACCCACAGGAAAGAGGGCAGGGTGTGATTTGCAGGTGAGTTCAGCTTAAAAAACTGAGCTGCTCATTACATCTTTGAAATGTGACGAAGATTAGTTACTTTTGTTTGCCGAGTCAGCAGTTTATTCATGCAAACTTTCTGTGTAGTTCTTTATAAATAATTTCACATTTCATTAAGGTGAGGGAACTTTAAAGCATGTTGCACACAGAACAAACAAAAACGCTTGTGATTTGAGTGGACGAGTCAGCATTTATGGACAACAAGGCCAATATTTCTCAGTCATTCATCTGCTGATGAATGTTAACATTCTGGTCATTGTGTCACAGTGTTGTGTGAACAAGATTGCAATCCTTCAGACATGCAGAATTCCTAACCTAACAGCACAACAAACTCATTAAAGTGTCTTCTTTTTCTTTTTTTACCTGGAATGTAGGTGAAAACAAGCCAAAGCGAGCGGCTTCACTTCACTAAGAATTTCCACGTATCGCCCACCCCGCTTCTTTATCTTCTTGTGTATCGAACAAATACAAATACAGCGAGCAAATATTTCCCTCTCCGCTCACACCTGTTTGCCTAAAGTAATGTCAACCGCCCGTGCCCTCTCCCTTCCTCTTCCATGCCTTTGTGAGTGTGAATGGTAACTCTAACCTCTGAGGATCAGGTGGCAGATAAGGACAACGAGGAAGAGAGAGAAACAACTGGATGGGCAAACAGATAAAAACACGTTTAAGTAAAGATCATATATTGAGGCCAAATAAGGCCAAGAAATAGAGATAGAAATAGTGTTGTTGGTGGATTCTATCATTGTCTTATAAAAAAGATAAAAAATAATATTTTACCCTTTTAAAACCTTTACAAGGTTGTTACTTCTCACTTTGTGCTTTGTTTGTGTGTTTTGTGGACAATTAATCTTATCAGGGTTGAGTTTTGTTTAAGAGCCAGAGGTAGGGAGTTAATGTCATGAAACACAACGCCTTTAACACATATCCTTCAGCGGGAGTTCCTGTGTTCCTGGTTTTTGTTACTTCAGGTATAATTACCCACCTTATTGACACTGTAGGTCTAATGGGTATTGGCACCTCTAGAAGTGGGGTTGGGGGGGACCATGCGGGGGTCACAAAACCTAGAACAGAACTTCAGGAGTTTTTGTTTTGTTGTCATATGGAGTTATTTTTGTTTTTGACAATTAATGACAGCAATACACAAGTTAGAGCAGGGGTCTGCAACCTGTGGCTCTGGGGCCACACGTGGGTATTTGGTCCCTCTTCAGTGGCTCTTTGAAGCAAAAAGGCTAACTATCAAGTATTTTCTTTTGTTATCAAAATGCTATATATATCAAAACCAAAAAAAAATTACTTTAGCCTATACATGCCATGAAATTGTCCTCTGTCTCTTTAAGAACATTATACTGTTTCAGACAATCCCACTTCAGCACATCTTCACAGCAGTGCTGCGGGGAAGGGGTGCTCTGTGGGGCGGGAGCTAAAAGTCGATTTTGCATAATACCCCCCCAACACACAAACACACGTTTGTTCTTCTATCCTCATGGGGACTTTGCATTGACCTCCATTCATTTACTGGTCATTTCTGTAGCCTAACCCTGACCCTTACCGTAAGCCTTACCACCCCAGTACATACCTGACCCTAAACCTAACTCAATTCCCACGTTAGTCCTAAACCAAACCCCTGATCCACCAACAATGTTTCCCCTGCTGGAGACCAGGCTTTTGTCCCCATTAAGAACAGTGGATCCTCGCAAGGCTGTGTGTACCAGGAAAATGGTAAAAATTGTCTCCACTAAGTAGCAAAAACATAAACACACACACACTTTAAGTTGATTATTATAGTATCATTAAAATATGACATTAATTATTTTTCATGTATATTCACTTATTTCAGTTAAGTCGTTATTAATTAAGTTATTTAAGTTATGTTTAATTAATACAGAAATAGTTATAAGTAAACCAAGGGACAGAAATGGCTCTTTGTATTGTAAAGGTTGCAGACCCCCTGAGTAGGGGGAATCACCTAGTGTATACTTTAGTTTTATGTATTTATGTTTGTGTTACTGTTGATATTACTTAACAGGAAAAGCACTACTCAACATCCTGTCCTAAATTTATAATTTATATTACTCATATAAATAAAACCTCCTGATGCCCTGCATCCTGATGTTTTCATTTTGTTTTTCAAAAAATGTAGTTTTATTTTGCTCAAACTCCTTGTGCCAGTCTGCATTTTTGGGTCCGACCTCCTTTCAGTATACACAGAAGGAACACGACACAGACAAACACAACTGAAAAAACACTCTCAAATACAACAAAACCACAAACCAAAAACCAGTATGTTACAAAATAACCTCAATGCTAACAACCACAACGCCTTACTAATTCCACCTGTAAAATAATAATAAATATAAATAAATTAATTAATAAATTAATAAAATAATTATTTTTAAACTGCCATATTATTATGGTAACCCCCATGTGACTGAAAAAAACAGAAAGGTCAAAGGATCAATTTTAACGACACTGCTGCACACAGTTTTGTCTGTTAAAATAATCAGCCACATGTTAATATAAATAGATGCTTATAACCTGGCCAGTGTTTACAGTAATACAAACGGAAAGAGCTGTGTGTACATTTTACAACCAGTTAACTTTCTTTAATTTGTTTTGTTTATTGATCTCTGAGTTGTTTCTTTAAGCTTTTAGGCAGCAAATTCAAAAATTATACCTCAACCTTTTTTGGAATTAAGAATTTCTTAAAAAGGTGTAAACCTGCAGCTCGATTAGACTCCACAGACCTGCCGTAAAGCAGAAATATGTGTTTATTTTACCAGACAATGCAGCAGTGGCCTCGTTCTTGAACTCAGTTCTGTTTCAAAGCAAAACTGTTGATATTGACACAAATTTTTATGGGAATCTTTTTAGTTTAAAGATGCAAAGTGGTGTTATTTTATTCAAAAATTAGGATTATAGTTTACTATCAGCTGCATTATTCTAAACAACCACAAGAGGACGACAGCCTCTTCTTGCTTTTTAGAATATCACTTGAATCCAGGAAAGAAGAAGAAATATTTCCAACTAAAATTCACTTTTCTTTGGCTAGTATTATTAGAGAAAGGAAGATTGATTTTCATTATTAAATATCTAATCTATAAAGTTAGATGTTTTTTACCAAATACTTCTCCTTTTATTATTATTATTATTATTATTATTATTATTATTATTATTATTATTATTATTATTATTATTATTATTATTGCATGTTACACAAAATTACACAACATAAATAAAAATAGAATATGATGATTTGCAAATCCTTTTTATACTATATTTAGTTGAATACACTCCAAAGACAAAATATTTAATGTTGAAATTAATAAATTATTTATTGTCTTTTTTGTTTGTTTGTTTGTTTTAATATTCACTCATTTTGAATGTGATGCCTGCAAAACGAAAAAGCTAAGACAGAGGCATGTTTGCCACTGTTACATTACCTTTCTTTTTGAACACTTAATAAGCATTTGAAGATGTCCACCTGTCACCATTTAAATGTGCACACCAATCAATAATGTGAGTTAATAACCTCCTAAGGGTGCATCTTTGAAATCTGTCACTGCAAGAAAATATGTCCTCCATCTTTCTTCTAACGCTCTTAAAGTCTCTCTGCAAATATCCGTGTTGGAGCTCAAACCTCAAACAGACATGATGCACATTTCTTCTGTTCCAGGAACATTCAGAGTCTGTTTTATTGCTTTCTGCAGAGAGCAAATTCATTTTACTACCCCTGAATCCCTAACCACATTCAAATCAACAGTTTTCAGAACACAGTCTCTTTACAGGCAGGGAGACACTGAGTAAACAAACATTCAATCATGACTGTGTTAGACAGAATAAGTGAAAATTGTGATTCAGTTCAGCAGATGCAGAGCCAGAGGGGTGGGCGGGGTGGCAAGGGCCACTACTTGCACCTGATTGGCCACCCCAAAATGAATAGTGATGGTGGTGATCACATGTGGCTATTAAAAAGGTCACTTTGGGCAAAAAAAAAAAAAAGTGAATATCTGTCAAGCAGCTGTATTATTAGAAATTGTCTATGGCGGCCATCTCGAATTGTCAAATCCAGGGTGGTTTCCTTTATTTATATGTGCCCCCCAAATAACACCTTTGCCACCCCTGTGCCACTCCTTGCAAAAAATGTAGCTCCGCCCCTGCAGTTAAAGCAAACCCCTCATTGTTAGGACTGATCAAGCATTAATTCTCTATAATTATACAAGGTAACATGAGTCACAATAAAATATGAGACAAACAAAAACAACAGATACAGTCTAGAAGTAAAACAACACAAAAACAATTCAAAAGTAAAGGCCTAGATTCTCCATTAATCCATCTTATGATAAAGTAATAGTCTTTGGTCAAATCATGTAGGTTTCAATATGCTTTGTTTCATAAAATCTGTTAATGCTCATATGTGTGTGGAGGACGCCTTTCAGCTTCTACCAAACCCATTTATAATTGAATATCTGTAAAATTGATAGTGTTCCAGATATTGTTGGGTTTTCTGTGATCTGTTGGCTGTGGCATCTGAAGTTGGATTATCTCCAAATATTAATGAGTTGTAAATGCACATAAAGTGATTATTTACTGAAGGTTTCACTGAAGTCCATTCAGTGGTTGATGAGACATTTTAAAGTCAAACATGGTTGACTCTAATAGAAACAAAGTTTTAAAAACAGTGATCACTTAGCATTCAAAATATATGTACTCTCAGCTAAACCACATCAAAGTTTAGCTCTATATCTGACAATCATAATGA
Source organism: Cynodonichthys magdalenae (assembly GCA_031762555.1). NCBI lineage: Eukaryota > Metazoa > Chordata > Actinopteri > Cyprinodontiformes > Rivulidae > Cynodonichthys > Cynodonichthys magdalenae. The sequence goes on from JARVJO010000039.1 coordinate 8,340,789, forward strand.
GTTGTCAGATATAGCATTGCAAAATGGTAGCATTGCACGAGAGGCAAGGTTTCTGAAAAAACAAAAAAAAATAATAGCAACTTGGACACGAAATGGAAACATCTGGATCAGAGTTATGGAAGGTTCACAGGCAAAAATAATAAAAGAAATGAAGGATTTGGATAAATT
>JARVJO010000039.1:8348597-8365435 GCA_031762555.1 Cynodonichthys magdalenae
TGAATAATTTGGAAAAAAAAAAAAAAAAAAAAAAAAAAAAAAAAGTTGTGTCCAATTTTGTCTTGCAAAGTTAATTGGCTGTGGCGGCCATCTTTAATCATATGAACTCCAAAGGTTGATCTATTGTAGTTATGATAACTATTTTAGTTTCACTAAAATCTATCCAGTGGTTCATGAGATATTTTGCTAACAGACAAACAAACAAAGACACTTTAATGATCACGAAGATGGTGCATGTTGTGTTTTTATCTGTTTCTTTTAACGCAACTTTTAAACTATTTAAAGTCAGAGATAAGGGAGATTAAAATACAGGAAACACAAGCTAAACAGTTCAAGAAAGCTAAACAAGAAAAAAAGAAACAAAGTAATGTAACACAGTCCCAAACTAACTTTAAATTAGATTACAAACTGAGGCTATTAAATGTCCTGCAAAAGCAGAGGGTTTATTATGAGAGGAGGAAGCCGGGTAAACAGATACAAAATAAACAGGCAAGCGCTCAAATAATGACTCGGAAAAGAGCAAAGAAAAAATCGAAAAGTCGACTATAGAGGAATCAACAAGGAATAAGCTAATAAAAAGTAAGTAATAGCTAAAATTAAACAGTAGTATATGGTAGATAAAAGCAGATAAAGGCTAGCTAAAAGTAACAAGTAAAAATAGCAGCTAAAAGCTATAGCTAAAGCTAGCTAAAAGTAAAAAAAAAAGCAGATAAAAGATAATAGTAGATAAAAGTATGAAGACTAGATAAAGGTAAAATGTATTAGAATGTTCAGTAAAGGCTAGCTAAAAGTAAAAAGATTAATGGTAACTAAAATAAGAAATATATCAAGAAGACAAATATAGAGCAAGGAAGCTGAAACGAATGTTTTTAAAGGAAATGAAGATTGTTTTTATAATAGAACAAAAGTATTAAAAAGTTTAAAATTCTAATTTATGAAAACTAAGTCATAACACTCATCTCTTGATCGAGCAGAACGTTTTGATCTTTGAATGGCTAAGAAATTAGTGTACAGCAATTAGAATGAAAAAAACACACTTGGAAAAAACATAAAACACAGGAAAACAATATAGTTTTGAATTATAACAACAACAACAACAACAGCAACAATAATAATAATAATAATTATTATTATAATTAATAATAGGTGCACCACAGCTGTAGTGGCAGCTTGTTACTTCTAAGCGTGCGTTCGAGCGCGTGCACGCGAGGGTTTCCCCACACTGCACGTGCCTAAACAACACTGCAAAGCGGCGCGTGCGCCCTTTTTTCATTTTTCGTTTTTCCTTACAACGAGCAGAGCCCGTCAGAGGGAGGTAGAGAGAGAAAAGAGGCTGTCTTCTCGTAGCTTCCGGCTTCAAACACAAAAAGCTTTTTACTACTCACGGAGAGGTGTCGAGCGACGCATGACAACAGACATCTATTTAAAAAAACGACTGTCCACAGTCCCGGGTGAGCTGGAGGAGCAGACCGCTGGACACTTCGGAAACATGTGGAAGTTTATCCGAGTAGCAGCCAGATGCTAGTCGAGGGAGAAAGGCTGATGTTCTTTTTAAGTGGAGGTGGCTTTTCTCTCTTTATCTCTTTTTTGTTTGGGGAGGAGCGGAAGAAAAGGTGAAGAAGAAGAAGAAGAAGAAGCAAAACTTGCGTCAAATAGAGTTCGCTCGCGACACAAACATGGTGCACCACGGTTGATACCTCCGCGTGCATCGGGACGGAGACTCGTCCTCTCCGGGGACTGAGCTGTCTGTATCAGCTTATAAAAAAGTGCCGGAGAAGACTGGACGGGGTTGAGGTAAGACGTGTCAGCAGAACCTCCTCATTTATTAACACTGTATTACTGTTCATACGTTTTGTTTATTACACTTTATTAGCTCCCAGTGGAGAGAGTTCAGACGAAACTTGCAAAGATTTTATTTAGACCCAAACATCCTTTTAATCAGTGGGGAGGACAAAGTATGCCAGGAATTTTAAACATGTTTATACTAAATATATCCTCAACTGGTCTGTTCTCATGAATATCTCATTCAAAATAAAAATACATGCACTGCAAACATAAGCAGCAACTTTTTTCAAGTAATTGTCAATTATGTGTTTTTGGGTCAACCTGGAGTCCAAAATGGATCATTTAAATGCTATTATGCTCTGAATTTACTGTACAACAAAAATAGAAAGTCCTAATTGAGTTTAAACCAGATCCAAATTCAGTTCCATTATAATTCAATTATTACATACCACACATCAAATTAAAAAATGACAATTAGTATAACTAAGTCTAATTAAATTATCTCTATGTTTCATCATTAACGTTTACAAGATATTTATAAAAGCTTTGAGGCTTGAGAAATCAGAAAAATATTTCCAAAATCTGTTTTTTTGAGCTTTTTAAAAATTGAATATATAATGAATTTATTAATTTATATTTCCTAGAAAATAATTGAAAAAAAAAACTTTTTCCCCATGAGTCAGGTTTTGTGTTTATTAGCTGGTCAAAACTACAAAATATCCTGTTAGTACAGAGAATGAGGACTGCAAAAGTAAAAAAAAAAATAACTAAAGAAAATGGGAGCACTCTATGTTTGTATAAGAGTAATTTATTCTGAGTTTATTTGCAGATTAATTATCCAGACTCAGCTCAATTTAAGCCTTTTTCTCTTGAGCTTCAGGTGAGATGAGGAGCTCTGAGCATCCCATCTGTTAGTAATGAGTTACAAAATCTTCTGCTGTGGCTCATCGTTTATTATTTTGGTCTCTACCAGCATGTTTATTGTTAAGCAAGCAAACCTATCGTGTGACAAATTTCAACATATAAGTGCTTTACATAAAGTTATTATATCTAAATTAACTTTTCACTCATGCAGGTAGGTAAAAAAACAGCCTGTGAAATTGACTTGTTTTTCCTTTCAGCACAACCTGAATGGAAAGACATGATTAGGTTTCCTTACAACATTCCTCAGAACATTCACCCTCCTGCTCCTGCTTTATTGTCTTTATAAGTTGATTTTTGTTTTGAGTACTTTTGTGTCTGTGTGAAGGGTTTCTATTTTCCTTTTTTTTTGGCCCACTCGTGTGCGCAGGCGGCCAGTTTGAAGTTGGACGTGATCCTGCTCAGTTTGATAAATAAGGCCGTGCTGAAGCTTAGAGGACTTTGAAGTGGCTCGAGTGCTCAGAGATGTTTGCAGGTTAGACAGGTTTACTAAAGGTGTTACACTTGTTAATTACTTTAAGGGTTGATCTATCAGCATAGGGACAGGGTGATCGTTTGGTTTCCTGGTTCGTGGCGTTTATTGTTGAAATTCTGCTAGAATAATGCAGTGTGTTGCTTAGAGTTGAACATAATTAGGAGTTTATTAATAGCAATTAGAATAGCTCTGAGTTATTAATATGTCGTTAATGCTTTTTATACAAAAACAATACTTGTGTTGTTAGCCTGGTGTTGTGACGATGCATTCCTACAGCATCTTCAGATGTGTGGGGAACGGATCAGGAAAGAGTTAGGATGATCTCTGAATGGCGGTGAAAAAAGTTCCAGCAGTGTGAAAATGGTGCCCGGTGCTGCCTCATTACACTCTCTCTGTTTGACAGAAAGTAAATCTGCTGCTTCTGCATGAAAGATTACGAATAGATAACTGAACCAAAATAGCCTGAGCACACCTCTCTTTCCATGCTGGTCACCCAGTTTGTGTCTTTTCTTTTTCGTTTCACGAGACTTTTAGGGCGTTTTGTTCGCCCAAACCTTTTGGATTATCAGACAAATAGAACGATAGTTTAAAAATAATTTTTTTTTAAAGCAGCTCTAGTAGTAAGTAAGCCACTTGAGGCATGGCAAGGTTGAGTTTTTTTCTTTGTTTCTTCCTAACTGCGTCACTCCCCAAAAAGGAAATCCCATGTTTGTCCCAACGGTTCAGAGAAAAGATGTCTTTATTTACATGAAATCAAAACACAAGATCACTGGCATGAATACTAATTCGTTAGCTCATTAACTTGACATAAAGCTTCTGTCCATTCTGCAAGACACGACTCTTGTAAAACATAGAGCACATTTTATTTTATTTTAGTGTAGTGATTGTACTCAAATTAAGAATTTGGTTTGCCTGTGATTGCTGAGGAATTGAGGAATGACATGTCCTCAGAGCAAACTGCAAGGAAAAAATCAGCTTCCTGATTTTGTTACGGATATTTTAACGCTTCAATTGAAATTATGCTGCCTGGTGTAATCAATCCATGCAATCTTTAAAAAGTACTGTTTTTGGAAATTAGACATTTACTTTTCAAAATTTGTTGTTGTTTTTTTTTTTTGCACACTTTAACCCTACAATCGTCCACTCGTGCAGCACAGCGCAGCATATTTGCATAGTTTATTTCCCAGCAGGACATGAAACCACAATGTAATATTCAGTGTTTGACCTTAGCCATCGATAGAACTAAAGCTGTGTGACCATTTCTGCTGCTCATCTCCTGTTGGTGTTCATTCGTGAGCAAAAATGCCCCGTTTTTGATTTCAAGAAGCCTGTTTCTGACAAGAACTGTGCTCTGCTATAACACAAACGTTGATCTTTCTGAAACAAATTCCCTTTTCATTTATAAATGTAATAAAAAAATGAATTTCCTTTATAGAATATATAAGCTTATGTCTTTCAAGTTTTAATCTAAAATCATCTTTTGTCAAGAGGTGATAAAGTTGTAGACGTTTTGGTCAAACTGCAAATGATGTTATGTGGGATCTTATGATATCGCAAGATGTTTTAGCTCTTAGAGAATTTGTTGAGGATGACTCTCAGCTACTACAACTACAGTTTTAGTTCAGTATAGGTGAAATGGACTGAGTTAGCTCTTTTGCTAAGGTCAGTTGAATTAGTAGCCATCTTGAATTGGGCCTGCTCCAAACTGAAATCAATTGTAGATGTACAGCCAATGATTAACTTCAAAGAGTTTTGCTTGGATTAATTAATGAGATATTTTGCTAACAGACAGACTGGATTGATGCCAACATTTAATGCCTGTTTTATGCAAAAATATTGTGCACTGTGTAGTGTTCATATACAGTAAGTCAATTTAAACTGAACAGCTGTAAAACTGGTTAATCCAATTATTTTGAGATGATGGTTGTTATTAGATTACATGAGAGCAAAGAAGAAAGAAGTTTGGAGGTTTCCTGCTTAAAAAAAACAGGACCTTATTTATTGAATCAAATTTTCAGTGTCAGATTGAACTTGTCAATGTGTCGTCTGCAAAAATAGATGCTAATTCTGTCACGTTATACATTTTTGTTTGAGTAACTACATCATAATAAAATTGCTTGGCTTGAGCGAAGGACTTTCCTTTTTTTGCATTTAACTGTTACTGATGTCACTTTTCATTTACTCCCCCCCCCCCCCCCCCCCACTCTGTTCATTTTTACTCCCCACCTCAGCTTGTTTTTCTGTATTTCTACAACTATGTCTTTTTAAAAGTATTTTCCTTCTCGTTGCCCAATAAAATAGGTTCCCTTGAACCCCAAAATGTTATAAAAATGTGGAAAATAATGTAGCTTTGTAATGAACTGGAAAACTTTTTTTTTTGCTGTAATTTCTTCATCTCTCTTTATTTACTCATATTTACTGTTGGTGAAATTTATATTTATTTTGTTTCCAGCTTAAATGATGTTGTTATTAATAATAACAAAGTCAGACAGATTGTGTTTGTGATGGTGGCCTTTTTCTTGTTTGTTCCCAGCGGTCAGATCAAACTTTCTTGTGTCGTGGAGCTGCTGCTGCTCGGGAGCAGAGGAAAAACTGAGAGCTGTGGTAGAACCCCCCCCTAGCTTCAGGGGACGTTGTCAGATGTGTACCCATCACATAAAGCCCCTGGCCTGGCTGTGGGGATGGCAGCCTCTGCCTTGAACCTGAACGGCCTCGGAGTCATGAACAGGTGCATGTTTATTTGTTTTTCTGTTTATTTTATTTATTTTTTTTACTTTTAAAGGTTTTCTAGTAAGAAGCTGTTGGATCAGACTTTATTGCTGATGCCTCAGAAAACATTCAGCAAGTTTCAGGTGAATGATTTACTTTCACATACACACACACACTTTTTAAATGTTATTTTTAAATAGCTTCTCATCATCACTTGTAAAATTCATTATAATTTAATTACTGTTGTGGCATTTTGCAGTTTGTGCTGTATTGCAAACAATGCAATTGGACGTAAATTAAATGTTTATTATGAATCTGTTTATTAAGTCAAATGTACTGAAATTGAAAGATTTAGCTAACCTCAAAACTTTATAAGACATGTAGGAAGCTAAAAGGAAGCTGTAATAATAATTTATTGAAGTTGTTTATACTGAGATCCAGTGATGAAGATGATGAGAGGAAATTTAATTAAAAAGTTAATTTGTTGGAACTAAATATAAACAAGTAAAGTTATACAGTAGAATGAGCTGGATAATGAACATTTTATTCATAAAACAAAAAATAATAAAGACTGTTGTAGTTATTTTTTTTATTTGGGTTTTAACTCTGGAAGGTTTATATAAGAGTGATCATGTGTAAATTGGTATTCTATCATAAATAAAGGGGCCAGTTGTGTATGATTAGGCACATTAATAATGTGTAAATAATATGTACAACAGTTTTTACTACATATTTACCACCTGTTGTAGTGTATTGAGCCCCTTCTCCTTCATCATGGAGACAAATCAACCAGTTTTTGTTCTCCTCTCTGCAGCAGTAATCAGTTCCACCCCCAGCCCGGCTCCTCCAGCACCACCTCCCGAGCTAAAACCAGTTCTGTCGGCCGACCCGTACTGCCGGTTCCAGATCGAAGCACCTACTGTCCGTTACTTGGGGGTCTCTACAGCCCAACGAGTCCCAAGGTAGGCAAGACTTTCCTTTTCTAATAGTTTGTACTCCTGTTTTACTACTTAAAGCTTATTGTTGATACTTCATTTTCCACTTATGTTTACTATGACTACTGTTGAGCATCTTGTCAAGAAAAGACCTCAGATGGGAGAAAAAAAAAACAGGTTTTGTTCTTTTTATTGTTAGTGATTTGTTATAGAAACAAAATCCAAGGTCTCTAAATGCTTATCGAAAACATTTATTTTTTCTAAAACGTGGAAAATTAGATTTTATTTAGCGAAAGAAGGTGATCCTACAGAAATATCATTAAGTATTTCATCTTCTCAAAATAAGCATAATTAGTTTTTAGTTTTTTATTTAGAATTTTTTTTTGCTTTGTCTTGTTTTGTTCTCTTAAGAGAAAGAAATTTGTGGAAAACAAATTTTAAAGCAGCCTCCTGCGACTACAGCTCATAACGACCCAAGAAGAAACAAAAACAACTGCTTTTGTTTATATAAAATGCTGTTGAATAATTAACTTTCCATGTGTATATTTACCTCTGTTTGTTTCAGACAAGCCCCCGAGCTCTGGGCCAGGCTTTTGTCTTCCCCACTCCAACTTTGCTCCCGCCCAGCTCTCCGACCCATCTTCGCCCCCCGTCCCCACGAAGCCCGGAGCACCTCGGAGTCAACGTGGGCCAGCGCATCCGACGCCTGAGCGGTGAAGAGAGGGGGGAAGGCGACGGACAGGAGGAGACGGGAGGAGAGACGAGAGGAGGAGAGCGGCGGGAGGAGAGGAGACGGCAGGCGCAGATGCTGCAGATCCACAGAGAGCTGCAAAACGTTGAGGTGAGCTCATATGCTTTTTTTTCTTTTTTTTTTAACTCTCACATCATTTTATATCCACTAAAGCAAACATCACACAGTAGAAAGCCCAGAATGAAAACCCTGAAGGATTTACTTCTTTGTTGTGATTTGGTGCTCAAGTGATAAAACTTATAAGAGCTTTGAAAACAGAGCAAATCAAAAATACGGATTCTAGCATTTCCACCTTTCTATCTTGTGTTTTTTTATGATAACAAAAAGAAAGGTTGAAGGTCGTCTAGACATCCTGGTTATATCCCTTTTTGTAAAAAAGTAACTAACCCCCCAAAAAAGTTTGTTGGGTTAAACTAATACAGGCTTACTTGGGGTTTTAAAGATTATTTCTTATATAAATAACAAATGTTTGCATAGTTTTATGTTTTAAATAAACCTATTAAAACAATCTTTTTTTCTTGTCACAATTTTTCTTCTCTCTGTTCAGTTGAAAGTATTGTGTCTTAGAATGTCTCTTGGTATGCGGATGAAGCAACGCTTGAGTAGTTTCCCCTTAGAAAACAATCAAACGTCTTGGAATCTAATGGAGAATTTGTGGAATGACGTAAAGGTGCAACCCTTTCTGCCCAAACGAGCCGGGGCAGTTTGCAGACAGAGTCGTTGTCTTCACCTTACAGCGGTGATTCTCGATCCTGATCATGCATGTTTTAGTTGTTTCCCTGCTCTTCAACAGGTCTTTAAGTTGTGCAGAAGCCTGCCAATCACTCATTCATTTAAATCAAGTGAGCCAGAGCAGGAAAACATCTGAAACATGCAGGATAGTGGTCTTCGAGGGGCAGGATTGAGAACCACTGCCTTAGAGTAAACTAGATTGGCACCTTCAAAGTGATAGATCAGCAAAATACACAAGGCAACAGAATGTAAAAAAAAACAGTGTATATGTAGTGAAATTGTAACATACTTCATTTGTACTTTCCAATTAGTTGGTTTAATATTAAATAATATAAAATTAAAGTTATGTCTTAGTCTTATTTTTTTCTTTTTATGTCAGTTTTCATGCTATGTCTCCCTATAGTTCTTCCTGCTGGTGCAGGACTACCTGTGAAATGATAATCTACTGCCAATAAACATCAAAGTAAACTTCTCTACAGTTAGCCCAAGCTGTAGCCGAGCTGGATTTAGAAATAGGTCCTAAATTTTCTGTCTCTTTCAGGTCAGAGGAAAAGTGGGTTATTATGAGGCCCACATTTCTGGGAGTCAGACTCAGGTACCTAATACTGAGTTCCAACGAAGCCCTCGGCCTGATAGACGAGTAACTGGCCAAAGTCCTTCTCATCCCAACCAAGGAAGCATGGCTTTCGAATTCCCAACGACTCAGCCACAAGTGACTAAACTTCCCTCTGTTGTCCAAAATGGCAGAGAAATGGAAGAAAGAATGACTGAAAGAGAAAAGAAAGAAGAAGCGAGGGATCAAAAGAATGGTAGCGCTACTAAAACAAATAAAGAGAACATGACACTGATTTATCAAAATGACTCTCGTTTGGAAACAACTACACAAACTCCCTTTGTCGATGGGCTGCTCGTTCAAGTTTCAGAAAAAGATGCAACAGCAGATGACAAAGGAGACAAACTAAGAGAAAGGGAGGGGGGAAATGACAAAAAGGAAGTAGAAAGTACAGAAAGAGGGGTAGATGAAAGAGAACGGACAGAGAGAGAACTGATGGATGGGAAAGAGGACCATTGCGGTCCTAAAGTGCTGCTTCAGACAGATGGAAACGGGTCGGACGGTAACCCTGAAACCACAGTTTTACCTCAGGCACAAGACAATAAGAGCTCCCCGTGTTTGGAGGATCCGGGTGATCACACCTCCAGCATCTCTTCCTCCCTGCCTCCCTCCATCCCCGCGGTCATAGTAACCGACCACGGTTTGGAGAGCACACCTCAAACTACTCAAGGCTCTGAATCCGAACAGGGACGGTCTTGCTCGCCCAACCGCAGCTCTAGTCCGCTTCCAAACTCCAGCACTCGGTCTTTAAGAAAGCTGTCCTCCTCCTCTGCCTCTTCAGCTGGATTCTCCTCTTCTTGGGAAGAGTCTGAGGAAGATATCTCCAGTGATACTGAGAAGGGGGAGAATCTTCTCAACCCAGAACACCTGAGTTCTCAACAGAAAGCGGTAAGAAGATTCAAACTTTTTGAGTGGGCTTGTGTTTTTTGTGCCTGTCAGCTTGAAAAAAGAAAACGAACCTGTTTCCACATCTTTTTGCTGATTGTTTTGCTGATTGGTTTAAAAGTTGGGGACAGGACCAAAACACTAAGCAGTCTGTTTAAGATGATCTCCAGAATAAAGTTCATTTCTAGATCAAATATTTGACGTAATTGATTTTTTAAATTAAAAAAATGTGGTCACTAATGGATAACGCTCATACAGTAGTTTGTGTTGTCATTTTGCTCCTCTGTCTTATTAGCAGCATTTGTGAAACTGCACAAGTCTGTGCCATTATCGATAGCTGAAAGCTGGTCTAAACTGTTGAGCTGAGTCAAAACTAACATTGTTTCTCCAAAATGAGCTTTTGTCTTGCTCCACTTCAAAAAATCTGAACTGACAACAAAGCCTGTTTTGTTCTTATGACTGATGCTTGACTTTTCTCTGAAGAGGTGCCCTCAGTTTAACTGACTTGACTTGACTTATTGGAAATTAGGTTGATTAGAGGAAACTGAGAGAAAGTCCAGTTTCCTTCTACTTGAGCTCTATGAGTGTTCTTCAGTGTTTACAGCTATTGACAGGGTTCTGCTGATGTGTTTGCCTCTCTTTTCTGGTCATTGTTCACACTTTAAGTAACAGATTGGCTGATTTAAGAAATATATTGGTAGCTTAAACTTTCTCAGAGAAGGAGTCAACAATCTTGTTGATCTTAAACCTGTTGAATTTTCTGGATTTTAAAACGTTAGAACTTTTGATGTCTTTAAAAAAAAAGTGTTTTCTATTGTTTCTTGGAAAGAGGTTGGTCTTAGTCTTTACGTCTTTTGTGTCTTTATTTCCTTCTCAGTTCATTGTTTTTACAGCATGCAACACGCACACAAACTAAAAAAAATCTGTCACAACCAGTTTTCCTGAACTGCTTTTTTGCACATGTTTCCGAGTAGACATGTAAAGAATCTGTAGGGAGAGAAAAAGACATCGCTAGTAGGGGTTTAAGAACAATTTACTGATTAGCTTTTGTCAATTAAGCAAATCCACAGAAATAAAACTTTCAGGTGTGGCTGTGCAGTTAGGTCGTGCATTTCAAAAAGCAAAGAAGCTACTGTCTTGGTGAGTTAGAAGCTCCCCCCTTGTTTGTGTGCCTCATTCGTCTCTGAATGTGTCTGTGCATGTTTTTTGGATGCTGCTGTGTCAAATGGCCCGGAGCCCACTGCTTGAGTTACCTCACAGCATCCCGCACTCGCTCCAACGTGTGTGGAGGTGTGCATTTGCGTAGCTCAGGGCCTGTTGCTTCGTTCTCAAAAAGCTTGACATGTGAGCACGCCGAAGTTGTGTTTGTGAGACAGCAAGTGTGGAAGAAAAAAGGGAAAGCAGTTGTCAGTCTCACACACTTTGATTCTATTTGCATTTGAATGCAGTTCAAAGATGAGGTTAAGGCCTGTTTGGGTATGAAGTGTGTGTAGGTGTGTGGGCAGCAGCGTTTCTTTATCTGTAGCCAAAAAGGCCACCTCCTTCATTTTTAAAACATAAAAATATTGCTCAAAAAAGCCACTTTTTGTAGGACTGAGTAAAACATAAATCATCTTTGCTTTCATATCTCAAATCACTTCATCTATCATCTTGCTCGCCCTGATGGCACGCAGCACAAGTCATTTGTTTAAAGAAGTTTGGCTGATTGATTTGAATAGTGTTTGTATTGTTCTTTGCATATTTCCATTCATCGCTGCTTTTTTTTTTGTTTGTTTAATCTAGGCGAAGACGAAAGCTCGAATCCTGTTTGCAAACAATTTACTTGAAAAGTTTGGATTCCCCCACTTACAGTGTGGAAAAGTCACCCGGGTTGTTTATTTATGTTCTCGTCTTCTGCTCGTCGTAGCCCCTTTATCCTTACTCTAAAGAAACCTGCTGTATCTGTGCAAAAGGCAAACGTGCAGAAGCACATAAAGCACGCTCGCTCGTGTGGGAGGTATGTGGGAGAGAGGAGAGGGACTAAGAGAAGAAGAGTGATACTGACAGAGTGAAGGAGTGAGAGTTAAGCTGGTAGAGAGGGTCACAAGGAGAAAAAAAAGTCTTTAGATGCAGAAAAATTAAAAAAATACACAAAAGCAACATTTTTTACACCTTGAAACATTAAAAAATGTACAAGGAAATACACAGTCGTAAAAGTGTGGCTCCGACACAGTTGTAGACTTGTAAAAGGAAAAGAAATGTGCACGGCAGTAAAAATTTTATTGCGTCCTGGGTGGGAAATAGAAGCATGTGGAATCACATCAGTCACGGTTTATCACCGCTGATACAATTCTTATCCGTACGGCTGATGTCTCCCTCCACAGTCGGTGTAATTAAGGCATTCTTTGGAATTACTCGCCCAAGTAAGCATGATATGACTTTGTTTTGGTCTCACCTGCTGATTTATACGAACATGCTGGTAAGTGGCTGAAGCTGCTGTCTGAACAGAGCCTTATATAGACACTGTTCATTGTTGGGCAGCTCTCCAGAAGTGAAAGGCACATCCATATGTGTGGGGATGGGTTTTTTTGTATCCTGTTCTGGTAAATTTGTAGTAAAAAAACAAAAAAAAACACACGTCTTAGATTGGCATCACTGTTATTTATTTTTTCCTTTTAAAATTTTAAAGCTCCAGTTTCTTCTCTTGAGGCGACAGGGTTACAAACACTTTTGTGATCAGCTGTGAGTATTTTATTGATTATTTTTTTAGCGCTGTGGTATGTTTCTGTTTAGGTATGCACAAATAAACAGAAATAGAAGATAATCCAGTTAGGGGAGGCTGCACCTTGTTGGCACGAAGTGGATTTCCTACTGGTTGGTTTGTAAATGCAAGATTCTTTTACTCTTTTGAAATAATGTCTGAGGCTATGGGTTAAAGAGTGTTGCAACATACGACTGTGAAACTTTTTCCATATTGTAATTTAGGATCGCTGTTTTGGAGTCTTGGTTCACATTTGCTCAGTGTCTGCCAGATTTTGTGGGTTGAGATTGTAAGTTTGGCAGAATACACATCCAATCCCCCCTCTCTACATGACACACCCTCTCACATCAGGGAGCCATAGTCGGTGACTTTAACCTAATGCTGCGTTCCAGTTGTATCGGAACTCGAATTTCTGAAGCCGGACTGACGTCAGTTCCGAGCTGAAAGCGTTCCAGTTTCAAACGTCGGAAAAAGCGTTTCTATTTTTTGCTCTGCAACAATAACACTTACAATAATAGTGATCTACGAGGCATTTTGAGTGTATAAACAGTGTTAACACATATATTTTAATAATCACTATAAAGCACTACAAGTAATGTAAAATGAACAACACAGAACTGCTAAAAAACGTAAAAGTGAAGAGTTTCATGCGCGCAGCAGCCATGTTGAAATGATGACGTAACGCTAGCTCGGGCTGCTCGGGTATGGTGTGGTTGCGCCGACTTCTCGACTCGAAACTACGACCTCAGGGCGCGTTCCAGTTGCAAAAATGAACTCGGAAGCTCGAAACTTCGACCTCCGAGGACAACTGGAACGCACCATAATTCCATGGTTTGTGCAAAATGTGTAGATAAAGTAGATGTTTAGTATCATATGTATGCAGATGTTTTTAGATGAATTTATTTGTTTTGCCTCTTTTTCTGCATCTGTAATGTTAGCAAAAGATCTCATCTCAGTTTATTTAAACTCCATAACTGATTAACTTTTGTTTTTTGCAAACGTTTTACTCAAAACACTATACCTGCCTGATTGTCCACATCCCACTTGTAGACTTAATCATCGTTTTGATGTGATGGGTCACATATATAGTTCCAAAAAAGGCTTATTTTTTTATTCTGTCTAAAGCTTAAACATCTTTAATGTTGGACAAATTTTTCATAAATTGGCATAAATTGTTTAAAACATTAAATGGTGACAGGACTTTTCATCTTCGTTGGCCTCTCTCTGTTTTTATGACCTGACCTGCCTCAAAATGTGCCTGTAGAGATTTATTTATTAGTTTATTTTCTTGCACATTTCCTTGGGGGCTTGTTCATAAACATGTTGACCTCTGATTAAAATGTTTGAGTGTTCAGATTAAACTTACATTACAGTTTACTGTTATTATGACTGTTTATTGGTGCAGATGTAATGAGGGAACTATAAATGTTAGTAAAAGTATTTTATTAAAGTGATTTTACACAATATTTTTTAAAACAACATGTTTGGGTATTATTATCATTAAAATTGAGACTTATTTTGTCATATAAAATGATTTTAACTTTAAACAGTTATTAAAATAAACATTTGAATCAATGACTTATTTCACAGTAGTTGTCTGGCTATAAGAATAAATGTATATAGACAAATGTACTCAGTTCACATGGAAAACCAAAAATGAAAATTAGAATTATTGGGTTATATTATAGTGTTAAAAGTTTTGAAAGCAAGGAGATGAAATCCTGCTTGCAAATCGAACATGTGCGCTCTCCCTTAATGGCAGGAATTTCCCCCCATACCCTTTAACTCTTACTAAATTGAGTTAAAATTTACTGTGGTAGTAGTTGAGAGGCATCCTTAACAAATACTCAGGGCATGACCTTGCATGAACTTGCTCAAAATGGTCACTTAAAGGTTGGACCAAATCATCATCATTTTGCAAAACAAGATGATTTTTGTCTAAAACTCTGCCATGAAAGATGTCACGTTCTTCAATGAATGCAAGGCTTTTAATTAGATAAAGCTTTTTTTTAAATTTAAACAAGACGATTTACTTGACAATCTGACAATTAAATATCAGTTCATGTCAAATAAAAAGTTCAAACAGAATCAATCATCATATATTATCAGATAGATGGTACATGATGATGTTGGACCTGTCATAATGCCAAAATTATTATTTTTTAGTTCATTATTTGCTGAAAATGCTTTTATTGTAGTAGTTAGTTACAGATTTGTGTCACTCAGAAGTGACACCTCTTGATGTGGCAGTTTGCCTTGTTAGAGCTCAAAGAAAACTCTAACATCATGTTTCACCTGAATCAAAGCTGCCATACCAAAGGAAACAAGGCAGGACTGATAAAAGTAGCTTAAATAAAGATGCAGACTGAGCATCAAATATCTGTAATCTAAATCTTTAGCTGCTTGGACAGACTTCTGTTCTATAAAGTTTGAGTTACGGAAACAACACGCCTATTATATAAACACATCAAATATATAAACTGACTGGTCTTTTTGGCATGAAGACCACACCCTTTTTGCTGAAACTAAAACGTCCAATTAGCGGCACACCTTGTGCACACACGTCCCTTCAAATTTGAGTCGAACCCTGGATGTAGCTCTGTACACACTGAAACTGTAATAAGGACTCCTACAACTCCTACAAAAATGAGTCAGCTTAGTCCCTTTTTGCATGTGCTCGCTCCGATCTGAACCTTAATCTTCTCTGTCCTGATTCCATCCACGGCTTATCCCCTCGTGACTCTCACCCCAGCTACAATACCAAAAAAAGAAAATTTTTGGGGTGGACTTTATTAGGCAAAATCCATCCTTCAGTGTATGTCCAACACTGTAGCTCAGCTTTAATTGGCATGAAATATCAGCACACACACACACGCACGTTTGCAATGCAGTGGAAAATCTTCACCACCACAGCGGCGAGTTGCCTAGCAACTCTGTGACGTCAAACCGAGTTTCCCTCACAGCTGTACAATGTGTGAGATAGTTTGTAAGTTTACGGGTGTGCGCCTAACCCAAGTACACACCGTGTGTGTGTGTTTATGCGTTGCAGTGCTTGCCTGGTTCATTTAATTAACTTGGTTATAGGTCAGCTCTTTATTTGGTGCATTTTGTGTAAAGTTGTCAGCCTGTTCGTGTAGCCCCGGCAGCCTGCTGTTACTGACGCTGAAATTTTCTCTCTGAGAGATTAGAAACAAGTATAGACTCAGTGCTCGAGGGAAACCCAGCTTGTTCTGACACATATTTTTCACCCCAAAAACATGACGAGTGTGTCTGGTTTTCAATAAGCCAAAGCTCTGTGCAGCATGAGTTTGCAAAGTCCCTTGTTGTAGGAGTATTCACAGCATTTTGGTTGATTGTTCTGCTTTTATTTACTGTGTTAATTACATGCTGAGCTGGTGTTTGAGCCTGCTAACCCTTCCAAAACCACTTCTGCTTGTTAAATTTATTTAGCGTGTTGCAGCATCAAGGCTAGATTAAAAGTCAGATTAGTTCTTTAATGTTCCATAGTGACCTCAATTTGGAAAGAAGTCTCCTTATCTGACTGCAGCATTTAGCTCCAACATAACTGAACAATAGTTTCAAACATTTTAACTCTCCCCCCACCTCGACATAGCCGTCAGCTTTGAAAAGCTGTTATTCCACTGGCCAGCCCTGATTGCTATAAAAGAAAAATATATATATATATATATATATTGCATACTTTTTCCAAGCTCTTTGTTGAACCTGCACTCTCCCGTCTCTGTTGTTGTAGGGTGTTTGTGTTTGTGTACCTCACATGCTAAACTTTGCAGACTCACGCAGTTGCAGTAGTTGTATCTGCTAGGGGACCTTGTGGTGAGCGATATCGAGCTTGTTGTTTCCTCGCAGCCTCTCCGTCAAAAACACAAGAACATCAGTGTTTCCCCCCTGCTTCTGCACACTTACACATTAGTAACCCGGAGTTACCCTTTTGCCCCGAGTGGAGGAGCCGTGGATATCTGGTTGCTTCTCCTGAAACTAATTCCACTTCTCCTCGTTGTCAAATATAAAAGAAATATTAGTCTTTATATGTTTGAGACAACAATACCTCAAACTGGTAAAACTCAATTTATGTAGAAGCAGCAGAAAATGCATTTTAAAAATACATGATTCACATTTTAACCATGAAAGAAAACTTTACCCCAGCGGCAGTATTTATTTATATTTTACTCTGAGCTCCTTGGTGTTTACAGAGGGCAGGGCCTTTTTTTCTCTCTTAGTTTGTTTGTAGTCAGCGGCGGATGTGGAAAATACTGCCGCTGAGGCAAGCGGCC
>JARVJO010000039.1:8367842-8380777 GCA_031762555.1 Cynodonichthys magdalenae
CTCTCTCTCTCTCTCTCTCTCTCTCTCTCTCTCTCTCTCTCTCTCTCTCTCTCTCTCTCTCTCTCTCTCTCTCTATCAATGGAACAATGGAAACTTTATTTTTCTCGCTCCCATCTTGTCCTCCAGCCACCCGAGGGCCAGAGACACAAGAAGCGCATGGAGAAACGATGTGGGAAGACCAAAGCTGACCTTGAGGGAAAAATAAATAGGATTTGAAATGTTTTAGCTTGAACATAATGACACACACATTTTTCTTCCTCCCCTCTCATCAGAGACATGATGACAAACTTCACACTGAATAAAACATAATGTGCAATGATGTGGTAATATCTAAATAAATATACAGGCAGCATTAAACTAAATTGTTTTTTTTTGCTTTGGTAGATTTTAGCAAATACCATAAAAGATAATTGAGGAAGTGTCTGAGGCATCCCTCCTCACCTCTAA
The DNA here is from genome assembly GCA_031762555.1 of Cynodonichthys magdalenae. Taxonomy (NCBI): domain Eukaryota; kingdom Metazoa; phylum Chordata; class Actinopteri; order Cyprinodontiformes; family Rivulidae; genus Cynodonichthys; species Cynodonichthys magdalenae. The sequence continues at coordinate 8,368,290 of JARVJO010000039.1, forward strand.
AAACTCTTAATAGTTGGGATGTTTTAAAAGGAAAGTGCTGTGGAAATGTTTAAGCGATTAATAAACTGTTCTTTGAATGTCCCCAGTTTGATGTAGAGTTTATTTCCAACCTGCCTGATGAGCTAATGTCGATAACTCACTTGGTTAATTACATAAATTTATGTAGTTATTTGCAGGTGCAAATAGTGATAGCAGCAAGCTTTAGCACTTCCTGTACAGCCCTGGATGCTTCCAGCAGGAAAATATTTTTATTTTTTATTTTTTAGGACTAATATTTCCACAAAACCCCACGTCAAAAGACCTAAACAGTTCTGTCATATTATTACTCCAAAATTTAAAGGTGAAATGCAGCAAGCTTTAGTTTTATAAAAAAATTATAACAAATAATATTAAGTTACTAAAAAAATATTCTGAAGTACATGATGCTCTATAGGCTTTTACTGGTTTGTGATTGCATATTACTAGGTCATGTGTTCGATGTTCAGGTAGGAAAATACTGTATTCATCCAATCATGAACAGTTTCCTCCCCTTCAGTGATTCTTCTAGCTCTTCTGTGATAACTAGGATTTAGAGCCAAAGGAAGCTGTCAGAATCAACGCACAGTTTTTCACACAGTTGAGAAAACGGCATGCTGTTTTGTTTTTTCATAAGCAAAAAAATTGGGTCGCTCTACTTCACCAAGAACAGAATGGAAATATTTTTCTTCAGCAGCACAGAAAACATTCTGTTCTATTCTGTTCGTTATTCTGTCTACTTGCACGTCCATACTGGACAACAGCTAAAGCCTCAACTGTTCATTTATGTTAGCGAAATTGATTTTATTTATCATTAATGTCATTTATCTTTATTTGTGAGGAAGAGCTGTGTACAAGTATTAAGTAGGTTTTTTATTCCATTAGTTTGATTTTTTATAACTCAACGAAGAGCTAATTATGTTGCAAAGTGTAAAACTGTCATATCCTGCAGGTTTAATAAAAAGCACCTTTTCTCTGCTTCTAGTGAAATGATCATAACAATAACCTTATGTTAAATCCCACTCAGAGGATTTCTGCATTTTTTAAAATTCACATGTAGCTTGCAGCTGCCAGCAGTGCTGAGTAATAGGCAGATAATATCTCACTACAGAGCATGTGGGAGGTGCTGCCTCCTTTTGTTTATTTTAGCCATTGTCACAATTTTTCTTACAGTCTTCCTTTGTCTCACTTTCATGTAAAATACCAATTTCTGACAAACAGAAATAAAAATTCTTTAGTTTTTAAATTTTTGAACACTGTGCCTTCTCACACTCAAACCCACTCAGCTCCGTCTGGCTTTCAAATGTTTGGGCCACGTGTGGAAATTTGCATGCTCAGATTGTGTTTACCTTCTGTTTTGCCAATCAAATGACCCACAATTGTTTATTCGTGCACAGAGTCAGACACCTTAGTGTAAATGTTGTGGAGCATTAGAAAGAGAAAAGCCAGAGGAGCTGACTTTGTTGAGAGCAGATTGGGTGCAGATCATCATTGTACCTGTCAGGGTTTTTTTTATGGTTGACTGATAGCCCTTTTGTCATGATGTGGCCGACATGGTTGTGTTCAGTTTGGAGCGTTGTTGCATCGCTCGGAGCTATCTTTATCATTACCATCATCCACCGTTTTAGCAGCCACCCTCAGGTATCGTCATGGATTTAGTTCTTGATTAGTTACGTTTGACTGATTTTTTGAATTCAGTTTATGCAAACTTCTCAACTGTTTTGGAAGTTTGTTTTAATATCTCCAAATTTGTAATCTACACGCAATGTTTGTTATTTCTCAACAGTTGGGATGGTGCAGCCTCTTACCTTCCACGGCTCATATTAATCAGCTGATGGTGAGATTCTTGCTGGAAAGATGACATTTTGAACTATCAGATGTCCACTTAGCAATCTGTAGCCTGATGCCCACTGGCTTAAAATAATGAGACTAGTCACCTGGTTCAAGTTTTTTTGCTAATGTTATCTTTTTTTTTTTCTTTCGTACGTTTTTTGGCACATATCTTGTTCTGCAGGTTTAGTGCTGTTTCAACTATTTCTATACCAAAACGTTCAGCTCTTTCAGGACATTCCAGCTGTGACTCTTGGTACTTCAGCAGTTTATACGTGCTGAGAGCTTTTTTCTGCCAATTATTTTTCATTAAAAATGAACGGAGTTGTCTTCAGCATCCCTAAAACCATTCAAAGTGTTCATTCATGTTTGCTGTACTTTTTTACCTTTTGTTCAAGTTAGTTTTTTTTTCCTTACTTCTTTGTTCTAATTTTAGATTACATCAACATCTATTTAGCTGATTTAGGCTTTTTTAGATACTCTTCTGCTAATTTAATATTTTTTGTGCTTCTTTCAGCTGCTTTCTGCTAATTTAAGATGTTTTCTGTTTTTAGCTACTTTTTAGCAAATTTAAGCTAATTTGAGCTTTTTTCAGCTAAATTCACCTTTTTGAGATAATTTTCATTTTTTACTGCTCAACTCAGTTAACATATGTTCTTTTAGTTTCTTTGTGATATTTTAGCTACTTTTAAAGCAATTTTAGGCAAGTTTTTGCTTTTTTAGCTCTTGCAAAAACAAACAAGCACTTCGTTTTTTGCTAATTTGCAAATTTTCACTCTTATTTCCTCATCTGTTTATTTGAACTTGTTTCATCTACTTTTTGCTTTTTTTAGCTACTTTTTTGCTCGTCAGATTTTTTGACTCTTTTATGCTTGCTTCCTACTGATTTTTCTTTTTGTTGTTCTGCTTTCAGCAAAAGTCAGCTGTTCAAATTTGACTCACATTAACAGTTTTGCTATTAACTTGGTTTAAGCAGCTTCCATTAAAAATCTTTCAGCAGTAGCACACTTCAATTTCTCTTTGGACTTTCCTCTAAGCACTAGCCAAGACCAAACATTTTGATTTTGATGGATGCAATTTCATTTAATTACTGGGGGAGTGGGAGAAGATTTCCTGCCTCCAGGCTGCTACAGTGTTGACTTTAAACCACAATGAAGTTCCAAAGAAATTATTGAAATCACAACTTGCAGCATCATTTTAAGATTTATAGACAATAAATCAGTCTGTGGCAGTGAAAACTGGCAGTTTCAAAAAGTCAGACACTAACAGTTTAGACTGACTGAGAGCTGTTTTGGATGACCTCACTTCTAACAAGTTTCCATCATGTGTTTCCCACAAATGTGAACTTGTGAGCACCTTTTACAGTTTCAAGGAGGCTGAGTTATTCTCAATCCTCTACTGGTTCAGAAAAAAAGAATAATAAGGGAAAAAAAAAACAATATTCATGTGATTCTTTGTTTAACCATAGATAGTCATCCTATCAGCTCATGAGTTTTCCTCAGGTCCAGATTGTGTGACATGAGTGATATGTCTCCTTCTATGGTCCTCTCCTCGCCTGTCTTATCCTCCTTCTCCCTGCTCCTGCTGCTCTCCTTCCCCACTCGACCTGTTTGTAGACATGATATTATTTCTCCTGCCGTTTGCAGCGTGGAAGAAATCTTCAGCGAGCTCGCGGCGATCGCCTCTTAGATAATCGTTTAGCTTGTAACAAAATGTAGCTAAACCTCTAACCACAGAGGCTTGTGTAATTTAACTCCCCATCCTGTGGTATCCTCTGCTGCCGTGTCTCAGTGTTGCACAGCAAAGCATTGTTTGAACTCGCAGAATAGGATGCAGATATTTTCCATCTGATGTAATGTTTTTGACATAAAATATGCCATGGGACTTCTTTTTCTTTAAATGTTTGTTTCCCCCCCGCGGATACATAGAAATGTGGATAGTAAAAAAACTAAATTATAATAATTTTTTATTAAATATAAGCTCAAAATACTAAGAATGACTATTAAAGGAAAGTTTGCTCTTCATAAATTTCGTAGAAGAGACGTGAATTTGAATCCAAAACGACAAAGCTGTGTGTGCGTCTGTGAATGAATGTGTGTTTGTGAGGCAGGACTCCCACAGTTCAGTGTGTCCTTGCCAGGGACAAGGAGAGCTTTTGCTTTTGTGTGTGTATTTGTGTTTGCGTGTGTTACCAGGGGAAACCCCGAATCAATGATCCAGAGTTTGGTTAAGAAGTTATAAAACAACCAAGACCAAAAAAAAGAAAGAAAGAGAGGAGAGAAGGTGAGTGTGAGAGAACCGGGCAACTCAGGGTCAGGAATACCCAACTCTGTGTTTGTTTTACTTTTTTTTTTTTTTTGCTCATGTCTATTAAGCGAAGCAGTAAACAGTGGATTAGCCAAAACTTGACTCACGGGTGTTTTCCATCCTTTACCTTAACAGTTCAGAGCTGCTCAATGATTTGCTGAACCCGAAGAACAAATATTAATATTACACCAACTCATAAAGAAAGTTGTGTTTAAACGGTTGAATGGTTGAAAGATTTGTGACAATAAAACTATTTGCTAAAACCAATGAGTCAGGCACGGTGACGTCCAAGTTCTGTTTTCATTAATACTCTAGGGAGTAAAAATTGAACATGGACATCTTTTTCCACTTTATTACTTTGAGTTTGACATTTGGCTGTCCCCATTTTGGTCTTTTTGAAAGAAAATGTACCACATTTTGTAACTGTAACCCCATAACCTAATTGAGGGTGAAACTGTACTTATATTTAGTTTAATCATCACACTCATGAAAAAGGGCAACTCTAAGTTTGGTAATACTATGATGACATGTGAGAGAATATAATAAATGATTATGTTTTGAATCAAGTTATTGATCAGTTGTGTCATGCTTTAAGGCATTTCCATCATATAATTCAAAGTTGTATTTGAACTTTTTTGTCCGCTTCACTTGTTTTCGAAGATGCTTCAGGTCGTCAAGTTTTCATTTACTAATTCTGACTGCGATGTTCTCAGACTGCAGGGAAAGGATGGTTGTTCTGGAACAGTTGAATTTGTGGAGGTGTGGTCATTCAGTGCACCACCACTCCAGAGTCTATCCTTCTGGAGGTCTTTTGCATTTAAACAAACGTTCTGGTTTGTGTTTCTCGTGGGAAAACGTCCAATTCGAGGAATAACCTCTGCGTGTGTTTGCAGCACAAGTCATGGAAGAAGATAAGGTCCATGGTCCAGTGGTCGCACTGCATCATGTCCTTCAAGAAGAAATATCCCTGGATTCAGCTGGCAGGACACGCAGGTATGTGAAAACATGGTGCAACGCGTACTTGTATGTGATAAAAACAAAAAAGAGAGTTTCCACACGGAACGTTTAAAGCTGACATGTTCTGGATATCAGGATACAGGTTCATCTCTGCAGTGCAACTTCTTTCACTAGTGTTAACAGTTTCAGTAGAAACATAATTGGATTTTGTCAAAATATGATGACCTTATCTATGGGTCCCTTAAAGGAAATCTGATTTTCTGAGCGTTACTAACATCTAACAATGATGTGAAGCAGAAAAAGCCAACATTTTTGCTACTTTCTCTGAGCACCGATGAAGCTATCTTCATTACATTCTGGGCAATCCTGATATCCAAATATGGTTTGAGCTTTCCCTCTTTCACATGAAGTCAATAGTCCTCATTAAAGTACATTAAAACTAGGATTCAGACAGATTTTCTAGTTGTCTTCCAGATTAATAAGACAAATCAAGACATCTCTGAAATGACATCAGACTGATCTATAAGTATCAAAATGTAGCTTAAAAAGTCAGAAATTGGAAAATGTACTTAGGATAGTTTGACTAAATGCAACTTAATCCCTAATTTGATGTGATGAGTCACATATTTTCCCTCCATACTCTAAAACATGTGATATGAGTCTAGTTTTGGATTTGGAGCTTTAAAACTTTGGCCCTCTTTGGAAGCGTGAATGTTGTGGATAAAAACCTTCAGCAGCTCCCTCAAAGAGATAGTTCAGCCCTTTTGAAATGGGGTTGTTTGGGAAGGTTGTCAACTTGTAATATCTTACCTGTTACAGATATTACTTTGATTAATCTCAGTTTGTAGAAATATTTTGTTTCTGAGCAGATTGTTGAGCTAACGGCTAGCTGCACAGAGTCAAGGCCACAGTGGATTGTTGCCATTTTAAAACAGCTAAAATCTTCAAATAACAGTTCAAGTGAATGTTTTTTGTATTTTCCAATAGCAGCAGTAGTAGTTGGCCGTATCATATTTCATTTGTGTGGAACACAATAAAATGTTTGAGAATGCAGGGATGGTATAAATTTGCTTTGAAACAAGCCCCTTTTAGCCATTTGCTCATTAATCCAGTCAAAATTAAACTGATGTTGTTCAAAGAAATATCTGCAACAGGTAAAATATTAACTGACTAAAATATTTCCACTGAGCATCAGAAGATCTAAACTAAAGCTTTAAGTTTTAGGAACAACATTTTTTAACTGTTAGCTTGTGTAAAATGATGTGAATTAAGCTAATGTGCTCCAAATTCTATCTGCAGTTGATTCACAGTAAAAGTGTTTTTATTATTTTTTTGTTGTTATTTTCCACAGGGAGTTTCAAGGCAGGAGCAAACGGCCGTATTTTAAAAGTAAGTCACTCTCTTCCTGACGGTGAAGTGCTCAGAAACGGTTTGATTATTCTGTACGAACAGCTTTAAACATTTTTGTTGTCAATGCTGTGTTTTAGAAACACTGTGAATGCGAGCAGCGCTGCTTGTCCCTGCTGATGAACGATGTGCTTCGCCCGTACGTCCCTGGTTACCATGGAGACATAGAGAAGGACGGCCAGAAATACAACCAGATGGAGGATCTGCTGTCTGAGTTTGACTCCCCGTGTGTGATGGACTGTAAGATGGGAGTAAGGTGAGGGATCATGTCATGTGAAACTATACGTTTGTACTTATATTGCTTCAAGACGCTGGTCTTACTGGTTTCTAAAAGTATTAATACTATTTCCTCTGATGGGTTAATACTCATTTTATTTAGAGAAGTTTAACCTGTAGGTCAGGTTTTTAATATTCGGATGATGTTTATCTCCGAGAATGTTTGTCGTGACTGTGGGTTTGTGTGAATCTTTGTAATTGTCTCACTGTTCCTCTTGGCTGAACAAACTTGTTTCTGAATGAGGCTGACAAATTCCTGGAATGCGTTGCAACAAAAACAACCATCGTCATCACCAAAACGAAACCCAAGTCGTCAATTTCTTGGCGTTCAGTACCAAATATCTGAATATTCAACACTGTCTTTCTCCTCTCTTTAACCCTTTCTGTTCCGTCTCTGTTCCTCCTACTCATCGTGTCTCACACCTACACTGTTTTCTCGGCTTCACGGCCCACCGACTGTGTTCCTCCCCTTGTTTCAGGACCTACTTAGAGGAAGAGCTGACCAAGGCTCGGAAGAAGCCTTCTCCGAGACCCGACATGTATCAGAAAATGGTCGAGGTCGACCCGGGCGCTCCTACAATAGAGGAGAACGACAAGAAGGCAGTGACCAAGCCGAGATACATGCAGTGGAGAGAGACTATAAGCTCAACAGCCACTCTGGGATTTAGGATAGAGGGAGTCAAGGTAAGACTCACAAAAAGACAAAAGGTGTGTGTGTTTCTAGGCCTTCCTTCCCGCCTTTCTTCCAGCCTTCTGCTCTGTGATTCTTTCAGGGGTATGATCTAACTTCCTGTTTTTCCCAGAAACTTCCTCTGAAGTGTTTGTGTGCACAAGTACTTTTGTCCTACGTGAGTCTTGTCAGTAGCAGCTGTTCAGTCTTCGGCATACGGTACTGACATTGTCCACACTCGCAAATCTCTTTGTCTCTGTGTGAGTCTTGGCTATATAAGGGCATTCATGGCCTCCCGGTGGTCCGTTGCCATGACACTGAGGGTTATCCCAAGAAACAGGGGTGTGTGTGTTTGTGTGTGTTGACTTCAATCTGTAGGACATGTGTCAATGTCTGTTGCTGTGTAATTTTTTTACATGTGTGGAAAATACAGGATGATTTACTCGCCAGCTGCCCCTTGGGTCAAAACGACAAGAGCAGCAGGAGGGTTAAGTATGATGTGTGTGCGACAGAGAAGGTCAAAGACTCCTCATGCTTCAACCAAAAAGGGAAAAAGTAGATTTGCCTCCAAATATTACCTTGTTGCCTGGCAGCAAGCAGGATAAAATAAGCTCATTTTCCACACTGCATCACCTAACTGGCAGACATCAGTGGTCCTGCTTCTCTGAAAACCTTCTGTTGCCTCTTTATGTGCTACAGAGGCTTTTTGGTTTATTTGTTAAGCCACTTAACTCTGACCTGTGAATCATCCAAGCATAAAAAGGCACAAGCATCCTGTCACAAAGACTCAATTTGTTCCTGTTTCATTTAATAAATCTATTATAAAAAACAAAAAAAAACAAAGACAACGTTTGACATGTAAAAGTGTATTTTGGCACCAACAAGTTAATTTCCAAAGAGTTTGTCAAGTCTTTTCTGCATTTCATTTTGTCCTCCCCTTTTTCCTGATTTTTTTTTTTTTAAGCACACAATAAATATGCTGGAACGGCAGCCAAAGTCCAAAGAAAAAACCTTGAAAGCTCAAGACAACTTGACAGACAGATAGTCAGGCTCCTTGGAAGCAAAATACGAAGAAATCAGGAGCCCATTAAAACTTTTGCACAACACTCTATCTGTGCTGCAGCTGCCTCACCAACATCCTCCTAATACAAACAATTTTACCTCCACAAGGGAAGTTACTATTTTGCGGTGGACAGTTAGGATGTTTCATTACTATTTTTTTCCTTTTTAAGAGATGTTTCTTTTTATTCTACTGTTTGTCACAAGAAAATAATTCAAATCTCCTGATTGCAGGCTGATCTAGGTTAAAGACTTGAAAGAACTTTTCAGAATGGCTGATTGAATAAACAGAAAAGCTGCACAGTTCATTCGTCAAATGGAAAATTAAGGGTTTTAAAGAAGTGTTTATATTTAGGTTCATTAGCTCCGAGTCCTTCCCTTCTTTAGAGATAAATTTCTAAAAATATCTTTCCGTTTCCCTTCCTCATATTGTTCTGCTTTTCTTGTCCATCCTCTCCTCCTCCTTCACAACCTTCCCCCCTCAACTCCTAACTAATGTCTGGAGGTTGTGGGAAATTGTCCAGAAAATGAAATATAAAAAAGCGTTTCGTACACAGAGTGTCGTATCATAAAAGTGTTAAAACAATGAATGCAAAGTGACTTTTCATGCTGCTCCTCTCTGCTGCAGAAAGAAGATGGAATGGTGAACAGAGATTTTAAAAAGACAAAGACAAGAGAACAAGTCATCACAGCGTTTAACGACTTTGTGAAAGGAAACAAAGACATACTGGTGAGTGTGTTTCATCAACACACAGAACTTTACACTCAATTTAAACATCATGAAAAAGCTTTTTACACTAATATGAGATGATTTAACTTTTGATTTGTCCCTAAACATTTTTTTAAATTGTTTGTAATGGAGGACACAAGAAGCTTGTTTCAGAGCCAGAAAAGAAATTAAATTATAGAGGATGATATGGAAACCTGTGTTGATTTATTTAAATTTCTTTTGTTTTTTACAGAACCAGTATCTAACGAGGCTAAAAGAAATCCGAGTCACTTTGGAGACCTCCTCCTTCTTCAAAACCCACGAGGTAAAAATCCACATTTACTTAATACGTCAATTTAAACTGTTTACTATACAGATAATATTTACCATCAACATATGCATGTAAAACTTTTGTTGACTCTTTGTATTTTTGAAAAGCACAAGAGGTACTTTTTTTTTTGCTTTTTGTTGAATCGTGTTTTTGTCACATCTTTGGTAAAAATGTCTTTCCTGATGGAACAAGATTGTTTTCATTCTTTACCATTTTCGACAAACTATTCAGGCGTCCCTTAACCTAAATGTCGACTCGTTTTTTTGTGGCCTTGCTGAGTTAAACTATTCTTGAATTACCCACAAGGCTTAGAGGCTTAAACATAAAATTAACCACGTTTTTAAAACTTGTAGTAGCTCCAGTTGTTGTAAACAAACTGAATCATTCATAGAGAGAACAAGTCTCATCATCGAAATTTGACTTTTGACGACACACACACACACACACACACACACAGAGTCAAACAGGCACAGTTGGTTTGTGACAACATCACAAAACAAGAAGTGAGATAACGTTCAGCAGCGCCGCGAGCAGGCGTGAGTTCTGTTTCCTGTTTTCTCGGCTCATCCTGCCTCTGTGCGTCCGTCTGCAGGTGATCGGCAGCTCCCTGTTGTTTGTCCACGACGGAAAAGGCAGAGCCAAAGTCTGGATGATCGACTTTGGGAAAACCACGCCTCTCCCTGACGGAGAGGAGCTAACCCACCGAGCATCGTGGAAAGAGGGGAACAGAGAGGATGGCTACCTGTTTGGACTTGACAGCCTGGTGGACATCATTTCCTCCATGGTGAACTCTGACACTTGAGGGTTTCTCTTTATTTATTTAAATTTATATATATATATATATATATATATATCCAAGTGAACTTCAGGCTTCCTGGAGGACCCCTTCACTGACACTTAGGTGAAACTAATAATAACGGCTCAGTTCCTCATAAATTTTTAAAAAACACAAGATTTAATGCTATGAAACTGTGTCAAAGGTCAATAATTAAAACCCCTGCAGACTAATTTTGGCAAAATATTTTAAACAAACGGCACCTAATCAAAATTAAAAACAATTAATTGTTGCTGACATTAGTTTTTATTGTAAATAAATTCTATGAAAAGGTCAAACCAGATTTTACTGATCTTTTCCTATTTTCTGACAGGCTCAACTCTTATTATTATTAAAATGAATTTGTTTTTAGTTAAAATGCCAGGCACAGTTTACACCTCTGTGAGAATTAAGGACAATCAGAAAAGTAACTATGCGTCTTTTGTAATAAAGTAAACATACGAGCCTAATAATATATATCAGACTCTGTCCGTTGAAGCAGCTCAGCTTTGGTTTTGGTCTTTCTTAGAATTTGCTTCTTCAAATAAACAAACTATTTTTTTTTATTTTAGTCATGGGAAATTTTTTGAAAAATGTGAGATTTCAGCACTTCCTGGAAGCACTTTGGAAATATTTTTAACACACCAGCACTTACTGTACACTATCCTTTTTTTTTTTTAAACAAGATGCCATATTCTCCCCTACATTTGACGCCCTAAAGTTACACGCCCACGCTGGACGACCTGGTAATTTAGCAAACCACTGCCTCTACTCCAGCTGGTGATACAAGAACCTCTGAGAAGCAAATGATTAATTTAACTCCTCCACTTAAGGCAGCAGGTTCTCACCCCCAACCCAAAGTATGTTCTCGACTAATATGGTCTGCATACATATAAATACTAAAATTAGAAAGTTAGTTTTACATGTGGCTAAATGACTCACTTTGTTTGGCCAGAGCTATCATCTTCATTTATTTATTTATATTGAAAATCACAGAAAGTAAAAGTAGTCTGGTCTTCACTTCCTTTTGCCCGTAAACACTCAAAGTGCAGATAGTTGTTTGTTCTCTTCCTCCAATCTGGCGATATTTAAAGTAAAACCTCTCCCAGCTGCATTATATTTTTTAATGTGTAACATGTACAAAGCATGATGCCAAACCTTTCTGTTAGGTTACACAGACAGCTCTGTACAGTAACTTTTATTCAGTTCAGTGTATTTTTTACTGTAATATAATTGTAGTCAAAACAGGTGGAACACTTACAGCCTTGAACAATCTTATTTAAGCTAAACCGTGCCTTTACATTACAAAGCCAAGTAAGAAAACAAAAAAAAAAGTGTATTTTTCTCCTATTATGTATGTAGTTCTAACATGGGTGCATGTTTATTATTCTTTGAAATGTTTCATTCCTGGTTTGTAATCTGCTCCGCTTTTATTTAAGCTGTGTTGTAATTAGTTTTAGTTCACTGGAGGCTTTGAAATGTAGTTTTTATTTAGTTTTTTCTTTTTAGGCAAGGGTTATTATATTGTTTTGTGTTGCAGTAGGAGTGACTTTCAGTAGATTGAACAAGGAGATAAATATTTTTTTTAATTACTCATATTCGCCTCGTATTTAAACTGAAACTCCAGCCTTTTTTTTACCAGCAGGTGGGTCGTAAAAAAACGCTTCGTATCGTAATCGCAGTCTTGATGTCTTCGGTAAAAGTTTGCTGGTGGCGTAGAAGAGTGGGACCTCAACTCTTTGCGTGTCTTTAATCAAAGTAAAAGGCATTTATTTGCATCGTCGTGGAAGTGTATTTGAGAAGAAACCTCCACTGTTGTGCCTGTACTTTAAATTGGAAACATCTAAAAGTGGATATGAAATATTTGAACTATTTCTTTACGACCAACATCTTTGCTGGATGCCTGTTCTCCTCTGTGTGATGTTTGAAGTAGGTGTCTGGTTTGTGTATTTATTCTTTGAATTGTTCCTTTAAAAATACAGATTTGGTAAAACACTTGTGTCCGTGTTTATTTTGTTTTACATACCTACCTACCCTTCTTTCTATCTATCTATCTATCTATCTATCTATCTATCTATCTATCTATCTATCTATCTATCTATCTATCTATCTA
>JARVJO010000039.1:8380877-8392530 GCA_031762555.1 Cynodonichthys magdalenae
TGACCACCATCAGTAGGCAAGGCGGGTGAAGTGTCTTGCCCAAGGACACAACGACTGAGACAGCTGGAACGGGGGATGGAACTGGTGACCTTCCGGTTCCAGGACGACTCCCCTAACCACTCCGCCACAGCCGCCCGCGCATATTATTTATTTTTATTGGCTTTATATGTATATTTTGTTGTATTCTCATTATTTTGTAACATAGATTTCATTTTGTTTTGGAGAAAAGTTGTTACCTTGTTACATAACAGCTACTTTGGCTCAATGGCGCCCTCTGCTGGAAGTTTGCTGATATTGACCAACTTTCCTTATAATTATAAGCCAAATTTATTTCATAACACAGGCGTTGTCAGAACTATTTTACCTTGGCGTGGACCCCAGTATAACTTTTAAAAGCCCATGTAAAATTTCAGAAACATATGAAAATTATTATAACAATTACAGCACAAAGACATCCAGCAAACAATTCATCATACTCGTTTACATTTAAAAACCCAACATGAATGAAAACTAGTGAATGTAAAATAGGGATGAACAAGGTATTTAGAGAGTACATACATGATGCTGACAGTGCTTACAAGGAAACAAACAAGGCACATTTACAGGGTACTTGATAAGGGGAAATGATATACAAACAGGGTTTTTACAAAAATACAGATACATACAAGGATACATACAGAAAAATTAAAGGGTACTTATGGGGGTACTTACAGGGTGTTTATGAGACATACAGAGTGTTTATAGGAGTGCATACAGTGTATATACAGGTACTTACAGGTTACTTATGGGGTCATTATAGGATACAAACATGCTACTTACATGGGGATATACAGGGTATTTACAGAAGTACATATAGTGTATATATATATACAGGGTACAGACAGAGTACAAGGGTACAAAATACCTTTAGAAACCAGGCTTATGTGACTTCCTCTGTGCTGTCCTCCAGTATGGCTTTATGCCCAGCAGCACCCCCATACATAAAAAAAACAAGTTCTGAGTTTAGATGTGTAGCTTCTGTGTTTTGAATTATTTTAGTTTTGTATAATAAAAATATTTTTGATTAAACTAAAAATATACTTTTTTCAGAAAAAATGAATTTTGAATTAATTTCTACGTGAAACTGAGGTAAGGGACATAATGTTTTTTATTTTTGTTGTTTTGTTTTTGCTTTTTTCCCTGCGTGCATATCTTGTTACCAAGATAAGCAATGACCGTAGACTTCAGCGACAAAAACAGACCGTATCGCCAACAAAACACGGCTGCACTTCCGCCTTATACCACTAGATGGCAGCAACGACATAGAATTCACATCCGATGACCGATTTTTGAAGGTATGTATTTATGTCTTCTCTCGTTTTCTTTCATTTCTACCAATGCTTCTAGTTATTTGTTTCTTTATATTGGCAATATGTCCTAAATGTGAATTTTAAAGCCAGAACACGTTATCTCTCTGCTGTGTGGTAAAAACAATCAAGCGCTGCTGATGGGCAGTTTGTTTTTCTTGTGAAAAAAGGAGGCATGTCTCCTTTACAGCCAATCAGAAGAGAGGGCGGGCAGGCGCAAGGAAGGAAAAACACGGATGGGAATTCCAATTCAGTTCCATGATTCGGTTCATTTGGTTTCAGTTCAGCAAGCAACTCTTGTGTTTTACAAACATATTTAAACCTAGTACTAGTATATAATGGAATTTTTTAGCTGTAACTTTTAATTAGAAATAACAATTGTCATTGAACTTACATTGCTATAAAAACATAAATGATACTCAATAGAAAAAAAAACGTTTATTGGTCCCTCAATGGGGAATTATATGTTGTTGTATTATCAAAAAAGATAGACCAAATATGCACAAAATGAGAAAATATATATTTTCTCATTTTGTGCATATTTGGTCTATCTTTTTTGATTCATGTACCATGAATAGAAATATAAATAATGCAAAAATTAACTATTATTGTGGGTCTTTATGTTCTTTAGGAAACTGGAAACCGAGAGTTAATTTGTTATCATTTTTACTCAGTTCATAAGTGGAAACAAGTGCTTCGGACACAGTTTTCAGCACAACGCCGACTCATGTTGTCGTTCACCCGAAAGAGTTAGTAATTGGAGTCGGCTCGGTTCCGAACAAAACGTCACCAAAAAAAAAAATAGAAAAACTAAATAAAGAAGAAGAAAAAACAGACACCCCTCTGTGCATTTATTAGGTCTGAATCTAAAGGGGAAGTTTAATGACTCCAAGATTTAAAAAGTGAGAGGACATAAAGCTAAAGCGCGAGGTACGTGTTGTGTTCATGTTTGTTACCGAGTCAGTGTGCGTCAACAAACAGCTCTGCCTCCCGCACCATGAAGTTGGTAAATAGGGTTTTGACCTCGTGCTGACAAACTGGATTAAAGCTTGCTGCAGCAAGAGAAGAAAAAGAAGAGGAAAGAGGAGCACCGCTAGCAAGTGACCCCAGCTAGCGGCAGTTTCACCACAGATATTTGTGTTGTTTAGCTAAATTTGGGTTGTTTAGCTCGAGCCGCCCGCTACGCTTGACCTCTGAAAGAGTCGGAGAAACTGACAGAGACTCTGCACGGCAGCTGCTGGTGAGCTATTTAAACGAAGTCACAATAATGCACGAACATATGAACATTACAACATTCAGCTAACCTATTTACAGCCTTCTTTATTATCGATTTAACCTCAATCTGCAACCAAATAGAAGCCTGGTCAGGGTACCTCACATATGGCGGCTCTGTTAGCTTCGAGCTGCAGACTTTTAGTTATCCGAGCAGGATAACGCGTTCAGATGTTTTTAAAGCTTGTTTGAACTCGAACAAGAGAAAAACACGCCTGAAATGACTCACTTTATTATTTTTTGAGTGGTGTTTTTGTAGAATAATCTTCAAAAAGTGAAGTGAAACTATTGCACCACTCTGAAAGTGATGCTGGTGTGTAAATATGATTCCTGAAAGCAGCATGCTTAGACATAATCAGAGCTCATGTTAGCTTTTTTTGTTTGTTTTAATTCTAAATTGACAACATTTGTCTTATTAGTTTAATGACAATCAGGTATATTGCACATAATCTGCTGTATAAATGTGCAGAATATTTCTATTTATTACAGGAAACCCCTCAATACATCTATTTATACTGCATTCTGCTTAAGTAAACATACAGTAATCAAACATTTGTTGACATTTAGCCTGCATGTTTTCATAGAGTTGGCATATTTAAAGTTTGTTTTCCCATTACCAGTAATATTTAATGGCTTGTTTTTATTTTATGAAGTTTAACAGGTTGTTAAGCAGTTAAATAAGGATTACACTTGTTCTGAGACATGTTTTCTGTTTATTTTTAATTGAGGAGACTGAAAACTAAAAGGATGTTACTTTTTGTTAATGTAGAGATGGTGTATTTGTTTTAGGATAGAACATGTACTCATGTCACAGTACTTGTTGCCTCTAATTTCTTGTTTGTACTTGTTATAACCTTTTTATTTCATCCTATTTCTTGCTTTTGAATAGATCATGTGTGAAGATAGATTTCAGACTAACAGTCCTGTGTGGTAGTCCTGCAGGAAAACGTGTTCTTTTTCACGTCTCCTGAGTTGCGGAGGTGATGATGCTGCTGTGGTGGCTCACCACTGAACAGTAACTCCAAAACCTTTCCCACTTTTGGCTCAGGATCAGTCTTCAAGGGCACCAATGGTTTCTGTCAGTGAGCCACAAGCGTGTACTTACCAACATTCAGACAGTGACTAACGCTGCTCGACTATTTCCAAATCGGTGTGTGAGGCTGACAACAGCTGGGGCTTTAGTGTGTGTGTGCACAGTTCATCAGTGTGCATGAGTGTTTTCTTTATCTTCTGCACAGAAAGAGGTTTGCCTTTATCTCTATGTAGTCTTTATAGCCGAAGTGATAAATTAGAAACGAGTCAATTCAGTGTTGGGAAATAAACATCCACAAATGGAGTCAGGTTGGTTTTTTTTTTGTTTTGTTTTTTTTTCCCCAAACCGATTGAAAAAAACATTCTAGGCTTACATTTTGTGCAGAAAACATTTTACTGTAATTTGAATTCAAATTAGTTTTATTTTTTCCTTGAGGCTATCAACTTTATTCCCACATTAGGAAAAAAAAAAACTCAGCAATAAAAATGTTGGGAGGAAGTTACAGTTTTTCACTTTAAATACAAATGTATTATAGTAAAAAAACAAATGTATCATAATATGAAAAGTAAGTTCATACAATAGGTAGAGACTTTTTGTAAAAGTACAAAATTCAAATTTTCTTTTTGTTTTCATGGCACCAACCAATTTTGTAAAAGGTTTTTATGTTCTCAATAAGATATTTTGTCTTTAAAATACACGTTTTGTCTTCAAAAAATATTGGCCCACAATCACCAGAGAAAGAACAACCTCTGCTGCTTCAGCATGATCAAAAGTCCAACCAATAACTCGCTCATGGCGATCCAAATCCATCAGTAACAGTTTAATATGAAGATAAGATAAAAGACATCGAGTTAATTATCTCCAAGAATTTTTTTAAACAAGCTTATGCACTGTAAGACATAAAGTTTAACTACACTTGTTTTTCCATGTGGAATACAGACAATATGGCAAGTGAAATGATCATATAATCTGTTAGGAAAAATATGTCAGAATAAATACTCATAAGCAAACAAAGAGCATTTCATCTGTCCAGAATTTCATTCCTCTGTGGACATTTTTTTTATTCATGTATACTGGGCTTCCAGCTGTACTGTTCTTCCTGTTTACAGTAACTTTGGTGGATATTACAAATGTAACTAAAGGGAACTCACATTTCTGATATCTGCAAGTGTTGTGATTCCAGTGATTCAGTGCATTAAAGATAAATAAAGCAACAAACTCTGCTACATTTAGTATAATTCACCACTCAGCCACTATGCAGTGAGTCAATGTGTGTAGCTTCAACACAGTTTTACTTCTTACTGTACAATGTGACAAACCAGTGATCATTTGCTTTAACAGGACTGAATAACTTTAAAATTATATTTATGACATTTATGGAGGATTTGGATGTGATGTCATTTCAGAAGCTATGATATTTACAATTAGATTGTAAACTGCAGGAACTTGTTTGTTTTGACTAGGAAAATTGGAATTACATCTGCTTTGTATTAATATATCCAGTAAATGTTAAAATAGTAGCTGAAACTGTTTAGGATCTTTTATATATTGTATTTTATGTCTGATTAGTAAGAATGTCATTTAGACTTGAAGGTTTGCTGCTTCCTGTAATCTGTAATTAAAGATATAAGCCTGGTTTTATTATATGGTACAACAGCCTGCCGTAAACACAGGCTTGAAGGAGGAAGATGACCTATTTACTGATGTAGTCGGTACATGTGAAGTGTTTACACACACTCTGCTGAGCTTCTTCCTCTGGTTCAGTTCCAGCAGGGCTGTGTTGAAGCACATCGTCACACCCTCAGCAGTCAACCTGTCCAACAGCTGCAACACCCTGGAATGCAGCAACAGCTCTGTTGTTTAGATAAGACTCTGGGATATAAAGTCTTGTTTTTGGTCCTTAATTAACCTCAAGTTGATCTTTTTTTATTTTTTTTTTTATTTATTGTTGGGTCTTTCAGGAGTTTGTTTAATAGAAAGCAAATGCCCAAACCTGTCCGTCGTATAAACGGATGACGGGGTGGAGTCCGGCGCGGCTGCAAACCTTGAACATGAGCCGAACACGTGCGCCAGCTTTGGCTGAAATAGCCGGAGCATTTCTGCTGCACTCCTCCTCTTTCATTTCCAGGGAGAGTTCCAGATCCAGTCTGTGACACCATATTCACACCGCTTACATGAGCGGGATTCATCTTTCCTTTTTTAAGTGTGTGTGCCTGTGCATGAACCAAATGGACTGGAGGTCATCGATATTTTTAGGCACAGATTTAAAGTCAGGACAGCTGTGTGTTTGTGTTTCTGTTGACAAGTTTTATTTCTCTCCAATTGTCTCTGTCCCTTTGATCTTTTTAATGTTTTCTGACAGGTTATCCCTTTTACATATCTAAATAGTAAAGTTTTTTTTTGGTATTTATTTATTTGGCGTGTGTACAACATCGTTCGACGGTGACATTAACCCCAATAACCCTCTGTTTTTTTTTGTGTTCAGCCCATCATGGCGAGTGATATGATCTTTCTTATGCGAGGCCTGGCTAAGCTGAGCCAGGCTGTCGTGGAGACTCAGAGCAACGCCTTGCGCAATGGGACTGGTAAGTACACGCCAATAACTTATTTCCAGTTATCCAAATGAAAGAAAAACCTGGGGGGCTGAAATTAACACCGTCATTGTGAGCAATTGATTGGGTAATATTGGCAAAAAAAAATTCTCACAATTAATTGTATGTTTAGGGTTAGCTGCTCCACACCACCTTCCACCATTGGGGGATTCATGGATCAGTCAGACACAGAAACTCCTCCACCACAACAAGGTGGTGATTCACGGAGGAAATTTGCTTCACTAAATGGAAACTCAACTATTGTGTTGCGCTCATTAACACGTTATTGTTGGTTCATAAAATATGCAAAGTGTTGGCTCAGCTTTCAAGGCTAACTCTTCAGTGGACAATTCTTTGTCAAAATGTGTCTGAAAGAAAGTAGATAAAACAGCATTTGAGAATATTTTTGGGGGCTTTAATGAAAAGAAAACAAATTTCACTAAAAACAGAATTATAGCATTTTTAATAAAATGTCAAAAGTGGTGTTTGTTACTCAGGAGCTGCAGGAGTTGGTGCTGCTGTCGAAAGTGTCCAAACAGCTGCAGAACAAGGCCTGTCTGCAGCCATGATGAAAATACAGGTGGGCCTTTTTCTTTATTGGATAGAATTACCTGTAGAATTACCAACATATTTATTATTATATTTGTTGTTGGTAAACCTTAAGTTGTATTTTATATTAACAGGATTTTATTTTTATTTATTAATGTTGCTTATCTGCATCCATCGGTCTCCACAGGAGCTGTCGGGCCAAGAACAAACCACCTCATCGGAGTCAGAGTTCGACTTTCCTCAGGACGATCTCCCGTTCACAGAGTCGAAGTTCAGAGAAGAAGGCACAGACTTTACAACAGATCACTCAGGAAGCAGCGCTGATGCTGCAGCAGAGACAAACCATGTCGGCGGAAAACAGTCTGTGTTCGAGGGATACAAAGATCCGAGTAAACACTTTAGCGGTCACACCAGGTCGTATCACCAAGACGCCAGGTATAAACAGCCTCCTAATGAGTCTCAGTCTGCAGTCATTTAATGCTATTTGTGTCTGATTAAGATAAGCTCTTGCGCTTTGTGTTTGTCAGGCTTTATCTTGGACAGCGTCAGCTCTACAGCCACGGCCTGAGCAGACATGTGCTGCAGGAGATAAATGGTCAGCATCCAGTGAGTCAGTCCAGGAGCTACCATCAGGACCAGTCCTCAGTTGGAGGCCTGACAGCTGAAGACATCGAGAAAACCAGCCAGGGCAAGAGAGGCGACATGAAACCACACAAACAGATGGTAATTCCTATTTGTAAACATGCAAGTGCACACAAGTGTTTGTGTGAACACTGGTTTAACTCTTACAGTTATACATTTCAATGAGAAGGTGTCACCACTTTGTGTTTGTTCTCAGTTAAGTGAAAGAGCCAGAGAGAGGAAGGTGCCGGTGACTCGGCTCGGCAGACTAGCTAACTTTGGAGGTACGGGAACAAGACTGTCACTGTGTCTGAATCTGGGATGATTCACAGGCTGTTTATATGACTGTCTTTTTAAATGTGTGTGTGCAGGTCTGCATGTATATTTATAGTGAAGTGAGTTAATGCAGCTACAACAATAATCTGATTTATTGGAAAATGTATTTGACCCTCTACTTGTGAACTTTTTTTATAGTTTGTACTTACATTTCAGCTTCTGTGTTGTATACAGATGCTGATTAGGCTCTGTGTGCACCAGGCAGGTTCAGAAGGGCAGCAGCTTTGCACTTTAACTCCAGTCCACAAGCAGAACAGGAGGGTAGTGTTTAATGATGCTGAAATCCTGTTTTGAACGAACTGTAAAAGTGGGCTTATCACATAAGTTCACCTGAGTCCTGCCACCTCTATTGCAGGGATGTGCAATGATTTACCAAATAGCCAACAAAGTATATAAATTCTAAAAGTTACTTTGATTATAGCTTTTAAAAACAGCAGTCTTTTTATTTAACCCCTCCTGTACTTAATAGCGACATGCTTTAACGCCTCCATTAGGTGGCGCTAATGTACAAATTCACTGGCAGCATTTTATTTTTAATTTTTTGTTAGCGAAACTCCTCATAAATAAATTCAGAGTTATCCCACATCTGTTTCTGCCATTGTAGTTTTAGGGTGTATTCACACCAGGAAAGTCATTTGGTTCATTTGTTTGGTCCGGACCAAAAGCAAATTTTATTTTTTACGTTCGATGCAGTTTGCATTTACATTGTTCTTTTTTGCAAATGCGTGTCACAACCCAAAGTTGACAAAAAGCTCTGTGTGCACTGACCCACAGTGGCTCATATTTTGTAGTACAGTGATAGCGTTAGCTACACTGATGGGCTCATTTTTACCATGTTGCCTAGCAACAGTGGCTCGTGAAGTCCAAAAAGACGCACGTTTCCTGTAGTTGGTTCAGTTCGAGGACGGGCTGTATTCACGCTAAAAGCAAACTGCACCAGAGTTCGCACGAGTGTATTCACATCTGCATAAAAGCTCTGGACCAATGAGGAAATTAACTCTGGTCCATTTAAAGCAAAATGTTTTGCCAAATGGAGGCTATGATCACATGTGAGCTCTACATCTTTACTGCCGATCCATGCTCATGTTGCTCCACGTATATTAATCTGTAGAGTGACGAAACGTCACATCACTTACTTCTCCTTACTTCCCCCTCATTTTAGAGGACAGGCAACTACAGCAAAAGTTTCTTCTAAACTAACAGTTACAATAAATTGCAGACAGCAGAGTGTTCTTTGTATTAAAACTAAAAACCATCCTAAGTCCAAAGGAACGTCAGTTTATTCCCCAGTTCAGACGTAATGGTGATCATGCAGCCGGTGCCTGATCAGTGCATGAGTCCAGGGTTGCCAGATAAAAACAAAAATTTGCTTTTCTGTAAACATTTTCACCAAACACAACACATGCCTTATCTTACAACACCCTCACTTGGCATATATGACAGTTTGGGTGAAAATACATTCATTTTAAAGGGACAATACAACAGTTTACCATATCTCATCTGGCCCTGCCTGGCACATTACTGCAGTGGTTCCATGTAAACAGGTGACTTTTTTTTTTTTTTTCACTCCAAGAAACACTGTAAACACACCAGCATTTCCAGAGACCAGTCTTGCGTAAACAGGGCCTAAAACTGGTTCTAAGATGAAAATTATGTTGTGCTGTGCTTAAAAGGTTGTGTGTTGTGTTTTGCACAGTGGAAGTGGAAAAGAAAACCAGTTTGCCATTTTTTTTGAACAGAGAGTGGCAACAAAAAGGGAGATTAGTGGCTTCCATCCAGCTGTAGAAGGGATTTAAATGGTTAACAGTGGCAGCTATTTGATTCTGTTTTAATGTATTTGTATACAAGTAATAAAAGCATTAAAAAAATAAATAAAATCAAGAGATCAGCGGTAACTTGTACTGTTATAAATGTAGAGTTATACTTGTTTGGAGTCAGTTTAGTTGTCATAATTAACACTGTATAAGTAAAGAAGGTAATAGTATTTATACTTGTCAATAACTAATCTGTAATTCACTTATTTTTATATTGTTTAATTTCCCACCGACCTTTAAAGAATATTTATTTTTCTTAATTACATTACCTTCTGAACATCTCAATATAAAGAGTCTCTCTCAGTTACCTGTAAAAACATTGGACATCCTGTGGAAAACAGCGGATTTAGTCATTTTTAAGACAACAATCTGAGATCCTCTGCATTTTGCTGACTTTGACATCTCTAAAAATACTTTTTTCCATAATATTGATTTGATGGAGAATAGGACTGAGCAAAATAGTTCAAATATTTAAAGGCAATCAAGTATTCTGACACTCCCGTTTCAGCATGTCTTCACAACAATGCTCTGTGGGGCGGGGTCTCTGCTGGGGATTGAGCTTCAGGGAGGAGCTTCATGCAAGTAGGCGGTGCTTTGTACCTGTGAGCATTTAGGCAGCTCCACATGGCTGCCACTGGAGATTCAAGGATTTCTCAAACATGTTTGAATGAGTCAAAGCAACTCTCTGGATATGTTTTTGATGAGGGAATGACATAATAACATGATATAAAGCTCAAAAAGTTGATTTTTGCATGATACCCCCTTTAAGAAAATCTTTTTAAAAGCACAATTGAAAATTCTCCCAAGTCCACTTTGTTGCCTAAGACAAGTGCAGATAAAATATAATTTAAAGTAACCTTTCCACAAAATACAATTAGAAATGCTCTGAGCTATTTTTAAATGTTATTTCCAAAGGTTTTGCAGACCTGTGTGGGGTTCAGGCAAACTGTATACGCTGCTTTGTTTTTGTAAACCCCTTGTTGATGTGTGGAGCGAAACGATGGACAGGCGCTTGTGCTCATTCTGGAAACATACCTGTCACTCAGCGATGTACTCAGAGGTACACGCTGACATCATGTGCAGCACATTGAGTTTCATGTTAGGGTCCATTTATTTCTGAACATAAAAAAGGTTGCAGCTTCACTACCTCCTGTTCTTGTTTTTAAAGCTTCCCTGAAAGCACTGTCATGTTACGTCTAATAAAAAAATGCTCAGTCATCATTTAGATACAACAGTGAGGCCCAGCACCTCTTTTTTTTATGTGTCCGCCACTGCATGTCAGGTTTGTTGCTTCATAGAAACCTCTGACTGACAGATTACGTAAGGTGAGGTTTCGTAACATTGATTTTTCGCAAACAGTTCCTCTGTTTTTGTTTTCATTATCTTCAGGTTAAATCCTGAAGATTAAATCTGATAGCTTGTAGGCGGTGGTTTTAGTTGATTAAAAGGTTAATCTGCTCTTTTTACCACATGAATTTGGTTTTGTCTTCATGGAAGTAAAAACAGAATTAGCAAAAAACATGATTTAAGTGTTTTTATACACAAATGTCAGGGAGATGGTGAAATAATCTGGTTGTGAGGACACTGCATGATTGTGTGCTAATTTCTTAACTAAAAGGATATTTTACAGTAGTTATAAATGTTTTATGTTTGTTTTGATGAACTAGTTTGTGTCTCTCTGCCTCAGGTTTAGCTGTAGGTCTGGGTATTGGAGCTTTAGCCGAAGTCGCCAAGAAGACCATCGGAATCAATGGGGCTGCAGGTAAAAAACACACTCAGCTGAGTCAAATAATCTGTTTTTTAAATTACTGTTTTAATGACAAACTTAACACAAAGTAAATAAACATCAATCCTTGCATTCAGATTAATATTTAGGTAATTTGGTGACACGCATTGGCTCAGATTTTGATTTAGAATAATGAATAAAGTGCATAAAGGGAAAAAAATATATATTTTGTAATAAAGTCCTTATTACAGACCGGTATAAACTGTTAGCTTTTTGTTCAGTGTAGCAACAATAAATAAGTTATTATCACAATAAACAATATCATTTGGAGACTAATATAATGATGTGTGTATATATATATACAG
>JARVJO010000039.1:8393816-8418625 GCA_031762555.1 Cynodonichthys magdalenae
ATAAAATGATCTCGCCCTCTTACAAAGCTTAAAGACATTAATGAAATTTACGTATGTAAAAATAAAATTACAAACTGACGTGAGCGTTCACTCCTCCCTATGCTAAGGAGTAGAGAAGAGGGACATGAATGTAAATAAGCTGGCAAATGAAAATTATCTACCAGTTTTTTTATTTTTTTATTTATCGTGCAATTTTTTGGGGGGTGGCAGGATTCTACATGTGTTTATAACATGTCACACAGATTTTGACCTAACCCTCTGTAGCCAAACTGCCCTTTAAAACAAGCATCCCTCCTCTGCTCTGACAACTTGCTAATCCTAAAACACAGGCTAATCTGGAACAGGGCGTAGAGGCGTAAAACCTGTCTCGTTTGTACATCTGTTGGTCTATATTTATCTTTATTTGTGCTTTAATCCCAGTAAGAACACTCTGAACACACTCAGGAATGTGCAAGTGGAGAATCTCTCCAAAGGCTTCAGACAAACCAAAACACACAGCATCTGACGGCCTACTGACACAAATACACGCAGACACACACACACACCTCAGGACAAACACACACGCTGTAGATGCCAGGACTGACTGCTCTGTGTGACTCTTTGGAGGGTCTACAGTAAAGGGGTGATCAATTTATTAGTCAAGTTCTCAAAATTGTCGTTATTAAACCATAAGTTTGTAAGGAAAATGTGAATCCTTTTATATGTTTTAAAGTTTGATTTTAATATTGAGACACTTTTCTAGTACAGTGTTATTTATGTTTATGTTGTGAAGCAACTGGCGTCTCGCAGGATAATTAAAATATCCATCTTGTCAGGCTCCAGGTTATGCGTTTGTGGCCGAGGCAAGTTGTGACGGATCAGAGTCCTAAAGCAAGTTTAAAAAAATGTGGTGACCTCCCAACACAAATACTGATATCTTAAAGCTAATCATTTCACAAACTAGGAGAAAAACCACATTCTTATTTTTTTGTGTTACTGAAAATTTACCAATGAATTCCTGCAGATTAATAGGAGGAGAACAAAAAACACAACTAAAATACCAACAAAATATCTGCTTTATTGTATTTTATGGCTTCCTATGTTAATCACTAAAAGAAGACGTATAACTGCTGAGTGGAGTCTTTTCTATTGAACCTAAATCCTCCATTATTTTATTTTTTTGTGCTTCTCAGGTGAAAATAAGAAAGCGGTTCTGGACTCGAGCCCCTTCCTGTCTGAGGCCAACGCTGAACGCATCGTCAGAACTCTGTGCAAAGTCCGAGGGGCTGCGCTGAAACTGGGGCAGATGCTCAGCATTCAGGGTGAGCCACAAACACACTTCCTCATGCCAGCGTTTGGGTTTTATTTGTTGGCTTGAAATCCAATCAAGGTGTTTAAAACGAAGTGTGGAAATGTTTTAAAATTATTCTTTTAAGTGCTACTTTGACAGTTCACAAAAAACACAGTGAGTTCAGTACATTTTACTACAAAAAACAAGAACGGAGGGAAAAAACATGCACACCCAAACCACACACATCCATTTCAGTTAATTTGAAGGTCTATTAATCTAATCAATAAGTAGTTGCAGTTTGAAATCAATTAGTAAACAAGTCTTTAAGTTACTTTTAAATGTGGTCAGATCAGGCTCCAGTCTGAGCTCAAGCACTTTGTTCCACATGAGTACCATAAACACCACGTTTGGTTTTGATTTATGGAACAAATAATCACCCTGTGGTTGTTACCCTGAGACGTCTAGATGGTTTTTAATCTGTAAGATGGTATGATGAGTACTAGGAGTGCGCCGTCAATCGGCCGGACATTTTATTGGCTCTGATTTCCTTAATTTTGGATGATTGGCGATCAGCCGATACCTACATGATCTTATCCACCGATCTTATCTATCTCAGTACAGGTCTGAAAATCAGCCACTGTTCCTTTTTGCTCTAGTTTCACAGGTATTGTTCAAGGTTTTTTAATAAATAAGATTGGAACATTGAAGGTGTATTGTGACCTGACAGTGTCAGTAATTTAAAAAATGGTATTGGCTAACATTGGAATCGGGAGGTCAGACTGTTTAAAAATGGGTCATTGTCCAGAAAACCGTAATCAATGAGTGCTGTGGAGCTCAGCTGATTTATGAACAAGAAGTAAGAAACTGGTTATCACTGGAATGAATGAAGAGCTGTGTTTACATGCTGAGATGTTTTGGCAGCTGTGTTCTGGACCAGCTGAAGATGTCGACGTGTCTCCGAAGTGCGGCCCCCCCTGTGCCAGAGAGCACAGGAGGACCTAACCTTGTCTGCTCAGAGGTTATAAAAATATAAAATTATACTTTTGTCACCAAAACAAGTCCATTTGAATAATTAAAATCTCCATTTTTTTTTCTTTTCCAAATAAAAGTTTGTACCTATTAACTTTATTCTTTTATTATTGTGATAAAGAGATATAAATTGA
Organism: Cynodonichthys magdalenae; assembly: GCA_031762555.1. Classification (NCBI taxonomy): domain Eukaryota; kingdom Metazoa; phylum Chordata; class Actinopteri; order Cyprinodontiformes; family Rivulidae; genus Cynodonichthys; species Cynodonichthys magdalenae. The sequence continues at coordinate 8,396,250 of JARVJO010000039.1, forward strand.
ATGCATCTTTGGGAGAGGTGCGAGTAGGGAGGTATGAGGTGGGGGAGGGTTGCTTAGTTTGGCTTGAAACTAAGAAATGAGGGCTTTGAGGAAAATAGGTTGGGAACCACTGATCTAACTGACTGGAAATGAAAGAATGAACAAGGATATCAGGATTTTTGGGAAGAAACACCTCTGATTCTTATGTTTTAAGATTGTAGAATGATTATTTTAATATTTAAATCAACATCAAAAGTGGTTCCAAGGTTTCTCACTCAACTTTTGTGTTTTAAGGACTGAGATCAATTCAATTTCAATTCAAAGATCAGCTATCATTGAGTTTATAGAGGTACATCCAATGATTATTCGCAGAAAGTTTCATCATCGTTTCATTAAAGTCCGGTCATGAGTTCATTTTGCTAACACACAAACGCAAGCGAAAACACTTTTGCCCACCTTCGCCTTTCCACGGTGAGTAAACATACTCACAGTGAGGTGATGATCCCAGATCAGGTAGCAGCAGTAAACACATCATCACAATTTTGTTTTCCACCAGTTAACCCCCAGTTTGACCTTGCCCTGTGAGCGTTTTCCTTCGGTGTTCATGTTTCTCACCCTCAACACGTCGGCGTAAAGCCACGCAGCACGGTGCAATCAGCGGAAAAAACAAACATAATAATGAGAAAGAGAATGACATGAAGTTCCTCACATTTCCAGGCAGGTTTTGGCACCAGGATAGACCTGATCCTCGTGCAAGCTCACTGTCGGAACTGGGACAGCTATTTTTAAAGTAATGACAACTGAGTTTCTTTTTTTTTTTTTTTTTTTTTTTGCAAGTAAAGATGCTCTTGCAGCTTTCGAGAGCTCGACATGAGTCAACCCCACAGATTTTTCTCACAGCCTGGAAATAGTAGAGATGATATCGCATTATGGAGAATAAAAAAACAAGTTGACATTTGTTTGTCACGGCAGGAATGCAGTTAGAAAACTGTCCAAACATTGTGCCCTTTAGCACAGATCCAAAACAGTGTTCACCTTGTCAGCTGTTAATAAAGTTTTATTAATAATTGTTTGTCTTCTCTTCAATGTCAGCCAAAACCAATCTTTGTAGCAGGGTGTATACAGTCTATAATTTTAAAGTTTACGTGTGAATTTTAGTGATGTTTTTCTGATAACACACAAATAAGTCTGATTCGTTGGATGTTTCCAGTTTGGTGTTTTTGCCTTATTTTGACGGGTTTGTGTGTTTATGTTTCAGATGATGCATTCATCAATCCCCAACTTGCCAAGATTTTTGAGCGAGTGAGGCAGAGTGCCGACTTCATGCCCATCAAACAAATGACGGTAAGGATCTTTTCTATTATGTAACTCTAACATATTGATTAAGGATGTCCCAGTTTGAGTTCAGGTACTGGATGAGACTTCACCCAAACGTCCAGTCTCTGGTTTTACATCGGCCATAAAAACTGGTCATGATAAAATACAAAGTGTTCCAGCCAAAAGCTGTAGGTGGAACTTGGAAAGCCCAACTCTTTATTACTGAGCAAACTGCGTTAAGACATTCTCACCACCAGCGTTTGATAATTAGAAGCCCTAAAGAAAAAATAGAAAGGGTAATATTTATGCACTTTGTGAAACAATCACAAATGTTTGTTTTTATAACTAAGTCCACCACCGTTGGGAAACATAGTTTTGTTTCGGTGAAAAAACGACCTGATCTCAGCTTCAGATCTTATCCTCCAAAACACAAAACGACAACAAGGTTTCACTTTTTGTCTGTAGAAAGCTTTGAACAGTGACTTGGGCCCAAACTGGAGGGACAAGCTGGAGTCATTCGAGGAGCGTCCTTTTGCAGCGGCGTCCATCGGCCAAGTTCACCTGGCAAAGATGAAGGACAGCAGGGAAGTGGCCATGAAAATCCAGGTCAGGGTGATTCACGTGTGCATGTTTGTGTGTTCACTCATGTTATTATGACAAACACTTTTACTGGAAAGAGTGAAGATCAAATCTCTCCACAGTTTTATTTAAGGAGGGGGTTATGCAAAATCAACTTTTTTGAGTTTTATGTCATCATGTCATTCTCTCATCAAAAACATACTCTTTGTCTCATTCATGCATGTTTGAGAAATCCTTGAATTTCCTGTGGTAGTCATGTGGAGCTGTCTAAATGCTTACTGGTACAAAGCACCGCCTATTTGTGAAAAGCTCCTCCCTGAAGCTCAGTCTGCAGCCAAGCTCCTGCCCTACAGAGCACCCCTCCCCCGAAGCATTGTTGTGAAAATATGCTGAAGTGGGAGTGTGGGAAATGGTAGGAGGTTCTTAAAGAGACTGAGGCCAATTTCAAGGCGTTTAGATTAGAATTTATTTTTGATATATACAGCTTTATCATAACAACTGAAGGTAATGTGTTACTTAATGGTGGTATAGAATTGAACTATGTGCCTGGAAAATACATAATCACATGATAAAAGGAAAAGAAATGTCCTGTTACTAAGAAATATCTGAGCTAAAGTTTTTTTCCTTTGTTTCCCAAACAAAATTATCTAACTATTGTAGGGTTGCGCGGTATTGATCATTTTCATACCGTGGTATAACCTTTAAAAAATACAGCGGTATAACAAAATACTTTCATACCGCCCAAACCTACACTGTTGTATTAACATTATTTTTACAGTGTTTCAAAAGTTTAGAGAGCATTCCAGTTAACAGTACATTTGCTGACACAATTTAGATGCATTACATTATTTTAAAGTAGTTGAATTAAAAACATTTCATCCTATTTTCTGTCTCCCTCCTTGTCTCCAGTATCCCGGTGTGGCTCAGAGTATCAACAGTGACGTCAACAACCTGATGGCCGTGCTGAACATGAGCAACGCCCTGCCTGAAGGTGCGCCCTCAAAGGACCACTAACAGAAATTAAAATCATAGTCTTGTCCTCACAGATCACATCCAATGCCAAAATTCAACAAAACCAGTCTCGCAAACTCAGTTGTATGTTTTGTTATGGTTGCATGAATATCATGTTGTTAAACAGAAAGAGCAGCAGAGAGAAGTCTTGAAACAGTTTCATTTCAACAAACATTTAAATAAAAAGTGTTGCAGCTTTCAAAACTGTGTTGCATTTCTATAGAAATTCTGCACTTCCTGTTTGACTTCTTCTAACTGCATTCATGCTGTGAGGCTGCATTATTGCTTTGTGGTGCCACCTAGTGTTAACACAAAAAACTGCAGAAGGTTTATTACAGTTAAAGTGAAGGTTTAAACTGCAACATGAGCAACGTGCAAAAGGTCAAATGTAATCTGGCTTTTATACACACAGAACACAAGTCAGCTGTTTGGCTTTACTTTCATTTTCTTCTCTTCTTTCATGTCATTTGCTTCGCCATGCTTTAAAAAAAGAAAGCTAAAGTGGGAACAGATGAAAGATAACACTTGTTTGGTTATTTTTCTTTCCTCTGTAGGTCTTTTTCCAGAGCACCTTATCGACGTAATGAGGAAAGAACTGGCACTGGAGTGTGACTACATCCGAGAAGCCAAATGTGCAAAGAAGTTCAGGTATTTTAATTTTTTTCTACCTCGTGGAGTAAGTGTGTGCTCTGTTTCTGTAACTTTTTGTCTCTGCCTTCTTAATCAGGGAGCTGCTGAAGGATGATAAGTTCTTCTACGTACCAGAGGTGATAGATGAGCTGAGTGGCCGCCATGTTCTGACCACAGAACTTGTTTCTGGGTTTCCTCTAGACAAGACTGAGAACCTCTCACAGGAGCTGAAGAATGAGGTACATCTGAATATGTTTATATATTTTATTAGATCCACCAAACACAACTGCAACACAAAAAATTGTACAAAATTAGTTCTACCTTTTAAGACAAATGTATTTTTCTTTTTTCAGATCTGCAAGAACATTTTGTTTTTGTGCCTCAGAGAGCTGTTTGAGTTCAGGTACATGCAGACGGATCCAAACTGGTCCAACTTCTTTTACGACCCCCAGACACACAGAGTGAGTTCTACAGGTTTATTATTGTTGTCTAAAGCCCCATCTCCACGGACACGTTTGTACGCAGTTCGGGTCGGCTCGGCCGAATGCGTCTCCATCAGGAGGCGCTGTTTCAGAACCTCCTCACCAGTGGTTCTAAGCGAGTAGAAGCGAGTACAGCATGATTTTGACGTCAGCAGAATTCTGCCTGTGGATTAGCTCTGGGATTGATTGACAGAGGAAAGGTGTTACTTGTGCTAACTTCCTCCTGGAGAGAGGTGAAGGAGACGAAGCTGAGCAGACAACCGGGAGGTTTCGAACAACTGTCTGCCCACGATTACACAAGAGCATATAAACAGCACCACAACAAATAAATAAATAAAAAGTCCAAATGATAAGACCACAACAGCTTTTTTTTTTTAAAACAACAGTTGAAGCTGCTGCGGACGGCCCGCCCATAATCACACCCACAGAGTGAGGGACACGGTGAGCAGAACCGACCCGACCCGAAGTGAATAGAGTCGAACCGAGCTCGTGGAGATGGGGCTTAAGGAGTTTCTGCTGCTGTCAAATAAAAAGATGGATGATTGTAATGTGGTCCTCTAGGTGGCACTGTTGGACTTTGGAGCTACAAGAGGATTTGACCAAAGTTTCACTGATGTCTATATAGAGGTATGTTTTTTGTCCTTCATAAACAATAAAGCAGGTTACACAAAAAAAAAACAACTTTAGTTTTTATTGTTCTATGATTTATATTTCATTGCTTAAACAGAAATCTCCAGCTACTCTACAGCAGCCATACTGTGTCTCTACTGGGTTTCTTCAAGAAACATTTTGTATTTAAAGGGAACTTTAACTAGTTGTAACATTAGACTTTATTTGAAAAATATTTACTTCAACTGTAAAAATACTGTAGGCTGTTTAGTTTTTATACATTAAATAAAGTGTATTGTTACACTGACTACGACGGGTAAATGATGACGTTTATTAGTTGCTCCAGTGCGAGGCTGTGAGCGAGCTCTTATCCACCCTGAAGGTTAATCTTGACTAATCTTGAATATCTGACGATCAGCCATTTTTAAATGAAACAAGAGCACATTGACAGAGAGGAGAACGTAGAAATGACTCAAACTGTAAATGAAAATAGAGATGGAGGACAACAGAGCTGCTTCATAGAAGAAGAACGTCAGCTTAGCCTGTTAGCTTTCTCATTAACGCCTGAGCTAATACAATTATATATGGCCACACATGTTAGCTTTAAGGGTGCACCAATAAATTCATTCACATAAGAGTCATGATTTTCATTTACAATGATTCAGAATCACTTTAAAATGTCCCAAAATTGTTTGCAAAATGAAGATGAAGCACTTCAGGAAAGTGACAAATGGGCTCATCATCAGTTTTGAATGAAAAATCGATTTTGAATCAAATCGTGGCCCCAAAAAATCAGAAACAAAAAGCCAACATGCTAAACTGAGGTTCACTAGCTGCATGTTCAGTTACTGTCTGAGTCATTTCTACATGATCCGGTCTGTCAAGGTGCTCTGATTTCATTTAAAACAGGTGATCAGATATTTTCCAAGATAAACCTTCAGGGTACCTGGGTTCACTTTAAAAATAAAAATTCACCTGGCTCACTGACATGAGCTTCATATCACATCATAACTTATTAAAACCTCCTGATTGGTCATTGCAAACAAAATCCTGGATACGGAATTAAAAAAAGTGAAACTTGTAACGTGTTTTGTAGATAATCCGATCAGCTGCTGAGGGCAACAGAGAGGGAGTCCTGAAGAAATCCATCGAGATGAAGTTCCTCTCAGGGTACGAGTCTAAGGTAAGGATCTCTTTGAGGAATGTTTCTGTCTCACTTTGGATTTGATTATAAAAACTGTGGCTCATTTCCAGGCGATGGTGAATGCTCATGTGGATGCAGTGATGATCCTCGGCGAGGCCTTTGCGTCCATGGAGACCTTCAACTTCGGTTCCCAGTCCACCACCGAGAGGATCCACAACCTGATCCCGGTGATGCTCAAACACCGCCTCACCCCTCCTCCCGAGGAGACGTACTCGCTGCATCGCAAAATGGGCGGCTCCTTCCTCATCTGCTCCCGGCTGAATGCCAAGCTGCAGTGCAAGGACATGTTCCAAAAGGCGTACCAGAACTACTGGGAGGGCCGCGCTTCACCCCGCTACTGAGCCGGGCTGCGTGGGGCAGTTTGACGGGCTTGTCGTGGGGCCAACAGCAAACTGCTGATTGGGGTTGAGAAGATGAACAGCAGCAGAGCAAAGGCTGTAAAACCTGCCTTTTCTTTTTCTTTTTTTCTTACTGATCACTGAGAACCTGAGTGTCTTTACTAGTTTGGAAACCTAACAATGAAGATTTGGAAAGCCGTCCGTCCGATCGTCCGTTGTTTTTACCTGCTTCTCCTTTCTGGGTAGAGGGGAGCTGGTGCCCCTCTCCAGCAGTCACTGAGAGTCGGGGGACAACCTGGACACGTAACAAGTCCGTCACAGAGACAAACAACCACCTAAACAGAATATAGAGTTATTAATTGAGCTAACATGCAGGTTTTTGGCTGTTTGTGGAAACCAGAGTACCCAGGAGAACATGCAACTTCCACCAACACAGGCCGCCATGCAGCCGATTAAAGTCATTCTACATATTAAAAGGAACATTTTATTATTTGATAGAGAAGGAAGAGTGTAATATCTGCAGATTTTTAGTTAAATGTTTTTGTGTGGCCTCTACAGGAGAACCTGAATGTGAAAAGGTTGGAATTTTAGCTCTTTATCTGATAGCTTCAACATAATTCTTGGGTTGTTTTCGTCATCGTCTTGTTTTTGTATTGCTGTGATTTCCTAAACTTTTAGATAACAAGGTCCAGTTTTATATTTACCACAACCGTCACTTTTGCTAAGAGAGCAACACTGATTGTAAAAAGGAGACAACCTCAAACTACCAAACCAAAAGTCACAACCTGACGAAGTTGATAGATTTTGTGGACTTTGAGTCTCAGTTTAGACCAACGTGTCTGTGTTTAGGAATTAAGTCTGCTCCTTTTAAGGACGCTCGATTAAAACTGTCTGCGTTTGAAAAATAATAATAAAGCTGAAAAGAATGAATAGTTAGGTGGAGGATGTAGTGTTGAAGTTGATGACAGGTGCTTAGGTTTAATGACTAGCAGGTGTTGATCAGGCTCAGATTGTGTATTTATAGCACGAAGAGAAACTTCTGGATCAGAGTCGCCATCCGGATCACAGAACTGATTGATGCCGTTTGACACAAATCAGCTGCTGCTCATACCTTTTTGTGTGTGTGTGTGGGGGCGGGGGGGGCAAACCATGGATTCAAAGGGTTTATCTGTTTGAAAAGGGATTCAGGGTTTTTCTAAGGCTGATGCAGTTGATGGCCAGTGTTTAAAACCATTTTTTACCCTTAAATATAATATTCATATACATTAGGGTATAAAACTTTTGAATAAAAGGAGTAAAAAAGCAAACAAACGGTGACTGAACAATTCGGTGCGACGTTTACAAAATGTTGTGAGAAGCAATAAAAGACGATTTTTGCAAGAGTAGCAGTCTGGGCTGCGACTGTTGAAGATTAGTTGGCAACTCTGAATGGTGAGAAATTTGGCAAATCTTCAGTAACCGTTGAAATTCTGAGTGTTTGTGAGCAGCAAGCTGTGCAGCTGCATTTTGCACAAGTAAATTTTTATTTTGTTTTAATTACTGCCCGTTTTCATGTTCGCAACTTGCACTACTGTACTCCAGGCTCTGCACATTATTTTGTTGCTCGCCCACCTTCCACGGCAGCTGCCTGCTTATGATTCAGTTGTCTGGAGTGCACTTTTGAAATGGGCAAATTAGGACCACATTATTTTGTTTTTACCAAACTCTATTTCATACATTCAGGGCTGTAGTCAATGTTTTTCTGAGGAGAATGTCTGTGCAAGAATCAAATTTGTTACAAATTTCAAGCGACTAAACTGTGAGCTTCTGCGTCTCGAGCAAGACAATTGGGAACCCTTTCGAAGGTTTTGAGACATTTTGGAAACTTCCTCGCAAAATGCCAACTAGTCTCTGCCCGCCACAGCCCAGTGAGGTAATACCTCTAATGCACACTCAATAATCACATTTAGTTGGTAAAGAATAGTGGAGATCTTGAAAAAATAATACTCCGATCATCTTTGTTTGGGGTCTGGCCAACACCAGGAAGTGTGCTACCCACAGATATTCCTGCTTTTACCTGAATAAATAAGTTAATACACTGCCATATCTGAAAGATTTACAAACTAGCAAAAATTAGCCTGAATATTTGTCCAACTGATGGATCGGTTTACTTGGTTTTTTCTTTTTTGGTTTTTTTTTTTTAATATCTTTTAGTTTAAGGCTCAGTGTCATCTTTATTTTAGCTGTATATTATTTAGCTTTTCACTCTGGAATTTGAGTTTTCTTTTTAATAACTTCTATTTGAGACGCATTAATGATTGAATTCCAGCTGATTGCAAACAGTGTTTTGCCTGCAAGCCCTCAGCGTTTATTTAGAAACTATCAAACCTGCAAAGGAACCGATCCAAACTGGGTCGGTCTCTGGGTCATGAATGTGGATGAAAGTACAAGGTCGAAAGATACTCGGTCTGATAACGCACAAGATCGGCTCGTGGGCTCACCTCGTTTCCACGAGTCAATGTTTCCACACCTCGGGTATGAAAAACATAATCCTTTCTCACCTGGCTGGTGTGTGTGTGTGTGTGTGTGTGTGTGAGAAACTTCTCAATGTTTTGATGTGTAAATGCAATTCTGATGCTCCATGGTGGAAAATGGAGGGAGGAGGGAATAAATAATGTGCCTGTAATTGTACGCTAATAGCTTTTATCTATAAATATCAATTTAACCACTTAATGTTTTTGTTTTCAATTTTATAATCAAAAAGCATTCTTAACTGGACATTAGAACCGTATGTTGTATGACTAGAGTAAATGTTTTATCTGCTCCTGTCACTGTGTGATTTCCTTTGGTTTAAATGCTCTTAGTCCAGTTTGATTTTTGTTGAACAACCGTGACCCCTGACATGACTTTTTGACCACCACCGATCATGTCTCCTAAGAAACTAAACTTTGCTCTGAAAAAGCTGTCTTAGAGACAAAATTCTATCCTAGCTCAATAAACTGTCCTTGTCATGCAAATAATGCTGACACAACAGTCTGTTAACCTATTGAAATAGTGGCTCAGCTCTTGTAGGATTCTGTGGAATGGTTATGAACAAATAACATCTTACCTGTTGTAGATGTCGTATTTATGTGTTTATAATGCGAAAAACGTAACCCCAAAAATCATAAAGTTGGGGCGTCATATTATACGATTTCAATATAATAGTAATTTTTCTGTCCAGCTATAGAATACGTTGTGCATAGCTAAGCAGATAAACAATTGTAATTTTTTTATTTTTATTTTTTCACACCAGAGTCAAATATTTATTTATTGTTAACCATGGTGCAGAGGTGGACAAAAGATGTGGACGTTAAGGCCCTGTCACATTAATGTTTTAGACAACTTATGCAAACATGTTTTCTAATAAAAGTTGTATATTTGATCAAATTTGATACACTATGCACTTGTCTAAAAGAGGTTTCCAGTTGATTTTTTAAAATTTTATCTTCAGCGTAGATTTATTTTATAAAGATTTAAGTTGTCTAAAACGTTATAGTGCGACAGGACCAGATGAGCAGTTATTCTGAGCTGCGGCTCCTGCTCTGGGACCAGACTGTTTTCAGCGACTTGCAGAAGCACACGCTGTTCTTCTGCTGCCACAAACTTGCCGACAATTGGGGGTCCAGAAAAAAAATCTGCTTCCACACCAGAGGGTACACTGCAAACCCTGAAAAATGTGTTTGTATGAAACTAGAAATATACACAAGGATTAGAGTTTATATGCTTTTTAAGCACATAAAATGGGGGTCGCAATATATACAAACAAATGCTCTAACTTTCATTTAGTAGATAAAATCTTGAAAGTTTGCTCTTATTGTTGCAGTTCGCTTTATTATCCAGCAGGTGGTGCTGTGCTTCTTCTAAAACGAGCCTAGGATGGAAGACTTGAGATCTTAGGACTGAAATATTGACAACATAATCATAAAAGTACAGAATATAACTGGCCTCGAGTCAATGAGCTCATTATTTGTGGAGCACAGCTGGCTGTAAGCACCTTACATCAGTAAATGTGATTTCTGTTTTATTAAACAATATCAGCAGAGGTGAGGAGGATTGGATGGAAAGATGAGTACACAGATGATTACATTAGGTACACAAACTCATACCCACCAGTGAATTTATACACATTACACCGCTGAAATACTTCAGCTGTTTTTAAAAATAGGTTATAAAGTATACAACAGAAATCTGAACACTTCAGTTTCAAATAAAGACAGTTTGGATGGTTTGGTTGGGTTTTTAAATGATGCCATTTTCATAAATAGAACAGTATAAATAATTTATTTTAAGCTTATATTGTATAAACTGTCAACGTTGACGTCTAACAGTGAAAATGAAAAAAAATTCTTAATCGGTATGGCAAATGTGTTTTTAGTAAAAAAAATTAAAACGCAATGGATCATAAATGTAAAGGTAAATTATAACAAAAGAAATATATATTTTAAATTGATCAAAAGTTTAGTTTTGTTTATTCAGTTTATTCATTTCCTTTCAAAACAAAGCAAATTCTATGTACAAAAAAAATACAAATGACAAAATAAAATGAATCATCTCTTATTTTCATTAATTTCTGGGTTTACGTGGAATTTCTTCTTCATGACATTGCAACGAGTGCCTTTATGTATGTTTAAATACTCAAAATAATTATTCTACTGAAAAATGTGATCTTTACCAAATAGGTGCAGAAATATGGTGCAAGTTCTCAAAATGATCCATTAGTTTGAAGCAAAAAGTCTAAACTTTCACTTTAAAATGGGAGCTGCATCTCTCTGTGACTATAAACCCAAACACGTTTCCTACAAATAAATCCCTGCTGCAGAACATCTCGGTGATCTGGATGATTTTTGACGCTGAGAAGTGTCCTGATAAAGCAGCTCTGACGCTGCTGCTGTTTACACTGCTGAGAGGCCGGTGGGAGGATGTCTGTCTGCTCAGAAAGAGCAAGCAGCAACAAATCCTTATTTGGTGAGAGAGGGACAGTCGCTAAGTTTGGAAGCGCTCGTTTCAGACAAACATTCAGCTCAAACTTGAACCCTTCAGTGTCATTCAGCTCTACTTTTAGACGAGTTCATGGAGTTCAGGGGGCTACTCTTTAACGTCACCATGGAAACCAGAGGATAAATGCTTGCAGTTTGGTGTGATTGAGGATGTGCACCTCTGAGACTCTGTGTTTAACTGACTGAAAGTAATCTAAAGTGGGTGGCAGTGCAACGCCAGTCATCTAACACATTTGGTGTTTTGTTTTACAGCCAGCAAACTGTACAGAAATCACACACAGGATGAGTCATGGATACACGCCGAGCTGTAAGAAATTGTATATAAGTACATGGCACAAGTTTAAAAAATATGTATCTTTTGTAGGGTTATTGAAAGTGGAAAATATCCATTAAAAACCACAAACAGACAAATTTTAAACAACTGGATTTGAAAAGTTGCATTGTCAGCAATTGTTGTTTAACAGGTACTTTTATTCAAGTGTCAGATATAACATATATAACCTTAGCACAAAAAGTAAGTAAATTAGTGTTTGGTAGATTATTTCTTTGTTATAACAATGCTTCTTGGTGATAAATCTTACACCAGGCACCTGATTGGCAACACCTGGGGTACCAGAAGCTCAAAGCAAGTGTCAGTAAAAAGAGCAAAATAAGCTGTTTGGCAATGGCAACTCACACTCAGCTCTACTGCTCATCCCACAAATGCATGTTCCTTACAAATGTGGCACCATTTAAAAGGGAAATTAACAGGCTTTCCAACAGTATACAATTTTTTGCCACGAAGCAGAAAGAAATAATCTAACAAACACAAATTTTCTTTGTGCTAAGCATATATGTATACATAGAGTGAGTCAAAAGTCAGAAGACACCCTTTTATTTCAAGAAAGAAAAGGAAAAAATGACAGATCTGAATACCTCAGCTGTAGAGTTTTGTTTCCCATTCTTGTTTTTCTTGCCTATTTATCGTCAATGTGTGCCTGCCCGAGTACTCCCTCATCTTCATGTCTATTCCCAGGTGTTCTCAATCATCCCCTCGTTAACTCACCTTGATGGTCCTGTCTTCACTCCCCTGTCGAGTCACCGTGCCTCTCTGTGTGAGAACTTTTTATTGTGTGTTTTATGTAAATAAATATTCTGTTTTTTGGACTTGCAAGTTTTTGCCCGACTCCTGGGTTTAAGTTGCAAGATTGTAACACCAGAAAGTACTGGATGAGGGAGGCTATGTTTCAGGCTGTGTCCGGAACACGTGTAATTTTTCCTTTAAATTCTAAAATAAAAGACTCAGACTTTAACTCAACCTGAATATATTTCCCACCTCTTTTCTTTTAAATACTTTAAGGGCTCCACTGACTTTAAAATAAAAATCCAAAGCAAAATAACCATTATTTGCAACATTGTTAGTTTTCTTAATCTGCTTTTAATAAAGTCAGCGCAAAAAGCCACAAAATTAAGATACAATTTTGACTTTGTGAAGTGTGTGTCTGTGTGTGTGTTACTGTACACAGTCCTTAGATGCCAAAGATCTGCATGCAGGAATAAAAACAGTTTATCCTATCATCAAAAAAAAAAACCTCTAGCACAATGTCGTTTTTGAAAGAAAGTATTACAACTTTTGAATAATTCTCCCGTAAAACACATTATAAAGTAGTAAATAATATATAAATAAGTGTCTATGTAACAGTTTTTTAAAATCTGAGTCTATAACTGCATCTAAACCTAAACAAAGTAGCAGCATCCTTTCAAAGGTCCATGACAGGCATCATCATCATCATCATTATTATTCTCACACAATCACTGCACAGCATTTTACAACATTACAACATTTTCTTTAAAATACAGGAGTAGTATTGAAAAGGCATTTGGTTAAAAAAATGAAAAAGTAATTAAATATTCGTTTTTTTTATAAAAGTCAGAGAAACTTGAACAGAAAAAGAAAATCAAGAAATCAATCTGAGGGTGAATTATTCAGATTTTCTTGTCATGAGCATTTTATCTTCTTTGTTCTTGACCCTATTTTTTTTTTTAATGATCTGCATGTCTGTAGTTAGTTTACCACTGTCAGCATTGTGTTCTTATTGAAGGGTAGAAATTACCTAAACTTTAATAATTTAATTGATAAACATAAACACTTTAATATTTTATTGAAAGTAGAAAAACAAGGGATAAGTGGACTCAGATGATCAGATTGTTCAACTCATAACAGTTAATTAAAAACACATTTAAAATGTATGTTTAGTTAATTCAAAATGTTACCTTTTTAATAATATTATTAATGATAATAATTAATTTAATTTGTAATGCAAATTATTAGCAAAAATCTCAAAATGCTATTTTAAGATAGCTTGTTTTTCAGTTTATTTTGATATCATGTTCATGGTTTTTCTACATTTTATTCTGAAAAACACCTATTTTTTTGTTCACAAACTTGCATGATTTGGTTTTAATGCACTATTTAGATTTAACATTTGGCCAATGTGACAATTAAGTGAAAGTATTGGTTTATTTTTTATTTTATTAGTTGGGTTACACAAAAGATGATTAACAAATCTGCAGAAAAATGGTCCAGTTTAGACAATATAGCTGGTTTGTTTTGAGCAGTTTGACCTTTGACCCTTGTTATTTTTTTAATTGAAATAAACTCAAATGCAATGCAGAATGTGACTGGGTACCACAGGTAAAGCTGTGCCTGGACCCACAATTTCACCTGAGGAACAGAACAAGTTGATAGTTTGAGACTTGTTAAATAAATTTAGAGCTTGATTAAAGTGCAACATATTCACTTATACATTTGATATGTATGAAAATTCAAATCAAATGCAGATGAATGAGTCTTTTAAAAAGACTGTATTAGCAAAAAGAACGAGCCACATTACTCACAGAACATTTACAAAATTATATCACTTTTAATTTTTAGTTTTTAGTCGATTCTTGACAAATTATTAATCTCATACTGACCGATTTACCAAAGTTAATGTGGTTTTTGTAAACCTTTTTTTGCATTATTTGAACATTTTGTCCCTTTTCATAAAAAATGTGGGAAAATCGATCATGCAAGAACTCTGAACCTGGATAAAGATGTAAGAGGAAACATACTGAAGCTCAGCAGAGAAGTATACACTCACAGTATTACAAACCTGAAGGGAAAGAGGCTAATACTACTTTGAAACACTAAAACTTGTCCTTTCAGTTCAACAGCATTATGTTTCCAACCAAAATGTTCAGCACTATTTACCTGAAAACCCACATTTTACCACAATAAAAAAGAGGATTAGCTAGAACACTTCTTTTACATAAAGAACAACAACTTTCTAAAAAAGTTTAGAAGCTCAAAACTTACAGCAATCTAACCAGGAATGTATGGAGATACATTATAAATCCATCTTCTCATGCTAAAAGAAAGTTACAAGTGTTTAGAGTTTTGTAAGTTTGGCAAATAAAAGATATTAAAAGATAAAAATTTAATTACCAACAAGACAAAAGCACCAGCCTCTTTTTTTACATCCCTTTTAAACACAGTTTAGTGTTCCCCAATCAGCAGCCAAGGTTTTGTTTAGTTTAGTTTTTTCTGAGAAACAGTCAGAAGGTTGTATTTAGGCTTCTGGAGGGTTAAACGGGTCAAACTGTGTGTCAGATTCAGCAGCCAATAAGAAAACGGCTTCTCTCAGACGTCTTGAGGAACACCCTGATCTCTGCAGCCTGAGGACATAAGAAATGTGGAGAAATATAAAAATAAAAATAAAAACGTTTCACAATTATCATGTCAGAAAACTCAAGTAAAAGATACTGGAAACAAACTTGGCACAAAAAGTAAGGAAATTTGAGTTTGGATGATTACTTCTTTGTTCTTGGCATTAAATCTTAAAACTCTTTTAAAAATCTGTTTATTTTCTCTTCAGTGGTGCCACAATTGTTAGGGAAATATTTTGGTGGGTCACGCCCACATTGACTTGCCAAATCTCTACCAAACAGTTTATTCTACTATTAACGCTTGCTTGGTGTTGTCTACTGGATTGGATATTTAAAGTCTTATGACATAAGACATATTGGCAATTAAAAAATATATTCATGTAAAAACAAGGGCCTTGGCAGCATGTGGAAGAACCATACACAGCCACAACACTTTCTTTTCATGCTGCTGTCCAGTTTGGTCACCTTCAGAGGGCAATACTTACTTCTCTGACAAGGGACCAACATCTTTCCAACAATTTATTGCCAAGAAGCAATGTCATGACTAAGAAATAATCAACCAGGTGCAAATTGTTTTTTAATTTTTGTGCTGTTTATACAGGGAGATATTCAAAGCTGAAACAAATATTAAGTGGCTGTATTGAACAAAGCTTCCTCGAAGTGTCAAACACTGATTTGCTGTTATTTGGGATTTTCCCGGAGAACTCTCATATTGAGCAGTGAACATTTTAGTCTAAGCAGTGTAAAAGGTAAAAATGTATGGATTTGCAAAGCAGCCATGAGTGCAGACAGCAGGTTAGCTTTTAGCGACCAGTGTGTAGAGGTGTGCAGGCATATAACACAAGAAAAAAAAACAACTAGCTGACAGCTTCAGTATTATGGGTCACAAAAAGGACATATGTTGCAGTGAGAGAAGTGGGCTTCCTGAACAGCTCAGCTGTATTTAGTTTGGGTATAAAAATAGTAAATTCTGGACTCTTGTTACTGCCTCTCAACAGTCTTGCGACTGCTGAGCAAAAGTGGCGTGATAGGTTTGCATGATGATTGGGAAATCTGGACAAGCAGCAATCATTTTGTCAGACATCAAAAGTTATGGACCCCAGAGAAGAAGTTGCTGGATGAGGACTAACATGAGGACCAGGCTGAAGGCTGCAGCAAGTCTTTTAATAAACTCAGTTTATTATGATATTGTAAAACTGTACTGAAGCTCTTTATTTGGGCAAACATTGGCATCATCTCCTGCTGACCAATCATTTAATGCAGGTTAAACAATTGGCCTAATCTTTCGGACCTTGAGGTCTTTTGTCAGAAAACAGGTTGTGAACTTTTATCCTGTTTTTATTACACTTTTTGCAATACTTTTTAAAACTGTATTATACAGTATTTTAAAACTGAAACATAATGCTTTCTTTAAATTTGCCAACTGCTTTTGATACTAGCTGGCCAAACATATTGTTCTCACAAACCTTGTTATTTCTAAAGCTGTAGGCTTGTGTTGTTGTTTGTGTTTGTTGTGAACACAGAAAAAAAAGTGGTATTAAAGGTATAGCCTGGCCCTTTTTTAAGGCAAGTTCTAACATAATTAGTAGTTAGTATCTTATGAGTGATGTACAGAGGTGGAAAGTTACATTTATTCAGTTGAATTTACTTGAGTAATGTTATGGAATAAATTTACTTTAGGAGTTTTACTACACTGTATTTTTTACTTTGAGAATTATTTTGAAGTATCTCTACTTTTACTTGAGTAAAATATCTGAATACTCTACCCACCAGAAACTTCACTGAATGAAGAACAAACATGTTTTAACCAGAAATGCACCAGAGACACACCTAGTTTCTGTTGAAGTGAGACCTCTTGTTTGTACACAAGCTTTGTTGTTCTGACGCTATTTTCTATCTGCTGATAGTCACTGGAAGTACTTTGCTCTTAGTTTCACAATGAGAATCTGACTTGGAATTATGGTTTGTTGTTTATTCATTTGTAATGATGTTATTTATGGGTTTTAATTTTCTTCATTTTAATCATTAAAAACCGGCAGAATTTGCACATAACTTTATATTTTTTGTCAGTCTGATTCCATCATTTTAAATTATTAAATCAGATAAGTTACTCAGTACTCAACTATTTTTTCAAAATATTTATTTACGCTTGAATACAACTTTTGGGTTCTAAGACCACCTCTGGTATCTGACCTACTCTGCTCTGTGACTGATATCATTACTAATAATAATAATATAAGTAGTATTGGTAACTATTTGACAGAACATCATTTGAAAAATGATCAAATAAGAAGAAATAAAACAACAACCTTGTGCGATAATTCCCAACCTTTATTGCATAAAATGAAAACATCTATATCAAACTGTGCAGTTTGAAATTCAAAATTAAGAAAGTTTGACTGAGAAGTGAGTATCTGGGAAAAAGAACATGGGCACCCAGGAACTATGTTGACAGAGCAAGATAAAAACTTAAGACCAGCATTTCAATAAGACTGATTTGTTTATGTGATTAAGTTTAAGCATTTTTACAAGTTTGCTTTGGCGTCCAGACTAATAAACTGGGTTTTCCTTGTGAAAATACCAAACATACTTTGTGGTTCTTGTATGACCTGACATTAGAGTCCATGAGAATACTCAAAATGTGCGTTGAGCTGATTAATTTGAAGCCGGGGAACTCATTTCTTTTAGGTTACTATATATAAAATCAGTGGTGGGAATTATTGGCAGCGAGTGAAGAAGAAGGAAACAGAACCACCTACCATCAGAAACTTTCAGGAAGGACCGCAGAGAGAGGCAGAGAGAAGAGACAAAGAGACAGTTAACCACAGTTTTGTTTCTCAGTTTCTCTGTGTGCGATAATGAATACACAAAAACACAGGGTGGGGGTGGGGTGGAGCTGGAGTTTTAAAAATAATCTGACCTCATTTTTGATACAGATGCGTTACAGGATCAAATGCGTGCAGATGCAGTAACACAACTCTATGGATCAATGGGGAAAAAATAGTGGGGAAGAAGATATGAGTAAAAAAAGATGAAATTGAAGCAAAGGGAGACTGGGAGAGTGGGCAGGGAGTAGGAGGAATAATATCAGAGAAAAAGGAGGAGAAGCAGAAATCTAGTGAGATCAAAGAAAAAAACTATCATTAGACGTGTGTGTGTGTGTGGGGGGGGGGGATGATCAGTAGCAGGAAAACAGGAAAACGACACCTAAATCATTAGATGCAGAAAGAGTGAAAGAACAGAAACACCCTTGAAGATTTATAAAAACTAAACATTGTGAAGAGAAGGGAAAGACAAAAAGCCGTTTTCAGAGAAGAATGCAAAGAAGCAACAACTTTGAAAGCTGCTTTTTTTTTCTTTTTTCAATTCTTCTAACCCAAAAAGCTTGTTTAACTTTAACTTGAGAACAACAAAATCATTTTTAAAGCCAGCTGCAGATAACGAGGATTTTAAACAGCAACAGTTGAAGACGACGAGCGCTCAGAGAGGTCTGACATCTGATGGAAGCTGAGAACAAAAACACACCGGGGTGTGGGGGCTGCTCACCCCTACACACACTAATCACCCTATTTCAAACGCAAACACATGCAGCCTTGCAGGAGCGAACACACACTTTGACTGCACGCTGGCAGCAACTATACCTCACACTTGCACACAGACAGACTCACAAAGGAGGCAGTTCTGTGTTAATTCAAAGGCTGCCTTGATACGCCGAAGGAGCAGTGACTCCTCCTGTGTGTGTTTGTGTGTGTTTGTGTGTGTTTGTGTGTGTATCAGCACCAGTTCATGAATCATTCTCACAGAAGAATTCATCACTCTCTGACAGAGAAGGTGGTGAAATTATCCCAACTCCTCAACTCTGTTGGTACCAGAGACAGAGCCGTCTTTTTTTGGTTCTAAAACGACCCGATATCTGGATTTATATGTGCAGATACAGACGATGACAGCAGAACTCTGGTTCTGTTTGGTAAATAAACTAATGGCGTGACAAACTTTTGGCTGAGGATTTTTTGTTGCAAGAAAAAAATCAGCTAAAATACTATCAGTGACAAAAGTTTGACATTTCAGTCCTGATTGGTCAATGAATTGATGATTTCAGTCTAATATTTAACACATGAATGAGAAAGGCTGCCCTGCATGGCAAAGATTTTCTGGCCCAGTTCTGGCCCGCACTACCACTCGGTCCAGATACCACAAAAAATGACGGCTCTTCAGTGGCCCAGATGTGGTTTGACAGAGGTGGATCATGGGCCAGCACAAGATAAACCAAACCAACCAGACCATTTTTGGTACTGAAAGATTTTGGCCACATAAACTAAACTATAATCGGGCCAGTTGTGGCATTGACAGATTTGGGCCACATAACCAAACCACAACTGGGCCAGTTGTGACATGCCATCTTAAAATCATTAACAACCCTGCCAGATCTGGCCCTCACCTTTCTGCTATGTGGGTGAGACCAATATTAGATCTGCAATTTTATATTCCTTTTGTCACTTTTAATATAAATGGTTTTCACTGACGGTAACTTTTAGAATCAACCTAATGCAAGATGGCTACCACGAAAAAATGCAACCATAGCTAAAATTCAGTTACATTTACTGATATTGAGCTAAAAGTCTGGTGTGGTAGTAGCTGAGAGGGATTCAAAACAAACAAGAAGCGGTTAGTTTTGCTCATTTTTACTCTGGTTTTCTACACATTGTATATGTAGTGGGCTGCAGGATAGAGTACTGTGTAAAACTGCATTAGTGACATACAGTATGCTCAGTATTAATATTTAAAATGCTGCAGATTTGTGGTACCTAATGAAAAATGCATATAGGATATTGACTTTGGGCAGTTTTCAGATTTCATGTGATTTTTTTAAATCACAATAAAAACATCTGCTAAAAACATTATTAAAATGAATTTGAATCTTGAAGAATTTGTTTTTACCAACTAGTCTGAATCATGTCTTATTTTGATCACATTTTAGTCTTTTTTGTCTTCAATTAGACATAATTTAGTTCCATAAATCACCAAGCGGTCTTTGCATTTGAACTTTTTAACTTGGGTAAACTAAATTGAGACGATGTTGCAACACGTTCCAAATTCTTGCAACAAGTCTTAAGTGTTTTGATTGTGTTCTGAGTTCTTTTGACACGAGAGCGAGGCTCTGCGACGGACGCAAGGAAACCGCAAAAAACCCCCTAGAATCTTTTTTGAGACGTTTTGGAACAACTGTTGTTGTTGCAGAGGAACAGATGGTTGAGGACTGACTTGCCAAGATGACCATGTCCATTCCCCAGAAGATGCTCATGATCCAGCCCACCATGATGACGGCCGTCAGGATCTGGATGAGAGCTGCTGCCACGTTGAGCCAGAACACGCAGCAGACGCCTCGCTCTGAGATCAGCTCGTTGCGAGCTCCACACAGCACGCTGAACGCTGAGATGAAGGTGCCTGCAAGAGACAAAACCGCACCACCTTTTATGACAAAAAGAAAAACTTGATTTAAAAAAATTACAAAAATGACTCATCGCTTGCACACATTTAACTTTATAGATCTGAGGACACGTGAAAACTTCTCACATGAAAATTCATCAAATCCACAGCTTTGAGCTACACACTATTAAATTTGTAGGAAATGCGCTTCATATTCTCTATCTTGATTTAGTCTAATAACATAACGTTACCTCACAAATTAGACAATTAATGCCAAAAACAAGTGATGGGAATGTAATTAGTTTTACCAGAAATTTGGAAGCGGACAGAGTAAGCATTCATCAACTTGACACAAATTTCAACCTGATGAAATTCCTTTCATTTCCCAGAAATCTAACTCCGAGCCATTTGGACATTTTGGAGATTAGATCACGACACACATTTAAACACTCATCTGAGCACTCCTTTTGCACATGTCCTACTCACTTGATGCAAATATACACATTTTTTATAAAATAGATACCAGCTGCAGGTCAGTAGCTAGTACTCAAAGATTTTGTATTCCCAGAACCAGAATTTACATCCTTTTAAATGTACAGTTCAGATCTTTTGAAGTGAGATCATGTGGAAAAGTCTCAAACAGTTAACATCTTGCTTGTTGTAATTTTGCTATTTGAACAATTTCTGTTTTGAGGACTAGAGCTCAGTTCTGACTGGATCGATGAGCTAATTTGTTGTTTGAATTGGGCCAGTTGTGGCATTGACAGATGTGGGCCACAACAACTGGAGCTAATTCCTAACTTGTAATGTATTTTGTGTATTTATGTGTAACGTACTGAAAAATACATTGAATATGGTTATAACTCCCGTGAAAAGGCGTGTGAATACGCATGCCAACGCATTTTAAGTTTAAGGCATTTATGGGTGATGTGTTATAAAACGTAACACCATGGTAACGGGGTAGTGCGTGGTCACACAAATACGTCGTCCACAGACGAGACTGTCTCATTTAGTCGTTACATTCAGACTTTTCTTTTAAATGCATGAGTACAACTTTGCACCCCTGTTGTAAAGAACTGGATTGTAAAATCCTGGCAGACAAACCAGTATTTTATTATTTTACATCTGCTGCCATTAATCCACTCAACCCCCTAAAAGTAAGCAGGTTAGTAGCTCACAGCTGTAGCATTGTGTTCACATAAAACACACACACACACACACTGCCTGAATAAACGATCACTGCCTTCCTGTTATCTGGTAGCAGGACCTGCAGACCTTTCTTGGAACTGTTTATTGAACAGTAAATGCTCTCAGTGTTTGTGTGTGTGTGTACATGGTTTTGTTACCTGGTGGGGACAATTTTGACCATTTTCCTGGTACTTACAGCCTTGTGAGGACCAAAAAGTCCGGTTCCCATTGGGGAAAATATTGTTGGTGGGTCAGGGATTAGGATTAGGACTACAGTGTGAAGTAAGTTTAGGTTAGGTTTGGGGTCAGGTACATTATGTACTGGGGTTATAGAAATGACCAATAACTAATGCAAGGTCCTCATGAAGATAGAACAACAAACGTGTATGTGTGTGTTCTTGTTTCTGCTACAGAAAGGTCATTTTTGGGAAGTAGGGACATTTTCCTGGTCCTCACTTTTTTTGCAGCTCTACTCTACTAGTTATGTTTAGAGGTATGATGTTAATTAAGTTTTGGTTCAGGTTAGGGTTAGGAATAGACTAGTAATGGTTAGTTTTAGGAAAAATGTCTGTGTTAGGCATAAATGCAGTTAAAAAAATGAATGGAAGTCAATACATAGTCCTCAGTTTGATGCAAGTACAAGGATGTGTGTGTGTGGGTGTGTGTGTGCATGTGTGTGTGTCTCACAGAAAGGTCTCGGTGCTCACAAATCAAATTACTCTGTTTCCATAACAACCCTTGTTCATGAAAAGAATGTTCTGTATATAAAACATGAATGTATCTCTGTATGTTGCATTAGATGCATCTCTGTAGGGCTTCATCATTTTACAGTGTGTGTGTGTGTGTGTGTGTGGGCTGGTATTCCCTACATTGTGGGACAGTGTTTTTGGCATACACACCTACTTGT
>JARVJO010000039.1:8425519-8446116 GCA_031762555.1 Cynodonichthys magdalenae
GCTTTGGTCTGATGAGTCCAAATTTGAGATCTTTGGTTCCAACCACCGTGTCTTTGTGCGACGCAGAAAAGGTGAACAGATGGATACTACATGCCTGGTTCCCATCGTGAAGCATGGAGGAGGAGGTGTAATGGTGTGGGGGTGCTTTGCTGGTGACACTGTTGGGAATTTATTCAAAATTGAAGGCATATTGAACCAGCACGGCTACCACAGTCACAGTTTTGATGCCTTCAGTGTGAATCTACAATTTTCATAGTCATGAAAATAAAGAAAACTTTTTGAATGAGAAGATGTATCCAAACTTTTGGTCTGTACTATAGATTGCAGTGACCAGATTACTGAATGTGGGTGACATTAAATAAAATAACGATGAAGTCAAAATGAAATAAATAAATAATAATAATAAGTCTCAAACTCACCATCCCACCAGTTCCATCATTTTTCCCTTCACAAAAGTTTGTGTGTTTTAGCTTCTGTTTCCTCATTTGCCGGCAAAGACAATAGTGTTTTTACCCACATTGTGTTAACCTGGTAAAAACCAGCCCCTGTTCTTCGCTCTGCTGGACTCTCGGCTATTGAGAAGCAATTTCATGTTTGAGGCGTGGACTCTGTTGAAGTTTAAAATGACTGGATCTACCCAAAAACTAACGTTGATGTACAGTTCGCCAGCTTGACCGTCAAGGAGGCTAAGCTAAAGCGCTCTCTGGAAGTTGTGTGCGCTGTAAATAACCATCCCCGACTGGGAATAGAGAAGTACCAAGCCGAACGATATGGGTGTAAATGAGTGCTGGGGGCTTTGAGAGACAAATTTAATTTAATTTGGAAGCCTTGTCAACACGGACAAGGTTTCATTCACTTCCTCCGCTGCCATTGCTAAACTACGAGCAGACCAAAACGGCGCAGAAAATCAACGTTGTCATTCACAACTCCTCCATCAGTTTGCTGACTGGCCCGGTCAAAATCCTACCACAGAAATCCAAGTGAATGGGAGAAAGGTCAGAAAAAGCAGTGAAGGGAAATTAGAATCAAGTGGAACTGTGTAGGAAGAGAATGGCCAGGCTAACATTGTGTGTCTGTCAGTCATGAAATAAAATATGTCATGAACTAGTTGATGAATTTAAATTAAACTCACTGGATGTACATCTACAACTAATTAACTTCGAGGCAACCTTATTTAAAATAGCTGACACAACTAAGCAAACAACAAAGTAGCTTTAAGTCAGCCAATTTTGCAGATCTTGAGCTAAAATTTGGTGTGTTAGTAGCTAAGAGTCATTCCCAACATATACTCTGAGATCTACACATTGTGCATCATTGCATTGACTAATGGCATCAAACGCATTTGTCTGTTTGCAAAATATCTCACAATCCATTGGTCAGATTTTAGTGAAACACTCAGAAAGATGAGAGGAGGTGGATCTACAACTCGTTAACATTTGGAGTTAACCCAATTAAAGATGGCCACCACAGCTAATTGACTTTAACCAACACATCAATGACTATAATTCATTCTGCACATCACCTTATGTACAAAGTTTGACCAAAACAACTACAATTATGTCTCTTATCCTTTTAGTTTTAAACAATTACATGAACTGCGGCGGGCGACATGCATTCCTGAGTGTGTGTGGGTTTCTACTTATGTGTCACTAGTTACCAGATGTTGTTACATAATTTGACACACAAACACAAACATCTAACTGGGTGGAGGATGAAACACAGGTACTTTAGAGCTAAAGGTGGACGGGAAGGCAAACACATCATTACATTAGATAAACTGCATATGGATCCTATCTGCACACAGTGAAACAATCATTTGAGAGCTTCTTTTTGTGAGTCAAACTCAACCCAACCATACTATTGGTCCTAGATTTTGTTCTGTGTACAGTTCCTTAGTGCTTTGAAATTGTGTTCAGGATAAAACAAATAAAAAGATTTGTTAATTTGACCCAAATTGAGGCTAATTTTTTTCATCTGTTAAAAGGTTTCTCATTATAAACTGAGGCATTGTCCACATGAAAACAATGTTCTTCTAAAACAATCGTTTTTAATGTATTCTTAGAAAGCACAGTTCTTACAAATGTTTTCATTCAGACAGAAACACACACAAATGACCCAAGATGCTGTAGTAACTATGCCAAGTCTATAAGTGGCACTGTTAGGCTGCCACAAAAACAGGTAATTAAGGAGCATGGCCGGTGACATTGGATAAAAATAAACAATAACTCGTGGCCATGAGATAATCATTGCAGTAATTTCAGCGCAGACTGTTGCTTGTTTACGTGGACAAGTTTAAATTATTTTCAGTTCATTTTAAAATAGGAATCAGTGACATTGTTTAGTCACTTGCAGTCCTACAGTTTCCAACACTCCCACTTCACAACAAAGCTTCGAGGAAGGGGTGCTCTATGGGGTGGGAGCTCAGCTGGGGAGTGAGTTCCAGGGAGGCGCTTTGTGTAAGTAGGCAGTGCTTTGTACAAATAGGCAAATAGGCTTTGTACCAGTTATCTTTCAATTGCCTTCTCTGATTATTGAAGCAATATGGTAAATTAAATTTGTATTTGTGCAGCTATCTTCTCAGTAGTTATGTTTGTATGAAGATTGCTGCTGTACGACTTTACTAACACCTAGATTGATTATCAATGTTTTAACTCAGAATGTTTGGTTTGAACACATTTATTAAAGACAGCGAGTTAGGAGGGTGTCTCGTAAAATTCCCTATTTATTTCACCAAGTAAAACACATAAAAACCTTGTAACATAAAAAGACATGTAGAGGCAGCATCCTCCACCAAAGCCAGCATTTTATTTTAATAAAAAAAATGTATTAAAAAAAACTTACCAAGACCAGGGATGAATGTGTTCAGGAAGAGACAGATGACAGCCAAAGGGAAAGGCATTGTGGGTATCGCGGCCCGCAGAGGTCCCTTCTTCTCCCTAACCTCCACCACCACTCCTCCACCTGCCATGGGGACCCCGGCCATGGCTTTGGTCCCCAAACTGTCCTCCGCCTTCACACGCCCCTGCTCCGTTCCACCTTCTTTCTGTGCCATCTGCCTTCTGCTCTGTCACTCTTGTTTTGAAGCTGAAATAACTGCTTGGAAGCAGGCAAGAAAATCTGAAGCGAGATGCAGCAGAAGGCAAAAAAAAAAAAAAATTGCTCTTGCAACAAGTGGCAACAGCTGCCTAAAAAAGTAACTTAAAGTAAAATGATCAGAAAATCCAGAAAAACATGAATCTTTGTGGAAACCATGGCTGTTTATGCTGTTAAATAATAAAAGAAATGCTCAGGAAATCATTTATCGTTATGAGGCTGAAATTTCTATGAAAAGTTCCACCAAGTTCTGCAACAAAAAGTCTAAAAAAAGCAGGAATTTGACTTTGAAATCTGAAAAAGATCCCTTGTTTATGTCTTTCAAGTCGATCACCTCAGAGGTCAGTGATTTCAGATGCCATGTCCATCATGTTCTTAAAGGAATCCTGAATGTGGGTTAATTCCTCCTTAAATTGCTTGAGCCGAATAATAAGAATCAGAATAATCCTGGAAAGACGTGCATCCTTTTTTTTTTATTTTTTCCCTCTAAATAAAACCTGCCCAATCCACACACAAACACCTCTCTACAAAAGACAAGAGCTTGAACACAACAACTCCTCTTTTCTACTACATCTCCCTCCCCTCCTTCTCTCTCTCTTGCTCATTCTCTCTCTCTCTCTCCCCCCATTTAAAGACACAGCCCTCTTCATCTGCTGTTTCACTTCACCGAGGTCACATTCAACAAGCTGCACTTAGAAGCATCTCAGCAAGTCCATGAAGTTAATGCACCTACAGCTTAATGTTGATGCTTTCTAAATGAGTGTTTTGCATCCATTTCCACAAATGAGCAGGACACAACAGAAGGGAGAGGAGATGGTTGCTATATTTAAATCTGCAAGAATAAAAAAATAAAAAACGTGCGGCCGTAAAAAATCACTTCCAGACAGAGAAAAAAAAAGGTAAAAGCAGAAGGTGATGGAGGTATAAAGGAGAGACAGGAGGAGGGAGGATGATGAGGGATGAAGGGTGGTCAGGGGGGATGGATGACAGAAAATCGTGGAGGGAGATGAAGAGGCAGCCAATGTCAATAATTCAGTAATTATTCATGCAGCCACTCTCCTACATATATGTTCCCATCTTCTATTTTCTTTCTTTCATTCCCTCTTTTTTTTTCTTCACCTCCTCCTCCTGTCATCCTGATCTCTCGTTTGAACAGAAGCGAGACACACCGGACCTGACATCAGCCCTGACATCAGTTTCTGCCTGAGCCCCCTCGGTCCATCTCATCTTCTTGATTTTTTTTTTCTTCCCCCTTGCTCTCCCTCTCGTCTCTGTTTGGTTTCCTAGCAACACAGGAAGCTGTA
This sequence comes from Cynodonichthys magdalenae, assembly GCA_031762555.1. Lineage (NCBI taxonomy): Eukaryota > Metazoa > Chordata > Actinopteri > Cyprinodontiformes > Rivulidae > Cynodonichthys > Cynodonichthys magdalenae. Next base: position 8,429,917 of record JARVJO010000039.1, read on the forward strand.
GGTAATTACACGGAAGATATTGATCTCCAGCTTTCCTTTTTCTTTATTTCTATTTCCTTTTTTCCTGTAATTTCACTTTTTAATTCCCAGTTTTTTTAATTTCCCTTTTGTCTTTGAGAGACACAGCAGCTGCAACACAAAGCGCTTTTACCTTTTCTTTTTTTTTTTTTTTTTTTTGTAATGCAGAGCAGCCTTATCATGTGTCTGACAGCACAGGACTCTGAGAAATCTGGACAGCTGAACTACCATCACTGGTGGATTGTTGAGCCGAAGGCATGCAGTGTATGTGTGTGAGTGTGTGTGTTATGATCCTTACTACCATGACAACGTGAAAGAAAAAGTAATGCAGTGCTTGTTCCGAAGTTGCTTTTGGGTTCAGAGCACCAGAGGAACACAGGTGATTTACAGTTTAATCACCCTGCAAGTGTGATAATAACCTAACAGTTATGAGCGTGTATGTGTGAGTGTGTGTGTGTGTGAGTGACCACCCTTCCTTTTGACTCTTTCCATCCATTTAACACTATAAACACACACATACACCCACTATAGTTGTCACATGACTTCATTTATGTTCATCCCATCTGTCAGGAGAAACTGACATCACACTGCTTATTTATGTGTGTGTGTGGTTTTGTGTGTGCGTGCGCTCCTATTGTATCCCTCACTTATGACTGGATCACCACGACGACTGCAACAAGCACAAACTCTTTTCTCTTCCCTCTTTCATCTCCATCTTTTGACCGACTGACTCTCGCTGGGCTTTCATGTTTCTGTTCCTCTTTCTCCCTCCTAGTTGCTCATAGCACCACATGAATTACCCTTCAAGTGCGTCGCAGCTTTTAATTCAGCTTTTAATGAACAAAGGTCCTTTTAACATGAGGATTAAAGCAGCAGGGACCTTCAGGAAATCAGACGTATTGCTTGCGCTTCACTGCCACAGCAGCTTTTGTCAATTCAAGGTTTCTAATTTTCTAATTTGTGGCTTAAGTCGTTGTCCAGTCTCTGGCTCCATGTGTGGAAATATGTAGTGTACGTTGGGGGAAAACATGTAAACGCTCATTATGACTGCATATATTTATAAGAAGTCAAATTTCTGTCTCAATAATGTTGTGCAAGTCAATAAGAATGGTTTACATTTCAGTGTTTAAAAAACCCACCAATCTAAATCTTTCTATACCTCTTTTTTTAGACAGAAAAAAGTCTTTTAAATGTTTATTTCATGATTATTATTGTAATTTCATTTTTATCTTTTCGTCTGCAAAGAGAAGCAGAATTTAAAGCCTTGGGGCAATTTCACACCAAACTCTATAATTTTTTTAATGGGTTTAGATCAAAGTTCAAAATTTCACCTTGAATGATTGAATATCATCACAACTCAGTTCAGAAATCACACAAAAACAAAGCATCTGAGTCTTAAGTGTGTTGTTAAAGCATGTTATATTGTAGTCTTTATTATTGTATTCTATAATAGGGTAGATTTTATCAAATAGTACCTTTAAAGTAATAATAAAATACATACAGTCTTTTTATCAAATTTGAGCCGTAAATATTGTCCCATGTGTCAAACAGAAAATTTAATAAACTTCAAACAGGTATTGCTTTCTGGGCTGAAAGAAAAAACTTTTACAAAAAACAAAGAACAAAAACAAAAAAAGTGATTACTTCAATTAATTTGAATATGATAAAAAAAAAATATTCGTAATTGTGAAAATACAAAATAAATAAAATGTTAAACACTCATTTCTACATTTTCAGCTGCAGCTGGGGGGTTGTGAAACACTTAGGCTTCATCGAAACAGCCAGAAAGCATCTTTAATTCTGAATATTAATGAGTCATAACTCGAAACAGGAAGGTGCTAGCTGGACAAAATTTGAAGTCAATAAATTATGTTTACATATTCGCGCTTTTTACATTTTTACATATTTTTCCCAAACTCCGCCCACACAGCCAGAAAACTCCTGCCAATGGACTGCAGAGACCCCTACTTGCATTTTCTGCTGGCTGAAATGATGCATGATACCAAATAAATAAGCAAAAAGCTTGCCACAGTTATTTTCAAAGCATGCTATTTAGGATACATCTGCTTACCATATTGATGTTTCATCATGTTATAGCAGTTACTAAAATGCAGGTAAATAAAATGTGCTTCTAAATAGGAGTAGTGATAATCTGTATATTTGTCATCCAAAATGATGGTTTGGTCCACAAATGTGTACCATTCCACCTCTAATCATAACTCATTAATATTTTTCCAAACTGAAGTCATTCATAGAGCTTTTTTTTAACAGGTAAGATGTTTATTGTTTGTACCCCTTACACAGAATCCCACACTGTGGCCTTACAACAAAAAAACTTTAACAAAACAGAACTGTCACACTATGTTTGCAGCAGAACTAAGAGTCAATTTGGGTACAATATGCATGTTTACACATACTTTTATTCAGTATAACCTAACTCCTGCACTTTATGTCAACTTTTTTAAGCAAGAACTTTAACTTATAATGGAACGTTTTTACTTCTGTTGTTACGTTTTAAATATTTATTTTTCCCTCGTTGTCTGTGAAACCTCCAGCTGCTTGTTTCGGCTCTGTCCTGATTTTCCTCTGCCACAGGTAGGTCATGCTGCCATGTGGCTGGCTTTTATGTAAATTTTATATGACATCAACGAGAATGATTTCCTCGGTCTTACAAAGAAGCTTTTTCTAGATAACAGAAGTCAAATGAGCTTTGGTTCTGTTTCTTATCAACTGAGAAACACTTATTGTTCTGTTTAATTCGCTGGCTGTTTTTGAAAAACATCATCACACAGAAGAGGCACTCGAGCCTCTCCATCTCTCTCCAGTTTTCATTCTAATTACTATGTAAATCCATGCAGCGGGCCCTCCAGAGTCTAATCAGACCATCTCCTCCGATTGGGTCACATGTGGTGCCAATAAAGCTCCTTTCCTCAGCTCAGATGGAGGACTCGCTCTTCAAAACCATGCATGTGTTCACATTTGGAGGAGGACACAAAGAAAAAAAAAACAATCTGGGTCTGAAACTATTTAAAGTGTTCTCAGTGATGTCAGTGGGCTGACGTCAGTTTGAGGTGGTGTTCAGCACTGAAAGGAGCTTTTTCTGGTATTTTTATGTAGAGTAAGTCAAACAAAGTGAGGTCACTTGTTGAGATTGTTGGTTTTATTGAACATTAAAGGGCCTGTGTAACAAATTTTTTGTGATAAATAGAAATGCATTTTTGGAAAGATAACATTGATAAAATATTGCAAAAATGTTTACGCTGCTGAGATAAACAGTTGTTGAGATATTCATATGTGCAGGAACAGGAAGTGATGTCAAAGGGGAATGCAGCATGTAAACAAAGCCCTGCTACAATGGCTAACAACACAGACTGTAGAGAAGAATCTGATGTTTCTTTAGATTTTTTGAGTCACTATCAGAGAGAGATGATGAAAGTTGGAGTTCAAATAATATTGTCTCAATGAACAAAGACTAAAGTTTCCTTTCTAAAGAGTACCCCTTTGATGTCACTTCCTGTTTCACTTTGGCTGAAACAAGAAAATATGTCAGTTAACAAAATGGGTAAAACCATGTGTATTGTGCTAAGTTTCTAAAATATAAAGTTTTCTTAAATTTTTTGTATCTGAAGGATATGCATGTCATGGGCACTTTAAAGGGTTTATTTACAACGTTCCCTTGGTGTAAATTAGTTCTCTCAGGTTCAAAAGCCTTGAAACAGGAGCTCAGAGACCTGCTGTTGTCTAGAGTGCATTTGGACGTGAGATTAAATTGTTTCTCATTTTGACTCGGCCCGTTTAGAGCAATACAAAGCTGGTTGTAAAGACTGATATGAAATATTCCTGGTGAAGCTGTGACAGAGTGAAGAGCAACCTCTGCTGGCCAAATTGCATTTCAAACACAAAATGTTCCTCACTTTTATTATTTTAAATGATCACAAAATGTATTATTTATATTTGTTTGTAGAGTTCAGCCTCTTTGTTTTAGACATCAAGGTTTGTTTAAGCAGTTTTTTGCTGTAGAGTTATTTATCTGTGGTGCCGAGCTTCCTGTGGTTTTAACAACCAGAAACCACAGCATCTTTGATGCTTCCTCTGATCTGCATGGAAGATGGAAGACAAACGTTTCTGAGTCTATAGAAGGGCTGATAAACATCTCGCATAAATTGTTTGTGTTTGTGTGTCTGTTAGCAAATCATCTCATAAACCACTAGATTCCTTTTAATGAAATTCACAGGAAGTAATCCCTGGATGTAAAACTTTTGAATTCATCTCAATTCAAGATGGCCTCCACGGCTAAAAACCCTTGAAAAAGCACGAAATGGCTGAGGAAGCTAAAATCAGGTGTGATAATGACCAAAGGTGTCAAGTAATAAAGTAAAAATACTGTGTATTTTACTTAAGTAGAAATTTTGGTTTTCATACAATTTTTTACTTCTATTCCTTACATCTTCAGGCAATAATCTCTACTTCTTACTTTTATAAAATGCAAAAATTATTTACTTTATATTTCATTTCGGCTTGTTTTTATTCAGACTTGGCATTGTTCAGAAAAAAATGCAAATAGCAAAACTAGTATTTTTACACTTTTACTTGAGTAAAAAACTCGAGTTGATATTTCTACTTTCAAAACTGTAATTTTAACCCCTAGTATATGTAATGAAGGCACACTCAGAGTGCTAATACATGTCTACCCCTTCTGAATTTATCTGTAGCTTAACCCTCAAAACTCAGTCATTTTCATTAAAAAATCCATATTACTCACATGCAATACAAGGCAGGGACTTCAAGCAGACTGTCGGCCGTTGGGAAAGAATGGGGCGGAGATAACAGCGCATGCAGCGCAGAGGACCAGGAAAAGGAGGATAGGGAGAGGTGGGGAACTCACAGCAGCAGGGCGGGTTGGGAGATGGTTATTTCATTTTATTTATGTTTTCTTTTTACGTCCTACATGCTCTGAGACATAAAATAAATTGGAAACTGAGTTCCTGAAAAAAATCTGTGAGATTTCTCTATACAAATGTACCTACAAAATGGGGGGAAATCTGTGTAATTTCTGAACAATCTGTACAACTTGACATGTTTTCTGACAATTTGCAGAAAATTGTCATCTAAAATTTTGCCATTAATCATCAGTTCTATCTGTTTGCAAAATATCACATGAATCACTAGATAAATTTATTGAAACTTACTGCGGAAACAGGGGCGGAGCCAGAGGAGTGGCCAGGATGGCAAGTGCCACCCCTGGTACCTGATTGGCCACCCCAGATGCCACCACCAAATGATTGACAAGTGGGGGTGGCGATCTCATTTGGATATAAAAGATGGTCAATTAGAGCTAAAACAAAGTAAATATCTGCATGCAGCTGTATTATCTAGTGTAGAGGGAACCTATCAGTGTGTGCGGAAATAAATAACTTTTCTAAACCACTGATTTAATATAAAGCAACAATTCCACCACACCAAATTTAAGCTCATTATGTATATAAAAGTAAATGAATTTAAGACATTTTAATTTAGCTTTGATGGACATCTTGGGTTCTTTTGTTTGATTTTAGAATATGTTGGGCATCGCTCTCAGTTACTACAAAATTTTAGCTTAATTAGTCTTGAAATGGCTGGATTACAGCCATTTAAATTTAGCTGTGGTGGCCATCTTAAATTTTCAAATCCAGCATCATTTGTAAGTGCCACATAACACCTTGACCACTCCTGTACCACCCCTTGTAAAACAGTCTAGCTCGGCCCCTGTGTGGATAACATAAAAAATGGCTGCAGTTTAATTCATTTGATAGAAATTGGGCTAAATTTGGTTTTGCTATAGCTGAGAGTCACTCACAACACAAACACAGAGAACTTTTCCTAATTCAACTATTCATAATTTAATTTTTTTCATCCATCCATCCATCCATCCATTATCTGTACCCGTTTCTTCCTTTAAGGGTCACGGGGGTCACTGGTGCCCATATCCAGCCATCACAGTGCGAGGGGCGGGGTACACCCTGGACAGGTTGCAAGTTAATTTTTTTCAGAATTCTTAAATTCTTTTGTACTCATTTTGATCAGTCAGCACACAACTTGTTACAAGAGGAGGAGATGACAAAACAAAAAATGGATCATTTTCAAAAGTTTTGCATTTATTGTTAATATTTTAAAAATTCTCAGTACAAAAATAGAAAGCTTATAATCGATCTCTTCACCACCAGCCGCTCCTTGACTCGGCGAGCCTTTCTTCAGGGCCTCCGACGCATTCTCACAGGTTTTCCCTGGTTCTCCTTGTCCCACATGATGTTCTTCACCCACTGCTGAGACGGGTCCACACAGACATTCTCCACTTTCATGCCTTTCTTGCCTTTCTCACCTGTCTTCTTCATAAAGCTGAAACAGAAACCAGAAATTCAAGTTAATTCAGGTAATTCTACCTGCACGTATACTTTACTATTTCTTTATTACATGTATTTATTCAAAGATTTAGATGTGAGAACACAAATTTGATTCTGAAGTTTAATAAAAAGTGAGGAAACACTTACATCACACCTTCCTTCGGACACAGGGAGTCTGTTTTTTGGAATTTCACTACTTGGCTCGTATTCAGAGGTGTAGAGGAAAACCCAAAGCAGCACAAGTTTGGATTGTGGCTGCATGAAACTATAAAGGAGACAGAAATTAGGTTAGAAATCAACACAAAAATCAGTTGTTTTTAATGTTTTTTTCCTTCATGGGGGAGATGATTAAACACCACCAGGTTTGGTTTGTCTGGATTATGCAAAGTACCAATATAGTTAAATCTACTTTGTTTTTTACTCTGTATTTGAGTATATTTTTTTCTTATTTGTAAGATTCACTAGTGTGCTACAGCTTTGTTGTTTAAAATAATTTCTTAATATTAGACATTAAAAATGGATTTCAGTGTTGACAACAAAACAAGATATATTTAATTATTAAAAAATAAAAGAAGTATTCTGCACTGAGCTTACTTTCTTTGACCAAGACGGCAAGAGTCGAGAAAAGTAAGAGGCAGGTCGCCATAGTGACGGGGCTCTTCATCATCATCATCTTCTCTTCTGTTGTCTGTCAGAGCTGCTCGCTTGTCCAAACGGGTGTCTTCGGTTCTCTGCCCTGTTTGCTCTCTGCACAGCCTTCCACTTATATTGTGCTGCTTCCCATATGTGTGTGTGCGTGTGGGGAAAACATGTTCCATGACAAAACAGAGACCGTGATCTGAAACTGTCTTACCTGCAAACAACCTGCGGTCATGTGGTCACTGTTTCTGAAAAAGCAGAAGGCAGAGAGGAAGGGGGGGGGGTTAAGATACTGTGGTGAGACAGAAAACATCTCATCGCTGCTTCAGTTTCTTTCTTCAAATGTGTGTGTGTGTGTTTATGCATGTGCATTTTTGCACTTTTGTGCAGATGCACTGTGGCTTATTGCAGCTTCTCCACCTGTCACTGCTTATATGTGTTCTTTATGGTTTCAGCTGATGAAATGTGTTAAACACAAAACATTAGGTGTTAGAAATGTCAAAAGTTTTATTTGAAAGCTGCTACAGTCCAAATCAAACATTCTTTAATTGGATTGTGTTGTGGCTTGGGTTTATTTTATTCATAATAAGTGATTTTTAATTATTTTATTAGTTTAGTGTACAATACGTTCTAGGTAAATCAGGGTTTTGTGTTGAGCGAGGAGAAAAACATAAAAGGAGATAATAACACATCATTTCAAGGAATATTCAGCTTGAATGTTGACAAAGAGGTTTGCAGACTGAGGTGACAAAAAGTGAAGGGACGAATGTAGGAGGATGTGGTGAATGGTTAGCCCCTTATCAGAAGAACCACAACAAAAATTTCCATTTCTATGTTCCTCAGGTGCAGCAAAAAGTTTTACTGGCCTCTACCATAATAAATCAAGATTTCCTACTCTTCAGTGCCAGCATTCAGTTTATAAAAAACTACAGTTTTTTCCCTCACATGTAATCTTTGGGTGAATTCTCACCAGGAAAGCCATTTGATCCACTTGTTTGTTTTGGACCAGAAATGCACTTTATTTTGTTTGGTGTGATTTGCATTCACATTGGGCGTGTTTTGCAAGTGGACTAAAATTTATAAGTAAAGCCACGCGGGTGATGGTCATTGCTCCCATTGGACAGAAATGATTGTGGCGGGACAGAGCACAGACCCAGATAGAAAGAAGGTGTTATTAATGCAACTGCAATATTATTTAGAATTTCAGAAGCAGCTCATTCAACAGCGGTTTCACAATTGGGCTGGTGTTGGCAAAGGTGTGCCACAACCCAAAGGATATGAGATGCTTTGTTTTTTCCTGACCCACAACGGCTCATTGTTTGTAGCGTATCGGTAGCGTTAGCAACATTAAAGAGCTAATTGCTACTATTTTAGCAAATGGTGGCTCGTGAAGTCTAAAAAGGCACACGTTTCCTGTAGTTGTTTCATTTCATTTTTTTGTTACATTGTTGTTATTTTTACTTATTTTTGTACTAGTGACTTTATTTTTCTTAAATTGTGCAAAGTAGATTATAAAAGAGGAATTATTTTCTTATTTTTATACTGTTATATTGTTTTATATTGCTGTAGTTAATAGAAAACATTTCTCTTTGCCTAAAAGTTTTGTTATGTTTTATCATAATCAACTAACTAAATCACAAAATTATTCAATGAGCAAAACGTTTCAATTAAAATGTGTCAGCATTTGTATCGGCAATATTAGCCCTGTATTTACTTGGTTTCAGATTAAAACCAAAATTTACCAGAGCTCAGAGTATAAGTTTGGGATCCGTCTCAACTACGACCACATCATATTTTAGCTCAGTATCTTTAAAATTCATCAAGTTCTTGCCTTTTTTTGTTTTTGTGTCTCAGACTGATTTTTTTGTTTTGTTTTGTTTCGGTTGCTTTAAACTTGTTCAGTGCAAAAGTATAGTTTGTATTGAAGCTTCAGCAGTTTGTTTAGTTCATGCTTACCATTAAAGCAAATGACCCTAACTTTTATAGATCAACTAACGAACAAACTTTTTATTCATATTTCTTTCTCCACGTTACTAATAATAATTTCAAGGTTGTTGAGGAAAAACCTTTGCATAACTGTTTAGTCTTTTAGTAGTTTTGTCATTCAGGGTATTTCTAACTGTTTTGTATTCAAGTCATACCAATATGCAACAAGTTAATATGTATTTATAATTCTTAGACAAATGATTTGTCATGTCTAGTTTCGTAAAGTCATTAAGACATAACATTTTCTTTTCCTGTACAGGTATAAGAGTAGTAAAAAAATGTTTTTAAAAAACCCCCCCGGAGGCTGACTTCAGCATAAAGTCACCATGTGCTAACTCAAACGGAAACCTGTGGTTTGTATCAGAGGCGGTGGTACGATGCATAAAGCCGCTTTTATAAAAACCAGCAGGGTAAAAAAAAAAAAAAAAAATTATTGGGCTTTGCAAATGTCACATACTATGTGTGCAGTATGTTTAGTGAGGATAACAATCAGCTGAGAAAGCTAAAGATTTTTACTATTTCTTTGAGTCTTTGTGTCTTAAATCTCTATATGTATAAACAGCTCCTTAACTAGATTGTCTAACTTTGTGGGAAACTAAAGGAAATATAGATACATGACATCATCTGAGTGAACTGAGATCTGCTGGAAAGAGTAAAATGGAAAGTCTGATGTGGGGGGTTGAGTGGGACGAGGAAAGATCTGACAGTGGCACATTTAACACCACAAACCAACCATCTTAACCACCCGCTGGACTAAACTGATCTGAGATTAGATTTTTTACAGTATGATTACAGGTTTGTCGGTTTTCAAAACAAGATTGTCTCAATTTAAAACTTTAGCATAAAAGGTTGTGAGAGATTTGCAGAACTTTTCAATTTGACTTTATTGTTGACTAGTTTGTTTCAAATTCTATATAAACTTTTTTCATGTTTTAAACAAGGTTTGGTTCCATCTGATTGGCAAAAATCTATAGTAAACCAATCCCAAAGTCTCAGATTGCTGATCCTAGTGTACCTATAAACTAGTCTACTTAAAGAGATGTTCTGTCTCCTCTCTTTGCATTATTTAAATGATTTGGTAATGACAGTTAAAGAGGCAGATGTGGGAGTGAGAGTAGGTGATACAAATGTCTGTATTTTATTGTACGCAGATGATATTTTGCTTATTGCTGAAAATGAACCTGATCTTCAGAAACTGTTAACTTTTATTTATGGCTGGTTTAACAAAATGAGGTTAAGGATAAATTGTGATAAAACTGAAGTTATTTGTTTCAGAAAGCAGAGTTAGTCATTGACAACATTTACATTTTGTTTTTGGCCTACTATTCTGTCTATCACAAAAAATATAAATATTTGGGATTTATTGTTGATGAATATTTAATATTTGAAGAAAGAATAAAAGTTCAGTCAGACTCGGCTGGTAGAGGTGCAGTTATAAATAAAGTTTAATATTTTTGTGACCTGGGTTATAAGATGTATACGGAGTTAAGCAGATCTTGTAGATTACAAAAGCGAGAGTCTGGGTTTACAGTCAACAACCTTAGTGTAAAAATTCAGTGTAGAGCCCTGTGTTATTTCTTAGGTGTGCATAGAAATACCCCTACGTTGGCCGTATGTGGAGAAATGGAATGGGAACCATGTGAAGTTGGAGATATGGTAAAATTGTGGAGCAGGTTCATCAACATGGCAAATCACAGATTAACAAAATATTTTGTTATTGGCATTTGTCAAGTAGGTACACCTGGGCCAGACAAATTAGGATTTTGTTCAGTTCCAGAGGAGGACCGTATATGTTCTTTGTGTGATTTGGGTGAGGTTGAAAATGAGGTACACTTTTTTGTTTAATCATCCTTTACATGATTTTAAGAAATGAATTGTTTAGTAAAGTTATTGATATTTATTCAGATTTTTTTTATTTAGCTGACGAAGATAAAATCCAGTATTTATTTAATATTTTTTATTTCAGTTAGCAGAACTTTTGTTAAAAGCCTGGCACCTCAGAAAGAGGACTCTTTTTGTTTAAAGAATGTTTATGTCTGTCTGCCTGTGTGAATTTATTTTGCTGTTTCTTGTAGTGCATGACACAAAAAGAAAATAAAATTACTTTACTATTTATTTTAAATAAACAGACGATACACAATAATGAGTACAATGAGCACACAGGGTGTGAATATGCCAGATTTAGTCAGACAATTTTAATCTATAGTCCCCGAAGGTTGATGATACAAAACATATTAGTTGTGGAGTTCCTCAGGGTTCTGTCCTTGGAACAAAATTGTTTATTTTGTATGTAAATGATTTCGTCAATGAGTCAAAGCTTTTAAAATGTATTTTGTTTGCTGATGACACACTTTTTCATTTTGATGAAAAAGTATACTGTACATACGTATATAAATTGATAATTGATAAAGGCTAAATTAAAACCCAATAAATAAAATAAAATCAGCCACAATTCTAAGTATGACATACATTCATGACATATCTGATCAGTTAACAATCTTTAAAAAAAAAACAGATTTAGAGAACAGTTTGTGGGACAATGCTTTTCTGTTCTATGGGTTTCAATGTCTAAGCCTTTAATAAGTTTTAATAGCTACTTTATGTGGCAGAGGGCACAAAATGAATGCTAAAAGAACGTATTAGTCCGTTAAAAAAAATAAAAGGACAGATTTCATCTTTCATTGGAAACAATCAAATTTAAGCTGTTTTTGCTTTTCATCTAATTGGTCAAACAAAATTGTTGGTATTTTAATAGTACTTGCATTGAATGAAGCAAGATAACAAATCGGATAAACCCGTCAGAGTTTCAGATGAGTGATTGTGCAACAAAACATGATGAAAAACAAAGATAATGGTTAACCACAGCCTGATGAGGAGAAACACTCAGCACAGAACAAGACATTTTGTTTTAAATCAGCATTTTTTATGGTTGGTTTTTAAATAAAATGTTATTTTTATACATTTTATCTGAGCCTAAACACCAGTTGAAAATAAAAATCCCACACAAGATGTCTGTGCCCAGAACCAATACTTAAAATAAATAAATAAAAGTATTTGGCTTATATTTCCTTTTCTTTTTTATAATATGACCGTTGTTTTGTTTTAAATAATATGAACACATTTTGTCCTTAAGCCACAATCTAAATCAATGGTGCCCGAGTTGATCCTGGTCCTTGAGGGCCACTATCCTGCATGTTTTATGTTTCTAACTCACCTAATCTGAACAGGCTGTGGCTAACTTGCTGAAGAGCAGGAAAACAACTAAAACAGACAGGCCAGTGGACCTCGGGGACCAGGTTTGGACCCCACTGATCTAAACATTTTACTTCACACAAAGGAAATAAAATCTTATTATGACTGTCACATAAAATTGACCACTAGAGGGCAGTAAAGAGACAAGGTGTGGAAATAGACTTGAAGCCACACAATTTTTGTATTAATTTATTTTTCTTATTTATTCATTCATTAAAATAAACAAAAAAACCTATGTACAATAAATACAAAACATAAGTCATATATGAAATGAAAGGAAGCAGAAAGAAGAAGAAAAAAAATTATATCTGTCCCCTTTTTTTCCCCAAAATGAAATGCAAACAAAAGACAATATCAAGTTCTTCCCAAACAACAATTTATGTCAACACACACGTATATGTGTTATTTCTTCAACAGACTAGTCTTTATCATTCTCTTAGATATACAAAATCTTTCAACAGTTTTAACATAAATCTCATGATTATTGGTAATCCTTGAGTTGAAGTACTTCTTTCCTTCAAACTGGTTCAGATTTGTGGTTGTACAAAAATCTCAATTCATTTAAGTTTATAGCAACTATCTGTCTTAACAAATTTAATGTGATGTTTAGAGGTAATATATTTTTATGAGCCTCATACATAACCTGCAATATATTATAATCAACCCAAATCTGAAAATGTCTAAAATTTCAATTGATGAGACAATGTATTTGTTGGGTGACTGTAATGTTCTTTAGTAATAATTCTAGTAGTTCTTTTCAGTAAAATAAAAATAGAATTTGTTGTTTTACATGCTTTTCAACAATAGATTAAAGCAATCATTGCATTGGGCAATAAATAAAGAGCTTTATCATTTATGAACTCTATTACTTAGAGATTTAGCAGTTTTTATTCTTAAGTAATTTATATGAGATTTTCATGTCAGCTTTTCATAAATGATAAAATCCAAAAACTTCACCTCACTACCTCTTTGTTTCATCCAAATTCAACAATAACTTATTAGGTTGAAACCAAATTTGTATTTTCATTCTTTTTGTAACACCTCCAACATCTGTTGAGTCATTAGCAAACAAAATACATTTTAAAAGCTTTGACACAGTGACCAAATCATTCATATACAAAATAAACAATTTCGGTCCGAGCACAGAACCCTGAGGAGCTCCACAACTGATATTGCATAATTCAGTTCTTGCATCATTTATCTGGACATTTAGGTATTTAAATAAAACAGTCAATAACTTGTTTAATGTTTTTAAACAGTCTGGGGAAACTAAATCAATGAGCTGAAGCCATCTTTTCGCTGACTTGAACAGATTCTAAACCTAAAGTTGTTCACCATCAATACCTGACAAACAGTCTGGGATAAAGTCCCCTTAAGTCTCTTGTATTGATCACTGCAAATGTCAAGCTGCTGTAGCTTAGACACGTTTATACGCCTCTTTTTCTCCTGAAAGTACATTGTTGTTTTCACGCCATCAGTCTGTAGTTTTTGTGTGTACCTTTGTTGAGATGTTGTAAAGTGATTTAAAAATGGTGCAAAGCTCTAAATGTTGGCTTTGTATCACATTTTTCCCTGTGAGCCGGGCAGTCGTCCCGGAGAGGCAGCAGACTCAAAGCATCGCTTCATGAGTTTCCACCAGGAGCAGAAAATCTGTTTCTTTTTCTTTTTACTTTTTTTTTTTTAGTTACAAACACAAATAAGTTCAAGTCAAACAGAAATACTAAATATGGCATAAAAATGATTTGGCTTTACAAACAATTAATAGTTTAGTTTTATAGTTCATAGTGCAAAAATGTCACTTATTAACCATGTTTGATTTTTTTTTCCTGTAAGAAACTGAACTTAAATAAAACTTAATTCCTGTCATGAGACAAAGAAAAGCCCACAAATATAGGCTATAAATAACAAATATGTTTAAAAAAAAAGTCTTAGCATTCCTTAGGTTTATTTAATTTAATACGGAGAACTGAGTTGTAGCTGTTTTGGTCAAAACTTAAAAATGATAAATTTGTGATTTAGCAAAATGTCACGCTCAGAGTATGCTTTGGGAATGACTCTCAGCTACTTCCACGTCAAGTTTTAGCTCAATACCTGTAAATCTAACAGAATTAGAGCTATTTTGGTGTTTGCTAATGTTGATTAGCTTCCACAGCCATCCTGAATGGGATTGACAATGAAGCAGTTTTTCTGGATATGAGCTGGAAATAGAACAGGACTCCCATGTGAGAATAACAGAGATGTCTGTCCACGCCTGAGCCCATCCTGTTCCCCCTAAAAAAAACTAAATGTTCCCTGATAACATATCAGAAAGTTTTTCATCCTGACATCTCTTAGGGAAACCTGTGTTCATCACAAACATGCAAAAACACCAGGAAAAACACTCAGGAAGTTCCTTAAAACACAGGATGAACAGAACCGGAGGAGCTCTGGGGATGAGTTTTTTGATTTTTTTAAACTGCTTAAATCTAATAAATTGAATCCAGGATTTCCTGCACGACACAGACAGATTTGTTCTGACATTAAAGTTAGAAAAGATTAGTTCTGACCTGTTGATCCAACGGTTTTAAAGAGCCTTTTGTCAATCTGGAGAAAAACTATTTAATTCTGGTTTGGTTGTCACCCAAAGAGCCAACTAGAACAGGTAAGATAATAACTGTTTGTTGCCATTCTACAACCATGAACCGAACAAGAACCTAATCTCACTCATTGAGTCGGTATCATTAAAAAAAGACTTTGAATATAAACTCTGACGTGACCTGTGCTGACAAGACGAGTCAGAATGAGCTCAGGCGATAAAAATAAAGAAAATATAGAGTTTAGTTTTTTTTTTGAGATTTGTGTAAAAAATCTGTCCATAAAAATGCCATTCAGCCACCCAAGCATCTAGAATATCATATAATCTTTCTAACATGCTTTTGGATAAAGGGATTTTTAAAAGGTGTGTCTTCAGAAATTATCCTTTGATTTCAAATCATTCAGTTTGAAATTTATTTATTTTAATTTGGTATTAGAAAGCTTGAGGCTGTTGTTCCTGATGACATCACTTATCACTGATAAAAGAGTTTTCATACAGGGCATTCGTGAACAAAATTACTTCACTGCTAGGCTAAAGTTTACATTTAAAGCCCAAGCTGAACACGACCCAAAAGTCAGGCCAGGTCAGGCCAAAATTCCCTGCTTGATGGTCAGGTCAGCTCGGACCTGGGCTTCTGTGGCGCTTTTTTAATAAGCCTTCAACACAAATGATCAAAAGTTGTTAATCTACCATATTTTTTATAATC
Organism: Cynodonichthys magdalenae; assembly: GCA_031762555.1. Lineage (NCBI taxonomy): Eukaryota > Metazoa > Chordata > Actinopteri > Cyprinodontiformes > Rivulidae > Cynodonichthys > Cynodonichthys magdalenae. The sequence goes on from JARVJO010000039.1 coordinate 8,445,473, forward strand.
TAAATAAAGGATTAGGTAGTTTACCCTGTTGAAAGTGCAGGTTGGAGGCTTGTCATGGACCATTTTCTTCAACTTCCACCAAAGATTTTCAATTGGATTCAGATCCAGACTATTTGCAGGTCATAAGATTGACTTATGTGTCTTTTTTCAAGGAATGTTTTCACAGTTTTTGCTCTATGGCAGGATGCATTATCATTTTGAAAAATGATATCATCCCCAAACATCCTTCCAATTGATGGGATAAGAAAAGTGTCCAAAACATCAACCTAAACGTTATTGAAGATGTAATGACATCTCCCCAGTGCCTTTACCTGACATGCAGCCTCATCAATGACTGTGGAAATTTACATCTTCTCTTCAGGCAGTCATCTTTATAAATCTCATTGGAACCAAACAAAAGTTCCAGCATCATCACTTTGCTCAATGCAGAATAATGATTTATCACTGAATATGACTTTCATCCAGTCATCCACAGTCCACGAATGCTTTTCCTTTACCCATTATAACCTTATTTTTTTTCTGTTTAGGTATTAATGATGGCTTTCTTTTAGCTTTTCTCTATGTAAGTAAATCCCATTTCCTTTAGGTGGTTTCTTACAGTTCGGTCACAGACGTTGACTCCAGTTTCCTCCCATTCGTTCCTC
>JARVJO010000039.1:8451921-8471969 GCA_031762555.1 Cynodonichthys magdalenae
GAAATGACTTTAGTTTTGTGTCATGTCTGTGATCTGCTTTTTTTTCTACAAAATTAAACAACTGAATGAACATCCTCTGAGGCTGGTGATTCCATCATTTTTGCCAGGGTTTGTAATTTGTTTTCCTCATTCATTCCTTTGTTATCTTTTTTCATCCACAAGAGGAGGCTGCAGCACCCTCACCACCCCCAGTTCCCACAGACCCGTCAAAGCAAAATATCAGAACTACTCCTTCAAAGTTTGGTATTTTCTTTATCATGACTGATGGAGAAAATGTGACGTTCCCACAGAGCAGCTTCCTAGATGTTAACTATCTGAGTTCTGATGAGGAAATCAAGAGACATGGAAGGAAACGCTCATTAACAATATTGTTCAGAAGAATTTGAAATGTGCTGATTTTTTTTCTGGCATCAAGTTTATTCTCATTTAGGGAGAAGTTATTAATAAACTTTGAAGCAAACAAAACTGGTACTGTTTTCAAAATGAGCCAAATGTTAAACTTCAGGGACAAGGCTGGAGAAAAACTATATTTCTGAATGTGCTCATGTTTGCGTGTGTGAATGTGTGTGTGTTGTCACAGGAAGTCGACCTTGTTCATGACCTCTGTTTAAGCCAGGTAGAGGTTCAAGGAATTGGTACAAGGAGTTAAGGACTGATTTTAGTTTATTTTTACACACACACACACACACACACATCCTTCTACCTGACTTCCATTCATTTTTGTAACTGCATTTATGCCTAACCCAGATATTTTCCCCAACCTTAACCAGAACTTAATACACAACATACCTCTAAACATAACTAGCAGAGCGCAGTAGAGCTGTAAAATAGTGAGGACTAGGAAAATGTCCTCACTTCCCAAAAAATGACTACACACACACACACACACACACACAATGCTTTACAGACAGTTTTTACTTCAGCCACAAGATACAAACAAAGCAAACAGCTGACTTGACATCATCTCTAATAGTAAATGTTCCTCATTAATAATAATAATAATAATAAATGATGTAAACAGTATCATTTTATTGAACATGTTTATTTTTGTTCTTCATTATACTAGTTTGAAATGATGTTTTTATTTCGAACTTATCGTCCACAAAAGTGGATTAAACTTCTGATTAAGTCAGAAAAAAATATTCAGAACTATTTACAACTGATTAGAGGGTCAGTGTCCAGGTCAGGAGTGAGTCTAATTGGTTGGATCGTAAGTGGTTCAATAGACCTCTACTGGGCTTCTTTTCTTGACTCTTGAGAGGAACCATTTTGGACTGTCGGGTTCCCACATGACTGAAAGTCTACACTAACCCAACTGAAGTGGAGGAGTTCAAGTATCTGGGAGCTTTTTGTCACGAGTCATGGTAGGATGGAATAGATAGACGTTTGCAGTAATGAGGGTCTTGCTCAGGTTTGTTGTGGTGGAGATGGAGCTGAGCCTAAAGTTCTTGATTTAATGCCCTATGTTATCCTTCATCAATGGCCATGAGGTTTGGATCATGACTGAAAGAATGACATCCTGGATAGAGCGTCTGAAATGAGAGCTCAAAGAAGAGCTGGTTGTCCTTAGTATCGAAAGGTGTGTTATTTATTATTTTCTTTTATTTAACCAAGTGAAATCCATTGAGATGATCTCTTTTGCAAAGGAGGTCTGGGCCTGAAGACAACCTACTGTACATGTGGGAGGAAACCAGAGTAACAGGAGAAAACCCATCCATCCATCCATCCATCCATTATCTATACCCGTTTCTTCCTTTAAGGGTCACGGGGGTCACTGGTGCCCATATCCAGCCGTCACAGTGCGAGGGGCAGGGTACACCCTGGACAGGTCGCAAGTCCATCACAGGGAAGGAGAAAACCCAAACAGCAGAAAGACCCCAGGTCCAAATTGGGGATCAAACCCAGGTCCGTACTGCTTTGAGGCATCAGTGCTAACCACCGAGATGTTGTGCAATCGAGATGGTTCAGGCATCTGATCTCACTGGAGCAGACCGTACAGAGGGATTATATATCCTCTCTGGCCTGGGAACACCTTGGAAAACCCCAACAGGAGCTAAAGAAAGACTCTGGGAGGAGAGAGTGTCAGGGTTTTCATTCTGCTCTCTAACACTTTGCAACACCATTCAGACAGCGTGGATTAATTAGCAGTGAGGTGTCACTGCTAAACTCGTGAGCTTTCAGACTGGAAGCTCACTGAGGATCTGTTGGTAGAGTCGTGTGAATGAGGAGAGCAGAGGGAAAGCCCTGGTGCTGGTCTCCGGTCTGACAACCAGACTGACTGCATTTAATGAGCTTTACAGGTATCTGAGAGGAAGTGGGAACTTTCCACATGTCCTGGTGGTAAATCAGGGGAGGACATGTCTCCAACCGTCCACACACTGGTGAAATCAGAGGTAAATGAGACATTTAGACATAAACCTAACAAAACTTTTCTACCACAACTGATCCACTTGCTGCTTTTCAATCTGTGTGTTTATGTAGAATCATCCCCACCCTGTGTTCTGAAATGCCACATTCAATGTCTTGCTGTGCAGCTTCCTCACGCAATCACACACATTTACAACAACACACACACATTCCTGTTGACAGATGCTTCACATTTATTGCAACTGCCAAACCAGCTGGAGATTTGTGTGAGTTTTCTGTCGAAAAAGCTGAAATTGGAGCTCAAAACAAATTTCATCTGTCACCGACTTATAAAGCTTCTCACTGCCATCTCTTGTTTAACATTACTCATCATCCTGTAGTTCTCCTCACTTTCTACAAACTTAAAATACAGTATGTGAAAATTCTATTTTTTTCTCTTTTACTGTTACTTAATTTTAGTTTTGCTGTCAGGAGACAAATCTGAAACAGTGAGCCACACACACAACATGTAAAAATAGCTAACCAATTCAGAAACATCCAGGCACGTCTAGTTTTAGACCTATAATTGATGTTTTTTTCTTTGTTTTTTTAAATTATTTTTTTAAATCCATTTTAAAGCTAATAATAGTCAGCTGAGGATGTGTGTGTCCATGATAGAGGCAGAGAGGGGTCGACAGACAGGAAGTGCTGGACAAGAACAGAACATCCTGTGTGAGAGAAGAGAGTGATGCATCTTCTCTGCGTGTGTGCGTGTGTGTGTGTGTGTGTGTGTGTGTGTGTGTTTGAGTTTTCTAGGCCCTGTGTAAAATGATGCTCCACACACAAATACTGTACAAACTGAAGTCCCCCGATGATAAAAAATGTTTTGTGGCTCCAAGATAGTCATGTGACCCACTTCCTGTCATCATGTCAGACTCACTTGTTCACATTTCTAAAAGTGATTCTTATAACACATACGATTTGAAGAAATAATAACTAACTTATTGTGAGGTCCATTTGACACACTGGAGAGAGAAAACCTCCCTGAGCTGAACTCAGAATAAGAAGGAATAACATGAAGGAATTTCACTTTCCATACCATGCTGTAACTCGCACCTGATGTTTCTTTATCAAGGCTGAGCATTTTTCAAAGTATGTCAGATTAACTCTTAAAGTGATGGTTCAGCTTTTTAGAAGTGAGGTTCTAAAACTGTGGTCCCAGGACCCTCAGGGGTCTGAGAGCCTTAGCTTGGGGGTCTTCAAAAAAATTACAATAAATAGTTAAGGTTATATCTTACCTTTGGACAACCTCAGTTCAGAGATTTAGGCCCTGTCTACTTAAAATACTTTTCAAACAGATATTTTTCTTTATTTTTACACTCACCAGCCACTTTATATAAACTGAGTTGGACCCATTTTGCCTTCAGAACTATCTTAAAGTGGACATATCATGCTTTTAAATTCTTATTTTTTACATTTAAATCATTCAGTTGGGGTCTATTTAAAGTGGAACTGCAATGCTTTGAACTGAATTCCTTCTTATTGTAACTCCACAAGCCCCTCTTTCACCCCTTTTCTGAGGTGTGTCTCAGATCAACTCGTTTTGAGGCTGTCTCTTTAAATCTAAACGAGGGCGCTTCACACCCTGCCTCCCCTTCCAGCTTCCAGAGGGGTCCATTCTAGTTTGATGGGTTTACGATTATATAGCAGCGCAGAAACGTTTTAGTTACAACTTAATTAAAGGATGTCAACAACAGTAGACTTGTTCACCCAGCTTTACATGTTGGAGCCAGAGTCTGACCCAGAACAGAGACTCAATTCAACTTTTCTGCACTCCTAAAGACTCCAAGTATACAAGAAAATGCATTTAACGGCTAAAAAAGTGGATTTTACATCATGTCTCCTATAATTATTCATGGCACAGATTTAAGTGAGTCTCCACATCCCAAAGCTGCTCCACTGGACTCAGATCTGGTGACCGTGGAGGCTGCTGAAGTCCAGTGAATCCAGACTTATCAGACCAAAACCTCCAATTGTCCAGGTTTTATGAGCCTAGCCTCAGTTTCCTAGTGTTACTTTTAGTTTCCTGCTTTATTGCTTGAAGTAGGGACCAGATTGATGAGCCGCTGGCTAGTCTGAACAAAGTCAAAGTGGATCTCTGCCATTCTCAAACAGCTCCAGTCTTAAAATTCACGTTTACAAAATGCTATTTTATTTACATTACAATCAGTTTTGTATGATTGGGTTATTTAAAGATTTTTATGGTTATTTGCAAATGACATATCTGCGGCAGCAGCCTAGCTGTAGCACTTCTTTAGCAGCCTGAGGACATTCCATCTAGAATAGATTTCTTCTTGAAATAACATTGTGAATTTTCCATGTTATTCCGGAAACACAAAAAAAAATTAAAATGTACTAGTGTTTTAAAATTCCTGACAATCTTGATAAAAATTATGCGTTTTTGGGAAGGTGTTGTGATGGGAATTAGAGATCACGCAGATTTAACATCAGACATATTTACAGAATGTTTAATCTGTTAGCACTTACATGTGGAATCTGAGCTTTTAAAAATAGTTGTTTATTTTTTTCAGTAAATTAAAGTCAAAGTTTAGTGAGTTGAATAAATGACTTTTATTCTGACAGTAAAACAAACGAAGCAACACTTGCATGCCAGTTCTTCCACTTAACTTACCCACCACAGAACTCATGTTGTAATCTGTGAACGCATGAAAACAACTCCGGTTTTGCAACCCACACTCAGCAAACATCTCTTCCACATTTTTACCAAACAGCTCTGATGAAACAGTAATGAGTACAGCATGCAGGATGACGGAGACGACTGCAGATTTTCAGAGTGGAAGCCAAGTTTTGAACAGTTTCAGCAAATGCAGATTAATCTGCAGAGAATAAATGTTCTGCAGGAATTTGACTTTTCTTTTTGATCACAGTCAGAAAATAATTGAAAACATCTACAGACATGTTGGTCAGTTTGTTATCTAGGCTGACCTGATACGTGTTCATGAGATTAAATTTATTTGCAATCATATCAGCGTCCAGGAATTCAACTAAACTAATCAAAAAGATGGATTGTGGCGTCGTATTCTGCCCCTCAAACTTTATCTGAGGGGAGGTGAACTCTCAGACCGTCTGCCTTAATCTGTATTCATGGAATGCATTTAATCTTTACATTAGATTCACTGCAGAACACAGAAACAAACTAAAAAAAAGGCAGATAACTGGAGATATATTCCTTTCTTCAACACTCTTACTCACCCAGCATGTTTAACATTTCAAATGAAATCTTAGGCATGTTTACCTCATATTTGATGGATATATTACATTTACTGGCATTAACCTAAAAGTAACACATCAGAAATACAGCAGAGGAAACATTACACTTCTGTTTTTCAGACAAGTGAAATCGATAAGCATTTAAAAAATATTTTTAGTCAGTGCCACTACAAAAACAAAGGAAAAAGCAAACTTTTGTTTAGTTTTTAGGCTAACATGTTAGTTTATATGAGATTACTTAAAAATAACTAAACATTTTCAAAATAAAAGCACATTGGAAGCTTGTGTGATAAGTGAATACATACAAATATTTAGCACAGACTTGTGTTCAGAATGCATGAGTACATGGAACATATCTGCACAATAAACATTCAAAGTCCAAACAATATTCAGAATAGTCTGGAATTATAGTCACAGTATCAATAAATGTTAACAAAATTAAGAACTGTATGAATCACAGATCGAAGGTCCATCCTGGTGCCGCGGTAAATTATAGTGATGCCATATCAGCCGCGGCACAAATTCAAACTAATTAAAACTTATTCATTCATTATTTTATAATTGGTTATACAGTTTATAATGAAATGGCCTTTTCTCCATTTATGTATTCTACCTTCCAGCACCTCTTTTTGTCCTCAAAGACCAAACTGCCCATCTGCACCAGGAAAATAAAACAAAAAAAAAAATGCACCTGGCTGGACCGTATGTGGATCCTGCAGTTCATTTCTCTACGCACAAAAACATAATTTTTTTATCCTTATTAAAAGTAAAGTTTGAGGTTTTTCCCTTTTATCGGAGTTCAGTGTTTTATTTTGTTCCAGTAGTTTTTGCTCAAGTTCCAGTGTTTCTGTTCCGTTTAACTTCTGTCCTACGTCACTCCCAGCTTAAGGCATTAATTAAAACAACTTTCTGAGCTGTTTTGTAAAATATTAGAAACCTATTAAAGGCTTTTTGTTGCCATTAAAAGAGACTATTAATCAGTACTGTCAGGTCTGATTCAACACTAGTGCTAAATTCAAGCTAGTAGGATGAGAGTTTAGTGTTTATTAGTTTGTAATGTTTCTAAGACTACAGATATTGTGATTAGAGAAACAGGACTGAATGGTACTAGAATTATTTTATACGTGTATGTTTTCGCTGTGCAGGGAGATGTTTTTTAGAGATGAGGTGGGGGGACTATCCATAAGCTTTAAGGGCAGTTTATACAACAATCTGGTTTTATTCTGATATTTTCCTCTTGGATGGAGGTATGAGGTGTGCAGGCAGCTCTGATGGGAGTTCATGTCCTTCCAGTTTCACCTTGATCAGATGATTGGCCAAAGCAAACTCCTCGTCATTGAGCATCCCGTCCTTATCGATGTCTGCCAACTTCCAGATCTTTCCCAGGACTGTGTTGGGTAGTTTTGACTTCACCATCTCCTTCTTGGCGTTGGCTCCTGACACCTTTCCATTGACAGGAGACAGAGTGTAGAAAATCTCGTCGTAAGCAGGTTTGTCGCGAGCGACAACCCACTCAGCCTCGTCGATGCCCTCGCCGGCTCCTTCGCCGTACCCGTGACCGAAAGGGCCGTCCAAAGTGCCATCAAATGCCCCTCCTTTCACCACAGAGTTGGGTTGCTGGGTTTCCTCCTGGCGCACCAGAACCATCAAGTTGGCGATGTCATTGGCTAGCATGTCATCGACCGCCTCCAAGAGTTTGGGTTTGAGAGGCTGGAACTTGTTGAGATCTTGAGCTTGAAGCAGGTCCTGAAAGACAAAAACAACCAGAAATTATATTTTAATCAAAACTTCAAACTATCTAAAATTCCTCTGCTCTGTTTTGTGTTTACCTGCATCTTCTTCAGATTCGGAAAATCTCCCGGTGATATCTGATGCTCTCTCTCGATGCGTTTGTAGAGGTCTCCCAGAGTATCGATCAGCTCTTTCTTCTTGTTCTCCTTTCCGAACACTGAGGGCATCTCTTTCTTCAGAGAGCTGATGATGTAGGCCTGAACCTACAGATGGAAGACATGAAGTTTTTTTATATGTCTTCATGGGAAAAATAATATTTCAGATGAGTTTCTTTAAATGTCCAGAAATTAGAGCTACAGTCTTAGGGTGTACTCACACCAGGAAAGTCATTTGGTCCACTTGTTTGGTCTGGACCAAAAACCAAAAACAAGGCCCATTTGGGGACTAGCATTGCAAATTAACATAGGCTATAAATGTTTGTGTACTATATTTGTTAAGACTTACTTGTCCCTATATAAATAAACAATAAATAAATGAAACAGAATAACCTTTTAACAGAGTCTAAATTATTTTAAAAAGTAATAAAACACCCATATATAAGATACTTTAAGAGGAGGATTTAAAATGATTTATCTGTCAATTCTATGCACATCAGATTAGAGGAAGGTGGCTCAAGAAACTTTTAGCAAAAGTATATAATCTATTTTTTCCCAGCTGGCTCCACCAGCTGATATACTAACGATCAGCAAATAAATTGTGTTTTTGTAGAAGAGGGCAAAGTTGTCTTAAACCATCTTAAATAAAATGGTCATTTTTTATTTTTTTTTACAATTTATTCTGTCTAGAATCCTTCAGGTCTAAAACATGGACCATGTAAACACCAGGAACACCTGAGACATCATGGTCCAAAGAACTGAACAACAAAAAGTTACAGAAACAAAATAGCCTGTGGGTGCAAAGTCATTAAAACTCAAAGCCAAGAAGGCGAGGCTCTAAATCATTTACAGGTGGATGTGTTACAGTGACCTTCATTTTACTCAGTTATATTAATATTAAAATGTATGAGAAAAAAAGAACATATAGCAATAAACATACCACATGATGTAAGTAAAATATTACAGTAATCAAGGTCCAATTAATGTCTGAAGTTTTGAAATAGTTATTTGTTGTTTGTTTTCAACAAAATAGAAAAACTACTGGAACTTTGTGTTTTCAGATGTATAAAAATTGTAAATAAAAAGCATAAACCCAACACTGCAAAACAAGAACTTGTTTTGTTTCGTTGTTGATATGTGCATGTTTTCCTGTCTCCACCTTGTGTCCTTGAACTACACACAGCCCATCAGCTGTCAAACGGAACACTTCTCCCAACTCTGATAATATGTGTGTGTGTGTGTGTGTTTTGGGGTGTGCACACGCATCATTTCCTCAACTAGCAGCAGCCTGCCTCTCCTACCTGACCTCCTGTTCAGAGAGGAAGTGGGACATATTTCACTCACAGCAGAATAACCACATCTGTCCGGCACCGAAGGTTTGGTGACAGTGATACGTTTTTGTTGACAAGGTCAGCTGGAAAAGTGATGCAGAGGAAACGCACGCCGACATTTAAAGACGTCAGCAGGAGTCCCACTATTTGTGGCATAAATGTTCAGCACGTGAAATGTTGCCAACAAAACAAGATGTCATATTAAAGACGACCTGAGACGCAGCATCACCTGTCTTTAAGTCCTTCCTGTCATATCTAGATGCGTCCTACCTTGGCTAGCCTCGCTCTCTTGATCAGATCGTTGAGTTTTCGAAGGGCCGCATTTCTCGGTAAGGACTGAATGTCCTTGAATAAATCCTGCTCTTCTGCTTCAAACAGCTTCCTGTTTTCAGGAATCAGCAGCGGGTGGGACCAAAAGGAGCCGATGTACACGCGAATCACCTGTCAGTCAAAGAAATGGGGGAGGGGGTAACAAGTTGGATCATCAGGTGAAACAGTAAGTCTAAATTAATTTTCTGACTCTGAGCTGTGAATTAAAAAAAAAAGTTGTTCTAAAAACTTGACTCCACCAATGTTTGTGGCTCTTTTTTTTTTTTTTTTACCTCAGGGGTGTTGACTATTTTGCCCAGGGACCACATTAAGGCACCATACACTCTCATCAGCTGCTGGGTTTCGATCTGATCTGCCTTGTTCAGCACAACTCTGAAAAAACAACAATGGCAATCCTGGTATTTTCATTTTATTTGTGTATCTGTTGAAGTGGTGACGGGTGATTCATCCTATTGGAAGATGATGTTTGCATTGTAGAATTGCTTTAATACAGTGGCTCTCAAACGTACCAACATTATGGCAGTTTGTAAAAGATTTTTAGAAAGATTCTCGGAACTTTTGTTTTGAGTCGTTTTCATTATTTTGACATTGTGCATTTTAGGCTCATCACAGTTCAAATCAGGGATGAAATGATGGAAGAGGCCACAATGTTTTGTTGACACTACCAGGGGGCCACATAGCGCTGCACACTCCTGCGTTGCCAGAAGGGGCCCGCAGGCCTCCAGTTGCCCATCTCTGGTTTAAATAGTTGGTACCAAAATCAGCCATAAAAAGAATCTTGAATCACAGTGGTACTTGTACCAGTTTGAGAAATATGCCTTTAATAGATTGAATTGTTTTGTGAATGCAGCTATTCAATAATGAGTCTACCACAGTTTTAAATAAAATTTATAATATAGTATTTTATTCGCATTGTACTGCATCGTGTCAACAGCAGAGAACAATGCAAACAAGCTACTCAAAACAACAAGGAAACCAAATGAATCCAAATCTTCATGAAACTAGTATTTAAACTCAACATCCATGCAGTACCTGATCTTGTCTTCGTGGTTCTTAAGGGCTTTTATCACCTCTGAGAACTCATCCGATATGTCCAGTTTGTGAGCGTCAAACAGGAGGATGATCCTGTCCACTCGCTCCGCAAACCACTCCAAGACCGCTGCGAAGTCGTAACCTGAGAGGCAAAAATAAATAAAATAAATAAAATAAAAAATACAGGCCAAGACCAGTCACAGAACTTTGTGAGAAGCAGATTTTATGCCCTTCAAAAACACAAAGCACATTTTTATCCTGATTTTCAACATGAGGAGAACACCGAGCATTGATGTGACAATATTCCCCTTTGAAATCCATTACAGGTCACACAGTAAGCTAATATTGCATCATGTTGACAGAAAAGAATGTCTGCTCATAAAGACTCTGTTCCCAACGGTTAAGAAAAGGACTTTTGAAAACTAATAAAAGGGGAACAGTAAACTGGGGACACTTATTTTGCTCATGATTTCTTGTGTTGTGTCAAATAAACAATTTGCTTAGAATACATAGAGATGGAGGCTCTGGAGGCTAAAATATGTTAACAACACATTACTTCATGATAACTGAGTCAGTGACTGAATCTGTCAGCAGGAGAACACGTCACTCACTTCTCTGACTTTCTTTTCAAGGACAAAACTCACCTGGAAGAATTTCAATTTCAATTTCAAGACATGAGAACAAGCAGAGCACAAAAGGTCAAACTGAGGATTAGGAAGTTGAAATTTCCAAACAGAGTGAGTGAGTTACATTATTAGTTATAAATAAACCAGAACAGCCAGGAGATTATTTGAGAATTAGTAGATGTTAGCTTTATTTGTAACTTAACCATTAAAGTGGATATTAGATAAAATATATTTACAAAACACTGTTTTATCAATCAAATCATAACCCTTTTATAAGTTCCTGCTTTAAATGTCATTGGATGGAAATGTTGGACAAACTTTTAAAGGACGAATAATATTTAAGGTCAATGGCTTTCCCATAAATAATTAACCTGAAAATTGTTCATATATTAAGAAATAAAATGAGTGAATAACCTTTGAACCCTCAGTAGGAACAAACAAAGGTTAGTTGTGGTTCATGAGGTAGAACATGGAGAGAAGACTTTCTGCTGCCTGAGAAAACTATGTAATAAAAAGACGTACGTTTGAAACATGGTGGATTGTTCTTCACCTGGTTAATGGAAAAATAACTCAATGGGTACAAGTACAAGAATACCTTTTTATTCGTTTTGTTTTTGGTAAAACTTTAGCAATAAATACCTGTAGCTCATAAGGATCTACAGAGAAATTGTTTTTATTTAAATCAGTTTCTGTACAAAACTAATATTTTGCCTCTGTGGAAGATTTAACTTATGCTCTTAAATTCTAAAATTGGAAAAATAAATGTGTTTTTTTTACTAAATAACTATATAATATGAATCCATAAAACATATCTTACGTTTTATATTCCAGGTTTTTTTTTGTTGTTTTTTTTAGAGCTTTTGAAGTTGGGTTCTGTGGAGGTTATGAACAGATAATATCTTACCGGTTGTAGATAGCTCTTTAAATGACCTCAGTTGGGAGAGGTTAACTTTGACTGGACTGAAAACAAGTCTATCCTGGACCAAAGTGGACTACTGCCATCTTCAAACAACAGTTATTCTGACAGAAATGTATATTGTTGCTTCTGGAAGAACCTCGGGAAGTGCTACAGCTAGTTGCTGTTGCCACTATTCTGCTTCAAAATAACCATTGAATTCTACATAATGAGCGTGTAAAGTGAAATTTACAATGAAAAAGTTTATAAGTTCTAGCATAAACCACTGTAAGATGTCCGTGATTGGACTCATTGTAAAACAAAACAAATCCACTTTGGTCCCAGCTCCACTCATAGATCGTAGTTTGTGCGTCAGTCCAGTTTAGTCAAAATTCAAATTTGTTTCTACAAACTGAGGTTAGATAGTAACTGCTCATAACCTTTACTTAGTTTTTTTTTCCTCAAATGTAATAAATCTAGTGAAGAACGTGCAACAAGCCACACGGTTTTCAAAAATCCAAACCAGGATTTTTAAGCCTTTTCTTCAACTCTTTGCTTTCAGCATTTGTAGTAAAACCTACAATACCTCCATAAGGACATCTACGCAGACAGCTATAGCCTGACAAGTTTTCTGGACACAGGCACACACACATACAAATACATGAATAATGCAACAGATGAAGAATGCAAATGACTTGAACATACACGTGTCGGTATTAAACAAATGAACTGACGAAATGCGGACAAACCCACACCTTAGAGTCTCCAGAGAGAAAACAGCTGTGCTGACTCGGTTACAGTTATTTCATTTGACTTTAAAAAACAATAAAAAAACTGAGCTGACGTGAGGTTGTTTTAAATTAACTACCACACCTAAAACCTTCTGTTAGTATTCATAAATCACTCGTGCCCAGTTGTTTCTCAACAGGAGACAAAAAAAAAAAAAACACTGATGAAAAACAAGTTTCCACATTTATGTTGTGAGGAAACTCCAGACCCCAGTCGACCCACCCGGCCCCGTTACAAACTAATGAGCTGCAGTCTACTGAACCCCGCGGCCAGAAGTTCTGCACAAGAATGCTGGTGGATTTTATGGTTCAGGTTTGTTTCTGGACAACATTAAAAAAAAAAAAAACTTTAAATAGGTTACTGCTGATACAGGTTGCAATTTTAATCTTATTTTCTGTGCATCTTCACACTAGAATTACCAAAAAGTCAAATCTCTAAGGATATGAAATAAGCAAAAGCACAACAACAAAAAGAAAAACAGTTTCCCTGACAGGGATTCAAAGAGCTTTTTTTTATTACTTTCTTCAGTACTTCAGTTCTTTTCTTCATGTTAGTGGTTGGTATGGCGATGCAATCATAAAGCTTTGGGAATGCCAGCAATGCCACACACGCACATTTCAGCCTTTTGTCTTTTTCTTCTGTCGCCTTTTTAATTCTGTTTCCACCACAGCTAAAATGTTTGCATCCCAATTTGATTTTACGAGAACAAGTGGATATAATCAAAGTTGTGTGTAAACAGGGATTTAATCTTTAACACGCAGCATACAAGTGATGCACAAATCTTTGAGATGATCTAATTGCATCTTGCTACAGTAGCTCTTTATAGGAGAGAAAAGGCCACTTTTTTAATATGATGATAAATATAAATAAAAAATGAGCAATACAATCCCATCTATTACTGGTTTAAAGATATATAAACAGCTAAAGATCTGATAAAGCAGTAGTGTAATGACAACATAAACACGTCAAACAAAGCCCACGGGCCAAATGTGGCTCACCACAGCGTTTTATGTGGCTCACGAGAGCTTCAAAAATATATTAATGTTATAAAATAAATGTATGCTGCTTTAAAGCCAACATTGACTATAAACTACATCTCCCATAATGCATGTTGATTATTTTTAGGTGGAGGTGCACAGGGTTCAAATGTGCCAGCAAATTTTGCCTTGTAAAATCTCTATTTCACCGCATTTTTACTACTTTTGCTGTGGCCCAGTTGAAAGAGGAAGTAGGAATTTCTGACTTACAAGTCGTAAATTTAAACTGGAACGCGCCTTCAATGGGAATTCCCCGCCAGAAAGTGGGAAAGTTTAAATTTCAAGACGGCAGATAGTTGCAACTCATCAGTGAGTAAAACCATCCACCAAAAAAGTATTTTATTTTTACTTTTAATAGTGTTTCTGTAATATTTACTTCACATTTAGTCAGTTGTACACAAAGTACTTTTCAGTGTTTAAGAGGACAAGTTTCTATGCACGAAATACCACATAGAGCTCAATTATTGTTGCTTAGCCAGAGGTAATGAGATGATCCATTGAAGTTAAACACAAAACGTCAAAATTAATTACAACTGACTCTTTGAGGGCCACCATAATGCTCATCATTCAATATATCAAGTATACTGTGGTTATCCTCTCTAACAATTACAATAAAAATATGGCAAAAGCAATATTTTTTAAAGCTAAGTTAATATCTGGAGATTATCTTAGGATCCCCACTCAGACTTTAGGAACCACTCATCTATAGGAAAAACTAAGTTATTACAAAAGAGTTGTCCAAAAATGTAATGTCTTGATTTTTCTCAAATCTAACTTTTAGAGTTATGGAATTATGGTGTGTCTGAAAATATATATATATATATATAAATAGAGAGTTGCTCCTTGTTGTTGGATTTTCTGTTTAGCAAAAATTTCCCCCCTAAATGTAAAGCACATGCAACTTTGTGGGGTTTTTGGGAACCTAAGCACTTTTGCAGACCGTAAACAATAAAAAAGAATGAAAGGACCTATAAAAAGATTAAAGAGAAGGAACTGAACCATGGATGCTGCAGTGATGGCTTATTCCACTATTCAGTGTAAATAAAAGTTCAGTTTTTTTTTAACTGTGGTTCTGCGTAAAGGTTATAAACAAATAATATTGTACTTGTTGAAGACAACTCTTTAATCTAACTCAGTGTGAAGACAGAGTTGAAATCTGATAGGCTCAACAAGCTAATGGCTAACCTAAAGGCAAAAAACAGAGAAAAGCTTACTTTTTATTAAAATTTGGTAGAAAAATGTTTAGTTCAAATTTTGTGTGTGTGTGTGTTTGTGTACGTGCACAAGAGGTGTTCCAAGCTCATCTTTTTGTCACTGCTTCCTGCTCTTTGAAATGAAAGCTGCTTTATCCTCAAACACGCATACATCCAAAGGAAATGTTGACTCTGCGTTTCAGAGTTCAGCTGGACTAAGAGTCTGCAGCTGAACTGCTTAAATGATTTCACACACACGCATGCACACGTGCAAACACACACACACACACGTGCAACATAAACAGAGGAGAATAAAAGTGTGAGTGTCACAAGTGTCTTACCACGACTGATTCTCTGTTTCTCTCCAGACAGGATCCCTGGTGTGTCAATCACACTAATGCTTTCCAGCACAGGGTTTGGAAGCTGGGCACACACAAACCTACACACACACACACACACACACAAAGGGGAGGATAACACGACAAAATCAGGACAGAAGTGTAAAACGTTCTAATAACAAACATCGCTCTGCACCAGACCTCTATCTCCCTTCACTTTCTTCCACTAACTTGTCTTTTCTTTGTGTTTCTTCAGCTGAATAAACATGAGCAGGTTAGCGGTCATCCTCCCAGCAATCCCCAACAACACACACACACACACACACAAAATCCCCACTGAGACAGCATTTTTCCTGTCTCCTTTTAGCACTCAAATGTACTCATAGAGAGGGAACTGCTACAAGGGTAAAACGTTTCTGGGGCCTTTTTTCTTTCCAGAAGAATGACTAAGCAAAGATCATCAGCTGTGTAGCTCCCTCTCTGCCGCACAAACACACTCAGACGTTTACAGAGAAAAGTCTGAGGAGTAAGAGAAGGGAAATTCAATCATGCAGGAATGTGTAGCGGTGGTGTCGATTCTCACTTAGCCGTTTCTTCACTTCAGTCTTCCCCCTCAGTGTTCGCACACATTTCACCCCTGTGTGATATTTTGTCTCATCTGAAAACACCTCCAAAACATTGCCAACCACTCGTGCCAGCCAGAGCTCTCGCTTTACGAGCGTTCTGAGCTTGTACCTGTTGAGAAAGGCGTTTCCGAACGCGTTCAGCTTTCTGAAGGGCTTCTTGGGGTCGACCACCAGCGCGTTCCCGGGGATGACTCCTTCGATGTCGCCATGCATCACCGCGATGAAAGAATCTGTGGTGGGCTCGGGGCCGATCCGCATTCCAGGAAAATCCTGCTCCAACAGGTAGCTGCAGGTGAGACAGTAGGTCGTGGCGTTTAATATAACAAGGGATTTCTTCAAACAACAAACAGTGTGTGGAATTAAATCATGCGTACCAAAAGCCTTTGGTATTTGACAATAATCCTTCAATAAAGATGCTACCAGGAATGAAGAACAATACTGATGGCAGTTCTGTGTGGTTCCTGTTCAAAGTGGAAATATGTCCCCAAAAAACATCCAAATACTTGTCTCATGCTCTGCTACAGGTTTCAATGCTACTTTATCAAATTTTACTTGGTTATTTTGGCAGAAATATTATGATGTTCTTTCAGGAAGTGCCCCAGGCTGCAACAAAGTGCTATAGCTGAATGTTGCTGCTATTTTGACTTGCAAACAACCATAAAATTGTATGGAAATAATCATGCAATATAAATCTGATGGCAGTGTAACATAAGATTAGATTTTGTTCATGATTTTACGCAAAAAGCTGTCAAAAAAAGATTTAAACTTCAGTATTAAGCATGACTAATGTAGCAGGGGGTGATATGTAATCAGTTGAATTGGAGACTTTCAATCAATTCAGTGGTTGGGTCCTTCGAAGTCCGCATTTGTCAGCCGCTTACGTCAATGCCCCACGCCGAAGTCTGTCCCAATTCATGGGATCCTTCTCATGTGGCCAACAAAATTCTGAAAATGAAGTCTGCATCTGAGTATCCTTCTATATCCCAGGATTCACTGCGCCAACAGCAAACTAAACAAAGAAACGAAGACGGCTGAGGTTTTTTATTTTTGCCTAGTCGGCGTAGTTTGGAAATTCATCACGGACCAAATAATTTGTTTCTAAATGTATGTTTAGCAACTTAGCTGATGAAATTTATGCCGCAATAAGATGTTAAATAAAATGAAATTACAAGTACTAATGCTGGCGCTAAACCCAAATTATTAATGTTTTTTAATTTATTTACGTGTATCGGTCTCCTTGATGGACCAGCACGGTTGTCAAGATTCCACTGGAAACTCCAAAACGCTGTAAAGATTATGAGAGAAACCAATTTTTAATTTGAAATACTGTGTTATAAGCACACTTCAATCTTCTCTTCATCACTGACATCACAAACACTCTAAACTAAATGTTTTGATGATTTTCACACTTCCTAATACACAAACCCTAAAAATACATTTACAACTAAATGAGTCCTTTAAGAGTAATGTGTGCAGTTTTTCTTATAGATTTGTCTCCACATACACACACCTTGCCAGAGGAGCCAGTAGTGCCTGGCAGAGACGTCTCTACATCTTCGTGTGTGGAGTGAGCCCTACTCTTTGTGAAGAGGTTGTGCAATAAAGAACCCTCATGCAGCTACAGTACACATATGATGTACGACATCCCGCATGTACTGAAAGTAGGTGCGGCTCACATTCATGTCATTCCATATCACTTCTCAGTAAAAAGGTTAAACTGAAAATCCTTGATTAAATCGGGGGGGGTCATCAATCCATAACTACAAGGTATTTCATTTGAAGCAAAGACCTACAACTTCACAAAGGAATGTGTTTAGTCACACCTATATTCTGGGAATGATTTGCTTTTTTTCCGACAGCCCAAAGGTTAAATCAATAATTTTAAACTCAAACTGAGGTTCAGATTGATGATGCATGATTAACTGAAGACAGATCCTTCAGTATGACCCTGCACATTGGAGAAAGACCAACTGACCATGTAGATTATGGTCTTCGATTAACATTTAATTTTTTTTCTCTTTTTGCAAAAGTCCAGAATGTATATATTTAAATTTTCTTTAAGCTGCTGTTTTTGTTTTTATGCTGTTTTTTTTAGGCCTTTACCCATCTGCAGGTTAGATTTTCACTCACTCTCTTCCTTTTTGTCCCTTTCTCTCTCTCCCATTTGAAAAGCTGACCTCAACATTTTATCAGCAAGACGACAGAATGTACAAACTGCTTAGTCACCCTTGAGCCCAGCTCCAGCTCTTGCAACAGTTCTTTTATTTCATGGCTTAGGTTTCCTCTTCTTTGTACTCTTTTGTTTTTTGTAGTTTCACCTAAATTTCAAAGAAGCACTTTTTTTCTCTACAGCAGGGGTTCCCGATAGGTGGACCGCTGTCCAGATCTGGACAAAAGTCTTCTCTATTTTTACATTTAAGTAGAACTAAAATCATATATATCAAGGTTTTACTTGCCAACGTTTTTCATTTCTCGCAGCTTATCTAGCATTTAAGATGACTAATTTTTACATAGCATTTTACAGTGTAAAATTACTACAGTGCATTTTTTCTAGTATTTATGGTAATTCTCAGGTCTGGCTCGTGGTTTCTCTCTGCTGCTAACCCTGAGGAAGGGGAAGGAGAGAGCAATGATGTCTACATGTTCTGTAGCAGGAAGTCACTAACAGCATCTTCTATCTGGCTTTTAAAGGCTTAACCCGCTAATTACCCTCTGTGCTCTCTCTCTCTCTATATATACACGAGTGTGTTTGTGTAAGTGAGTGGGTGTGTGTTTGTGTGTGTCAGAGGCCCAAGATGACAGCAGCAGCTCTTCACCTCAGAAGAGGCTCAACACCCTGATGCAAACATTTCTCACCATCACACACACTAATTCCAGGGATATTCCAGGTCATATGCTTTGACAGAACACAAACACAGAGCGTGAGTTTCAGTCTGAATTAAAATTTGATGGAAAAACTTCATAGTAAACATAGTATAGTAATACAGACCTGTACTTTGTTTTTTAAAGTGACAATACAATTATTGCACTTCTTCAGAAAACTTTAAATATGTTCTCACGCTACAAAAACACACCTATATTTGACACAATAAAAACAGAAATCTTTGTCCAATAAAAAAAAAAACAACATTAATGGTTGTAGCTATTTTAATATTTTTAAGGTGAGTTTGGCTGTGGTGGCCACCTTGAATTGGGTTAAGTCCAAAAGTAAATGAGTTGTAGACATCGACCCTGTGATGACTCTCTGAAGGTTTCATTACAGTCCATTCAGTGATTCATGCAATATTTTGCTAACAGACAGAGTTGATTCCAGTTGTTAATGGAAATGTATTTCAATGCACACCTTGCATAATCACTTAGCGCTCAGAGTATAAGTTGTTAAAAGGGAGGTATTATATTTTTTAGGCACATAAATTAATTCCATACAACAAACAACTACAGTACCACAGTACCTTCAGTTGTTATGAAAATGCTGTATATAGGAAAAATAAATTTGACTTCACATCATAATATATTTAAATGCCTTGAAATTCACCTCTGTCTCTTTAATAACCTCCTTCCATTTCCCACACTCCCACTTCAGCACGCTTTCAAATAATGCTTTTGGGGAGAAGTGGTCTGTGGGGCGTGAGATCGGCTGCAGACTGAGCTCCAGGGAGGAGCTTTGTGTAAATAAGCGGTGCTTTGTACCAGCAAGCATTTAGGCAGCTCAACGTGACTACCACAGGAAATGCAAGGATTTCTCAAACACGCAGGAATGAGTCAAAGCAACAATATGGGTATGTTTTTTTTTAACGGAGGGAATGACATAACATGATATAAAGCTCCAAAAAAGTCGATTTTGCATATTACCCCCACACACACCCACCCACCCACTTAATCATGCTCAGCTACTTCCACACCAAATTTTAGCTCAATATCTGTGAAATGGACTGAGAAATGTTCATTTTTTTTATCTAGAATACTGGTAGGACTTGTTAAACAGAATACACACAAGGAGAATGAAATAAAACAACTAAATATTTGGGTATTTTTACACAAATAAGACCATACCAAAGTACAAACACATGGCACAGACTTCCCACGCTTTAGGATTTTCACATCATAATCAAGTAGTTAACTTTTATTAATCTTTTAATCAACTGTTCATTAAAATGCATATCTTCCCAATTTAAAACCAAACTTTTTATTTCTTACGTAAAGAATCTGAATCTGTCTGAGTGTCCATTCTCTTTACTGTAAACACACACACAGCAAATCCGAGAGTGAGTGATAAACAAACTTTTTATGGTGCTTATGAAGTGTGGTTCCTGGTTGCCTTGTGTTAT
>JARVJO010000039.1:8496430-8519054 GCA_031762555.1 Cynodonichthys magdalenae
GATTTTTTTTCTCCTTTTGTCTCTCATAGTTGAGGTATATCTATGATGAAAATTACAGGCCTCTCTCATCTTTTTAACTGGGAGAACTTGCACAATCGGTGGCTGACTAAATACTTTTTTGCCCCACTGTATATGGACAGACAAAAACTGAAAACTCCAAACCCAACCTTACCAAGATGTTCAAGTTACATCTAAAATTGTGAAACCTGTTTTTTTCAGGATGGCGTGAGAACTGAAGCCAGTGATTAGGTACTTACTTTCTGACTTTGGATCAAATCTTGGTGTCAAAACCCAATTTGAAGTTGATTGTGGTCTAATAGCACGGACTCTGGCAAAATACCCTTGATCCACATCCTGCGTCTCAGTGCTCAGGTCGCACCAAGTCCGTGCTATTTTCCTGCACAGCTTAACTGGTCTCCAGTTTTTCAGTTTTCCTTTGCGGTTCTTGATGGGTTCCCCATAGCTACGAAAGACAATGTACAGTAGACCAAATCAAGCCCAGTTAAGTGCACAATTTGATAAAATACTGTTGTCAAACCTAGACTCCACATTCCTGACTTACACAGCATATTCCACTGTAAATATTGTGTCTGGCGAATCATCTCCTGGTAACCAGTGCAGCACATTCCTCAGGTTCACAGAGGAGAAGCTGACTTCGATCGGTTCTGGAGGCAAAGTGGAGACTGAGGAGGAATGGAGTCAAATGTAGAGATTTAGAAACATGTTTTAAGAGAAGTTTTTTTCTGGACATCTCAATCTGACAAGCAGTCTGACTGCAATCATTGTATTTCTTATGACACACACAGAAGTAATTTAATCTCATTATATACACAAAGGAAAAAAAGGCCATTTCTTTCTGGGAAACATGTGGGTTTGAGAACTCTGAAGGTAGTAAACAATTTAATGAAGCACTTGGTGTTTCTGTGAAGTAAACACTGAAATGATTCATACTGGTATTTATATCTGGGGTCAAGAGGGCACAATGAAATTAGACCCCAAAACCCCTAAATTGATATTGAAACTTCAAATAAAAAATGTTTCTCATTCCTATAAAACCTTGTTCTGTTTGTACCATAGTAGTAGATGTTATATTAATGGTAAAATGCAGCTTAATACTTTTGTTAATGTAATACAACATGCAAAATTCAGTATATCCTTTGAGAAGTTGGAGGTTTTGACTTTTATTCTAAACTACACTTACATATTAGAAAGATAGAACAAAAAATATTAAAGGAAAGCAAATGAAAAGACAGGTAAACCATAAAATACACATTAATAAAGTCATCTATTCCAGTATCATGAAGGAAGTTCTAATCAGTATGATGTGCAAACAGACCGTAGCCTTTTCCTGTAACATGGGCGACATGTTTAATCACGTCTCGCTTTTTAAACAGTGAATTATACATTTTTAACTTGAGATATGTTGTATAAAATGTTTGTAAAATTCATAAAGTTATTTTTCATTATAAAAAAATACCAAACTGACATTCTTCATGCTTTCATGTACAGTTGATCTGCATTTCTCCCCTAAATTCAACTTGAGCATGAATATTATTTTCATGGTTTCACAAATTAAAAGTCGCCTTTTTTATGTCATTCTGAGAATGATCAAAGTTCATTTGAAGCTTTAGTGGAAGTTTGTATTCACCTTGAACATTGTACAGCAGTTAAAGAACGGATTTTATGTAAAGAATAAGTAATAATAGAACCAATAACAGTCACAAAGCATTTTATAATAACTATTTCTTATTCTCATAACTTTATTATTATATGTACTTTAATATAAGTCCTATTCCAGTTTTACTTGTCATGTTTATTAGATTACCTCTTGAATACTTCTGTTCTTTTTATTGTTTTGATTTGCATAAGTGAGCTTCTGTTGTAGTTGCCTCAGATCTCTACATTGAGATTTACCTTCAGGATTAAATGACTGGTCGCCTGAAACTAACAAAACGTTGGTCTGAACTTTACACGGTAAAAGCCGAATATTTATGGAAACAAAGTCTAAACGACTCAACTACCTTAATTTAAAGGAGCAGAAATCTCGTTGTTAGTTTAATGCAGACTTACCTGCACAGGGCAGAACCAAAAGGCTAATAAAAATCCACTCAATCCACATCTCGGTAAGGAGAGATCATGTTTTCACACCAAATAATCCGTTTTTTTTAAGCTCCAAGCGCCTCTTCTTCAGGCAACACACCTGCCTCTACAGGTGTATTTGTCCTCACGATTAAACCAAATCAGCGGACAGAACAATGAACAAGGAAATAACGCGGAATGGATTATGTCGGAGGGGGAAAACTGAACCCTGTCTGTCAAGGCTTAAACCTGTTAAACCTCAATGATTTACTCCAACTTGTTTCCGTGTTTGAGGAAGGAATGTGATCTCGCTTGTTTGTGCACATTACACCTGAGCAGGTGTATTCACAACACAAATGTTCCCCGCTTTCCCCTACCAAAAACACATTAGCTTATTTTATTACCCTTCTTATAGAATATTTCTAAGTTCAATACGAGATTGAAATGTGTTAATTAATATTTCTTAAATGTATGCATGGTATAGGTCTTATTCAAAACTTGTTTTATTTTTGATATTTGCTAAATTAAATCGGCAAAGCTGGTACTTTACTAGATACCTATAATTAGCATTAGCTGTATTACTATAAACCCATATCATCTGACACTTAAGATTGTTTTTTAAAACTATTCATTATCTATTTTACATAAATGCGTGCATGTTTAAAGTGCACGAGAACAACACATAATTAGTGTCTTTAATTCATAGTTTGTGTTTTGGTAAATAGAGCATTCTAAAATACATAGGCCCACACTACACAATTTTTAAAATATTACAATCTATACATATGGCAACATCGCGTGTAAATGATCTACTCTACTGTCAAAAGGCAGCGGAACTCTTTGCCATGTGCTTGTGTACCCGGAGTGTTTTGGTGGTGGCCACAGGATCTCACAGCGCTCTGTTAGCATTTAGCTTGTAGAGAGCACTGCTCTTTTGTTTTCTTAGGCGATGTTTAAGTAAAAATTGGACCCTCGGTGTTGCAAACATGGCACTATCAATGGAGACGCAGCTGCAGAGCATCTTTGAAGATGTTGTGGTAACTCTCATTTTCGCAAAAATATTTTAAATGTGCTAATGTTTGTTAGCATTCAAGATTAACATTTCAATTATTCGCTGAGCTTTCCTCATATTTGCAAATTTATTGACCGTGCAAAGATAAACATGCATTTGTTCAGATGACTAACTATAAATGCGTGAATGTACATTAGGTCCACTGTTTTTACCATTTTAACATCACTTTCTTTTATTTATAATGAAGTCTTTGTTTGAAAACATCACAGTTTGTTTTAGGCAAATGATATAACTTTCAAAATTTACCTTTGTGAATCCACCATAGCCTTTAAAATAAATATAGTCAGAACTTTGATTTTAGATCATTTTTGTGTTTACAGAAAACAGAGTTGATAGAAGAAGCTTTTGCTGGGTAAGGTGGCTCCAGATTTATATTTTACATCTAATAATTCTATAGTTAAATGCATAAAATGTTTTTTTTTTAAGTTTTTAAAAGCTTATAATGGGTTTTCAATTTTGATAGTTCTGCAAAGAGGAACTATATTGCACCCCAACTGTTGAAGCTGTTTGACGATACAGGCCTTGGTCTTAATTTGGATTTGTTGTTTTTTATTCTGCATGCACTCAGATCAGATAGAAAACCCCACACCCAATTACTTAGTATTGAGAAATCAATTAAGACCATTATAGTCACACATAAGAAACTTCCTGATAACACGTTAGGTTGTGCTTTCCATTCTGCTAAGGAGGAACCTAGAGCACAAAAGCACCAGATTTCTGAGTATCGAGGAATCTCTTGATTTCAAACTTCACCATTATCACTAAGGTGTGGACTGTTGAGACTATTTTGAGATAAACCTTTTTAACTTTATTCAGTACCAAATGATTTTGGGTTAAATAGACAATTCTCCCTCCACTAGGATAAAGGACTGATACAACAGTAGAAACAGCAGTAATATAAATATGTGCCATTAAAAAAATAATTGTTGTTGAAAACATAAACTGTGTTTTTAGGATGTTTATGGACTCTCCAGAGGATGAGAGGACTAAACTAATCAGCTGTCTTGGAGCTTTTAGACAGTACTGGGGAACCCTGCCACAGGTTTTATACTAACACAGATAAAAACTTGCTGACATAATTTATGAACAGCCTATTTGGTTTTGGTCTTATTTCCATTACCTGTTTGTCTTTTTGCAGGAGTCTCATGAGCAATGTGTGCAATGGATCGTGCGATTCATACACAGTCAGCACAGTCCCAAAAGGATTGCGTTCTTGTACGACTGCCTAGCAATGGCTGTGGAGACCAGTTTGTTACAACCCAGGTCCACACTCTCACTCATCAAACCTGCTTTCATTGATCTATTTTCATTTAGATATGCATTTAAGTCAAGTTTTTGATTTGATTGTAATATCAGTGTGCTTAAAATATGATAAATTCTTAAAGCTGACTATTCGTTATATCTTTTTTTAAAATTATATTAAATAATTTCTTATTGTGGTTAAATCCAACACATGACAGCCTGTGCATCATACATTTTTTTCTTTGTAATCATTCATCTAATGAGTTTGTTTACTTTTAGGATGGTTTGTGTAGCTCTGATAAGTTCTGATAGTTTGGAGTGGGAAAAGACGCAGCTGTGGGCCTTACTTTTCAAACTGATTCGCAAGATCATCGGTGGCGTGGACTATAAGGTCTATAACACAAACATGTACACAACTTAAGGAAATTTTACACAAACTTTACATAAAATGCTTTATAATGAAGTGTTCTATATTTAGTGATCATTTTGCCAAGTCTTTACCACATTTAGCATTTCCCTGGGATGCTTCTGATTCTCCTGGATAAAATGTGGACCACTTTTGTCAGATGTAGCAGAGTTTTGAATCTGAATTCACCTCTTATGTTTTGATTCATATTCCAGGGTGTTCGTGATCTTCTGAAAGCTCTACTGGATAAAATCCAAACTATTCCCACTACTGTCAGCTCTGCTATAGTCCAGCAGCTTCTGGCTGCAAGAGAAGTAACCTATTTATGTTTTAAAATTAAAATTTTTGTATTTTTTTTTAAAGCCATATTTTCATATTATTTTTATTTTTGCTTGTGTTTTAGGTGGTTGAATATATCCTGGACAGAAATGCCTGCCTCCTGCCAGCCTACTTTGCTGTCACAGAAATTAGAAAATTATATCCAGAAGGACAGCTCTCACACTGGGTAAGTGGGTGATTTTGGGTTTGTTTAAATACTTATATACAACTTTGCCATTGTATATCTAACACTTTTGTTTTACAGCTTTTAGGCAGTTTGATCTCAGACTTTGTGGACAGTTTCAGACCAACAGCCAGAATCAACTCCATTTGTGGTAAGACGTTACGCTTGAAGATTTATAACTCAGCAAGATTTTAAACAATTCTAACTTGGATAATTGCTCTGTATTGTATTTGTGCTTTGCTGGTGTTTTTACATAAAACAATCTGAAGTGTTTTAACTCATCCAGTCATAAAGATTTGAGTTTGACAAAAATGAATTAAAAAATACAACTAAAAAACAAACTAATAAGGTCCTAAGTTTATTAAAAAACTTCTGGTTTTGTATGTTATTGAGTAACCTATAGCCTCTTGCAAAGGTCTCACTGTGTTTTTCTTTGCCAACAATTTGTTGGCAAAGCTCTTAATTTCATTTTGGTGATTATAAGCCTTCAGGGTTTGGATCTACTTTAAAGTAAAAAAAAACATCCTCCTCCTCCAGTGTTTGTTTTAGTGGGGAGGCTGTAGTCTTTAGACAAGCTGAAGGAAGTAAAGTTCTAAAATAAGTTTATAAATCTGATACTTAAAGCTTTTGTTACTAGTGGTTTGACAGGACTTGCTTTGTAAAGCAAAATTAAACAAATCCACACTTCAGTACAAACCCACAGACAGGCATCATGTTGATTGTTTTTATATAGACCTTCTTTGTAGCCATGCCAAAGTTGTATAAACAGCAGTGAGATGAGTTATTTATTTGAACTGATCACTGTGTATTTATGAGTCTTTCATTCCTCTGCTTCTATTGGCTGCATTTATATAGTGGTAGAATAAACGGGTTATGTTATTGCCATAAATTATATATATTTTACTACCCTATATATTC
The DNA here is from genome assembly GCA_031762555.1 of Cynodonichthys magdalenae. Classification (NCBI taxonomy): domain Eukaryota; kingdom Metazoa; phylum Chordata; class Actinopteri; order Cyprinodontiformes; family Rivulidae; genus Cynodonichthys; species Cynodonichthys magdalenae. Next base: position 8,502,650 of record JARVJO010000039.1, read on the forward strand.
TTGTTTACTTGTTCCAGAGTGTGATCCATTTAATGACTGATGCTCACATCCCATCCTCTTAACTTGTGGTTTGAATTTCCCTACTCACTCAGATACAAGTAAAGCTCTAATCTGTCCTGTCCCATTCAGCAGAGAGTTTTGACACTATCACTGGTTAAAGTACACAAACTTTGGTATTAAGCTAATTAAACACAAGCATAGAGGCAACTTTAACAACCATTCTACTGTTTTTATTTTTTTATGATAACTTCATTTTATCTTGTAACAATTATGGTGAAAAGATGCACTTAGAAGTCAGTTTTTTTATTGTAATGTGATCTCTGGAGATCATCTCAAAGAACCTCAGTTTAGTTTTAATTTGGATGTAAATATAAAGTAAACTAGTGCGCTACCTTCTAAAATGCAGTGTGAATGCTTTATTCTGAAAAGTTTTTTTTTTTAGCAAAACTGTTAATGTGAGTTCAAATTGAACAGCTGATTTTTGCTGAAAGTGGGGAAACATAGTAATCAGTAGGAAAACAGCAAAAATGTGTGAAAAAAGCTGAACAGAGCAGAAATGTAGCTAAATTTAGCAGAAAATGGTAAATATTTGGAAAAAATCTTGCATTAAAAACCAGGAATTTACTAAGTGGGTATATATAAAGAAAGAATAAAGTTAAAATTTAGAGAAAAAAAGGCGAAACATGCAGAAAAATGAATAATATGTGACTATGACCTTAAAATTAATAGGGGTCATCATTAAAAGAGCTTGTTTGCTTAATTAAGCAGTAAAAAGCTAAAATGATCACAAAAAGGTAATTTTAGCTTAAAAAAGCTAAAATTAGCTGAAAATGGCAAATAAATGTAGTTATAAAAGCTGAAATTAGCAGAAAGAAACTGATGGAGCACATAAGCTTAATAAAAAAGAACAAAAAAGCTGAAAGATTACCAAAACATGAATTTAGCTGAATGATGCTCAATTTTGCAAAAAACAGCTAAAGGGTAGCCAAAAAGGCTGGAAAAACAAACAAACAAAAAAAAAACAGAATGATGCTGAAAGGAGCATAAAAAGCTTAAATAATAGTAGGAAGAAGCACAATAAAGTTATCTGCAGGAATAAATTGAAAAATAGCTAAAAATGCTAACAACAGCTAAAGCTGAAGGAAACTGAAATTAGCACAAAGTTAAAAAAGCAGAACCAATAAGGAAAAAAATTTTTCTTAGTAGTGGGAATCTATATAAGCATTCACACAATTATCTGTAGAGGTGTGTAGCTCAGTGTTGTCATCTTAAAATTGTATTTGTTTTTCATGTTTGACCCCGAGTGTCGTCTTGTCTGTGCCCTGCAGGTCGATGTAGTTTGTTGCCAGTTGTGAATAACAGCGGGGCCATCTGTAACTCCTGGAAACTGGACCCCACAACGCTCCGATTCCCCCTGAGGGGCATGCTGCCTTATGACAAAGTAATATCTATTCACTCCCCAGTTTTTTACTCTCCTCACGTCTTTTAGCACTTTAAATAGTGATATTATTCTTATGTTATTGTGTGTAGGACCTGTTTGAGCCACAGACAGGGCTGCTGCGATATGTGCTAGAACAGCCGTACTCGAGAGACATGGTCTGCAACATGTTAGGACTCAACAAACAGGTACATCCAACTCTTTGCTTTCACACCAGGTCCTCTCCCTGCACTCACCTCTCCTGTCCTCAGGCATTCTACATTTTTCTTTGCCCACCCTTCCTTTTAATTTTTTTCCCCCTTTTTGTTGTTTTTCCATTCATTTCTCTTTGTTTTTACATACATATTTGATTAGTGTTTCAGAAAGAAAATAAAGATTTTCCAGTTTCTTATTTTATTCTTTTAATCTTCTCATGTTTCTTTGCCCTCTACATTGTCCCTCTTGTTATATATATATCTACATAAGGTCATGTAATGCAATGCTGCGAGCTTGTCCCATATTGCACTTATGTCAGGATTCTCTGTTGGGTTCATGCAGTTTCAGCTCAGCCACAACTGTGTCCAAATAGATTAATCTCAACACAAAGCCTTGACAAATATGGCACATAAATCTTTATTTTAGAGTTGAGCCATGAAAATAAATAAATAAAAAAAAAACAGAATCTGATCTGAACTTGGCTGAATTGATGCTAACTGTGCTGAACAGACAGCGAACTGTAGCTCCTTAGTCACCACTTTCTCTCTGTCTCTCCCACCCACCCCCCTTTTCCCCCCGCTCTGTTTCTTTCTTTCTTTCTCTATTTCTTTTGTCCTGGTTGTGTGTTGTGTTTGTTTGTCTCTCTACCATGCGCTCTCTAGACTCTGAACATTGCCCAGGTATGTCGTTCCTCCTCTGGTTACGCGACCTGCCAACTAACCAGCTCACCGGACGCTTAGATATTTTTAATTTTCTTTATTTTCTTTAGGCATGCTGATGTACTAGAAATAGGAAACTGACGGGGGTGGGGTGGGGGATAAAAAAAAGACTAAGTGAAACAGAGCAAAGGAGATTTGCAACAGAGCTTGAAATGGACGCAGAAGGGTTTCACAGAAATAAATTTAGCAGTTTGGATACTCTGTGTTTATGACAGATCAATGAACCTGCAGGCTGTAATCATGATATAAAATTATTTATTTCTGTCAGTTTAGTCTTATCAACATAGTGCTCTAGCTCTGCTTTAAATGCGGCAGAATGTGAGAGCAATAACAATAAAATGTACTGTTTCAAGCCTAAGAATGTTTGCAATCTGTTGATTTGATAAAAACAGAGAAATGTTTTTGAACATTAGTCTTTAATATCAGGGTGCAGTCAGTCTGCTCTCTGGATGTTTTTAGTGTCTGCGTTTTTGCTCGTCTGTAGCCTAACACTTCATTTAACAATTTTTTTTTTAATCATTATTCTAGTTAACAAATCATGATTAAATACTAATTCCAGCGTATTTTAAACATTAAATTGTTAAAGTTTGTAGTTTTTGTTTTTCTTTAGAAACTAACATATTTATTTACAGCCAATCAGCTAACATTAAGTATATGTGACTTGAAACCCTGCTGTTGACATTTTAGGTGCTGCTGCTCTGCATGTATGAATGTAGTCTGGTGTTTGCCTGTTAGTGAGGTCCTCCTGTGTCAGACCTGCGCCCCTGCTTTTTGCTGTGTAAATCTGAGGCAAACTAGCTTCACAAAACAGTAATATATTTTCTGAACAACAAGAAGATATTTTAAGGTGTTTTCTATTTATTAGGCTACAACAGTTTTGCAAATGAAGGGACTTTTAGCAGTTCTGGTGCTTTGCTTTCAGACGACTGATTGAATACCCAGACAAGAAGCTGAGATTGTTGAAGAGATTTAAATACTTGTTACATCAGTTTGGCAGATGTAGCAGGAAGCACTATTAAATATCTGAAAATTCTGGCACTGAGTTATTGCATAATAGGGTTTTTTTGGACAGAAAATGTTTGTCGTTTATATTACTAAACTGTATGAAATACTAAATCTCGCAGACAATTTGAAGTGAGATTTTATGAAGACCTCATAAAGAATTTATATTTATTGATGACACCTAAAGTCCAAATTTGTGAACTTCAGTCCAAAATGGCGGATGGGCTAACAGCAAGTCTGAACCATCTGGATTATCTAGAACTAGAAAGAGGACTGGAAACGGACAGTTGAAGCCACTTATATAGGTTTATAGAACAGCTGGATGGAGTTTTGACCATGTGACTGTGATCTACTGTAGAAGCTGCGGGGCTAAGCAGCAAAAGTCTGGATTTAGCATTACTGTACATGTTGGCAACAAAAAAAAACTGATGTAGAAATCATAAAAACTATTAATAATAAAATTATTATTTTAGACTATCTAAGCTATCTGATGTATACAAATGTCAGAAAGCTGTAAGTTATGAATGTACCAACAGACGGATGGCTCAGTGGTTAGCACCGACGCCTCACAGCAAGAAGGTCCTGGGTTCAATCCCTGGTTCGGACCTGGGGTCTTTCTGTGTGGAAATTGCATGTTCTCCTCGTGCTTGCGTGAGTTTTCTCCGGGTACTCTGGTTTCCCCCACCCCTAAAAACATGTACAAGTTGCCTTCAGGCCCAGGCCTCCCTTGAAAAAGAGATCTGAGATCTCAATGGGACTTGCCTGGTTAAATAAAAGAAACAGGAAAACGTCTAATTTCACAAGTCAGCAGATTTTATTTTATTTACCTCAATGTGGATGTGATCTGACCAGAACTGAAGCTAATAATGTAACAGTTTAAAATTAAAATAAGCTTATAAAGTGTTGACTGGTAAATATTTATTATTATTTATTACAGGTAAGAAATAATAAATATACTTTATCACTAGTTAAAGTCATAATTTTTTTAACTAGCTAAAAAGTAATTTGTTGATTGACTTCAGGTCTAGTTTAGATCATTGTTACTGTTATATTTTACTTGTACATATCTAGCTGTGTTACATGATTGTTGAATGAAATTAATTCAATTAACTAAATTTAAAAATATTATCAGTCTTACTCAGTTGGGAAGATGAATTTCCAGCCCCCACCCTCTTTATTTATTTATTTATTTATTTATTTTTTAATCAAGGGCCTCACGCAATCTACTTTAGTCTTATCTGCAGTTGGACCAGCCCTTAGCTTATTAGTCCTGTCAAACTTTAACTCTGTTCATTTCAAACTGAGGTCATTAATAAAGCTACAGATTAAAAAACTAGTCAAGTGTCTCCCTAAAATCTCACTCCAAAATGACTGACCTGAGCATGACAGTCAGCCTGGTCTAGTGTACGCTGGTGGCGTGTGCAACAAATAAAATATATACCTACCATAAACAAAAAGCAGAAGTTTTTTATTGGTTGGTTTAAGCTGGACTTAATTGAGTTGTTATGTTGCTGCTTCATGACCTGCAGTCACGTCCAGAAATGAAATAAAATTAAGATAAAGGATTGAGGTTAAGAGGCTTCTGTGCTTTTCAAAAATACAATCTGATAATATGCAAATTCACATGTAATCCGAGTACTTTGGCGTAATCCCATGTGTAACCACAGTTCCACATTTGTCTGTTTAGAGACTGAAACGTGGAAATGATCTCAGTCTGGCGTTTGTTCAACTAACAATAGTCAGGATTTATGCGATGTAGCAAACAGACCTATATGCTTATTAACTTGTTTTGTTTGGTGTGGCTGAGAGTAAATGGATTATAATCTGCTAATTCAGTTCACAACAAGTTCAAATGTTCAGTAATGAAAGCTGAATGTTGGTTTTATTGTTCTTTTATTTTTTAATTTAATTAGGTAAATATTATCATTTACAGGAGAGATGCCTTCTGTCCTTTTTCTGTCTCCCTGTTGCCCTCTGTTTTTCCTCTGTGTGTGTGTGTGTGTGTGTGTGTGTGTGTGTGCGTGCGTGCGTGCAGAGTAAGTAAAGTTGTACCAAAGGCCGGTTCATTAAGAGAGATGTGTGAAAAAGTGACAGGCGGTGACCTCCTCCTCCTCTTCTTCTTCTTCTTCCTCCTTCCAGTCTCACTACTTCCCCACATCCTCACCTTCCCAAACTTCCTGTTGTGCATGAAAAATAAATCGTGTGCATGTTTCGGGTTGGTTTGCTGATTGCTGCGGTGCTTTTCAGTGACATTTTGTTTGTAATATTTTGCTGTGCTGTGCTTTTCCGTCTCTCGTCAAACTAATTGTGCGAAAAGTTCTCAGTCTTGTGTGAAGTGAGGTGCAGAGATCTCCTGCTCTGTCAGAGGTGTATGAATTCAGCTTTCTCCTCTTGGATATATGATAAGACGAATATAAATACAAAGTGTGTTTTTATAGATTCAGCCTTTAAAGTCGTGGTTAACAAAGAAATGTGAGGTATATGTGTCAAAGTTATTCTAAAGCCTTATTAAGTTCAGCAGCTTTAAGTTGATGGTTCTACTCATCAAACCTGCACTTAATATCAGTATTCTTCTAAAGGGAACAGATTTACCTCAAATAGAAGTTTTGTTACCCCAACTAATAATCACATATGTAAAGTGATTTGTTTTTTAATATACCTAAAACTTCACTAAAAGTTCTAGTTGTATCTTTAGTTACATCAATTATTCATATTTTACTATTTTCTTTAAGAATAAGTGTTTTTGTAAATTATCTTATACTAATATCAATTTAAGACTTTTTTTGTGTTTTGTTTTTACATGCTAAAAGGGGAAATCAAACTTTATTACCTTCTACAGATGCTTGAATTAAACATATCCACTAGCTTGGACTTGATTATGGATCTTGTTTTAAAATAAAAATACAACAGGACAATTAAAAATAAAATATTAACATAAATGCAGCTACAGTGAACCGGATGACAGAGACAGGAAGGAGATGTAGTCCTGCATGCAAGGAAATTAATGGTTTCTTAGCTTAAAGAAATAGTTTTTTGGTTTGTTGCAGAAGCATAAAAACCTTTTAGAAGTGTTGTAAAAAAGTTTCTGTTTCTGTTTAACCTTCTCCCCATGTCGCCCCTTTTCTTCCCCCTTTAACACCCCCACCCCTCACCAGCAAAAGCAGCGATGCCCGGTGCTGGAGGAGCAGCTGGTGGACCTGGTGGTGTACGCCATGGAGCGCTCTGAGACCGAGGAACACTTTGACGCCGACATCGGAGGAACGAGCCAGCTGCTGTGGCAGCACCTCTCCTCCCAGCTCATCTTCTTCGTGTTGTTTCAGTTCGCGAGCTTCCCGCACATGGTGCTCTCGTTACACCAGAAGGTAAGAGGAAGGAAGGCCGACCTGGTTGTTGGTTGCTGAGTCGCGAGCAAAACGGCAAATATGGGTACCTGAAAGCTGCAACATGCAGCAGTGTCGATGTGTTGCTGATCATCTATATGTTTGCTGTGGATGTCGTGAGAGGAACTCTGTGTCTCAAGCAGAAACACAAATACCAAAATAATGTCAATATTTATTATTCAGAAAGGAAGCTACTTTCTTTCAATCATTTGCGATCAGCAGCCACTCCGGTTGTTTTAAGTTAATCACTCTACCTATGTTGGGCCCCTGTTTGTCTTTGAAGAGCCTTTTGCCTTCTTGAGGAAAATAAATAAAAACCTGAAAACATGTTTTTATTTGCATTAGCCTAAGGACGTTTCGCAGTTGCTCCACATTTCTGAGCAGTGCTCTAAAAATGTGAAACAGATTCTCAAATAAAAGACTGTTTAGACCAACACTGTGTAGTTTAACAAACAGAAGGATTTGTACATATTACAGTGTAAGCTCAATATTATTCAATCATGGAAGTAATTCTTGTCACACGGTACAATGTATGATTGAATAGATGTCAGACTGGATGACTTCTTAAAGAGACTCAAGTTTATTTTTCCTCTAAAAGCAGGAGCATGTAATTAAGACAAGGCAATTTCAAATGATGTTTTTATTTTTGACTCATTTTTAGCTTGCAGGTAGAGGCCTTATTAAAGGGAGGGATCACCTGATGTGGGTCCTGCTGCAGTTTATATCTGGCAGCATTCAGAAGAATGCCCTCGCCGACTTTTTGCCAGTCATGAAGCTTTTTGACCTGCTTTACCCAGAAAAAGAGGTAACTTCAGCCAAAAAAGGATTATGATGCAGGGCTCAAAGTGCTTTGCCACATTTTTTTTCTCTCTTTTGCTTCTTGTTGTGAACTTTGCTCCTTTTTTATATAACATCTTCAATAAATAACATAAATAAATTGTCTTTTCCTTCAGTGTATTCCAGTTCCAGACATTAACAAGCCTCAGTCGACCCATTCCTTCGCCATGACTTGCATCTGGATCCACCTGAACCGCAAAGCTCAGAACGACAACTCCAAACTCCAGATTCCCATACCGCACTCCCTGAAACTGCACCACGAGTACAGACCTTTAACATCCTCAGCCTTAAAATTAATTGACTTAAATGCCTGAAAACTCTTATTAGTTTGTCATTAATTCCTGTCTTCCTGCATCCCTCCCCATCATCTTTAGGTTTCTCCAGCAGTCGCTTCGCACCAAAACCCTGGGCATGTCCGATTATAAGATCGCCCTGCTGTGTAATGCCTACAGCACCAACTCTGAGTGCTTCAGTCTGCCTATGGGGGCCCTGGTAGAGACCATCTATGGGAATGGGACTATGAGGATCAACCTGCCCGGCACCAACTGTAGCGCGTCGGGATCAGTGAGTCCGCTGCCCATGAACCTGCTGGATTCTCTCACTGTGCACGCAAAGATGAGGTAAAACACACAAATAATCCTTTTTAAAATAGAACCTTTAACACCTTCTGTAATATTCAAACTCATCCCCTCCGTCTTCAGTCTAATCCACAGCATCGCCACTCGTGTGATCAAGTTGGCCATTGCTAAATCCAGCATCGCCTTGGCCCCCGCTCTGGTAGAAACCTACAGCCGACTGCTTGTCTACATGGAGATAGAGTCACTGGGCATCAAAGGGTTTATCAGTGAGCTTTCACTTCATTTCAGGAATACATATTTATTGATTTTAATTATAATTTCAGTTGTTTTGACCATTTTTTAAAAATGGTATTCAGCACAAATTCACGTATCAGGTTGTTTCAAAGAGACAAATAATGCAGCATTTTAAGGAAACATGAGAAAATAAAAACTTGACAAACATAAAAGTACCTTTATTACACTTTGTTTTAATAATAATGTATTCTCTACAAAAGCATAATTTAAGTCAATGTAGTGAGACTAACTACATTGTAGGATTTCGCTGTGGTGACCCCTGAAATGGGAACAGCAGAAAGAAGAGAATTTCTGGGACATTTGGAGGATGCATCAATTTTGACCTAAACCCTGTACTTTACTCTCTTACTTTCTGAACTTGAGTCAAATTTAGGATGTAAAAATTAAATCCCAATTAAAGGTTTTCCTGTTTGCTATTTAGTTTTTGCTCATCTTGCTCAAAATAAACAGGATAAATAATAAAACGCACTTCATCTGTTCAGGCCAGCTGCTGCCCAACGTGTTCAAGTCTCACGCTTGGGGAATCCTGCACACGTTACTGGAGATGTTCAGCTACAGGATGCACCACATCCAGCCGCACTACAGAGTCCAGCTGCTGAGTCATCTGCACAGCCTCGCTGCTGTACCACAGACCAACCAGAACCAGCTGCATCTGTGGTAACCTCAGCACTTACACATCCACACACACCCGATATTAAAACACAACAAGGTTGTAGTTGTTTTATAGCAGCACGTTACAGTTTTTGAGTTAGAAGTTGTAAATAAAATACCCCCCAGCTGCAAACAAGTTTAAAATATAGCTTCCCACCTCCTCTATTCTCTAGTCGGCAATTAATTGATTTATTGCTTATCGGTACAGGAGATTTCGTTCCACATAGTTGTAAAAGCTGTTGCAGTTTGCAGCGTTGTAGTGATGTTAAAAGAATCGGTAGCCTTCTTTCGATGAGTGCATTCTTGTTTAATAGAAGCGGTTTTAAATGTCTAGTTTGTTTTCAGACAGATTTGTGTCTTTCTCCTCAGTGTTGAGAGCACAGCTCTGCGGCTGATCACAGCTTTGGGGAGTTCAGAGGTACAACCTCAGTTCACCCGCTTCCTCAACGACCCCAAGACGGTTCTGTCAGCTGAATCTGAGGAGCTGAACCGAGCCTTGATCCTGACACTGGCCAGAGCCACACATGTTACCGGTACCTCTCAGCCTGGGTTTACTGAAAGATTGTTTTTTCTTTGAGATCATATTACAGATTGATTTTTTTTAATCAATTATTTTAAATCTCTACCACTATTTTTTATACAAGATGGTCATTTTTTATTTTGTGTATTTGTAGATTTTTTCACAGGGTCTGACTCCATCCATGGCACCTGGTGTAAGGATATCCTCCAGACCATCATGAACTTTACACCTCATAACTGGGCCTCACACACCCTGTCCTGCTTTCCTGCTCCACTACAGGTACAAATATATTGGCTCCTTTCACACACAAAGTGAAGACAATAAAAAAAAATCATATTTTATTCTATTTGCAACAACTTCAACACCTGCATGTTTTTGCTTCAGGCATTTTTTAAGCAGAACAACGTTCCTCAGGAGTCTCGTTTTAACCTGAAGAAGAACGTAGAGGAGGAGTACAGGAAGTGGAAGTCGATGGCCAATGAGAATGACATCATCACGCACTTCTCCATGCAGGGCTCTCCTCCCCTTTTCCTGTGTCTCCTTTGGAAGATGCTGTTGGAGACCGACCACATAAACCAGATTGGCTTTAGGTCTGCAGCGGCCTTTTTGTAATCCTAAATTAAATGTCTTTGCTCTGTAAAACTTTAATTTCTGTTTCAAGCTTAATTTAGTCTTACAGTCTATTGTATTGTAGTTTTAGTCTTAGTGGGGAAAAAACACATTCCAATGATAACCAGTTAAATATATTAGAAACTAACTTTTTTAACCATATTATTTGTTGGGCTTGTCAGCGTACACTAAGTGAAGACCACACTGGTTTTATCCTCATAAATTATGTCTCAATGATGATTTTGGGACTTTACATAATTTGGCTAGAATAGAAATCCTTTAAGGTTCCACCATCATTAGTTATTATTTGAAAACATTTGCTGCCCTATTCTAAATCGTTTTAATAAGTTTCACTTGTTTTTTGTCCTCTGCATCAGGGTCTTGGAAGGTATCGGAGCTCGTGCGCTGGTGGCTCATGTCCGCACCTTCGCCGACTTCCTTGTCTATGAGTTTTCAACTTCAGCCGGTGGACAGCAGCTCAACAAATGCATTGAAATACTCAACGACATGGTCTGGAAATACAACATCGTCACGCTGGATAGACTCATTTTGTGTTTGGTGAGGTCATAACAGAGACGTTTAAGGTTATTTTGGGACAACAGACTATATAAACATCCTACCTAGTCATTACACGTCTTCTCTTTAATGTCCAGGCGATGCGTAGCCATGAAGGAAACGAAGCTCAGGTTTGCTACTTCATCATCCAGCTGCTTTTGTTGAAGCCAAACGACTTCAGAAACCGAGTCAACGACTTTGTAAAGGAGAACACCCCAGAGCACTGGCTGCAGAGTGACTGGCACAGCAAGCACATGAACTACCACAAGGTATATGTGAAACAATACTTCCAAATGTTGGGTCTTATCATTTTCTCATTGGTTAAATAGAAACTTGAATAAAGAGCAGACCAGATTTGAATCAAATGTTTGTTTCAACCAGAAATACCCAGAGAAGTTGTACTTCGAGGGTCTTGCAGAACAAGTAAACCCTCCCATGCAGCTTCAGCAGCAGTACCTGCCAATCTACTTTGGCAACGTGTGCCTGCGCTTCCTGCCTGTCTTTGATATTGTTATCCACCGCTTCCTGGAGCTTCTTCCCGTCTCCAAGTCTCTGGAAACACTGCTGGACCATCTGGGAGGATTGTACAAGTTCCACGGTGGGTGTAGATGAAACATGAAGAAGTTATGTTTTGTTTTTTTTAATGAAAGGTACAGAAATCCCCAGTATTGTGGCTTGGTTTATATATATATATATATATATATATATTTTTTCCCTGTAGACCGCCCGGTGACGTATTTGTACAACACCCTTCATTACTACGAACGGCATCTGAGAGACAGGACCAACCTGAAGAGGAAGCTGGTCCACGCCATCATGTCTTCGCTGAAGGTAGCACACAGTTAAATACATTTCATGTTTTTGATGTTAGCAGCTGCAGTTTTTAAAGTCTAAAGTTCTGTTTATTAGGACAATCGTACTCCGGGTTGGTGTCTGAGCGAAACATATTTGAAGTGTGGAATGAACCCAAGAGAGGATAACGTATGGATCCCTGATGACACCTACTACTGCAAGCTGATTGGACGCCTTGTAGACAATATCCTTTAATAACAGATGTGTCACCATAGCAACATTAGGCTGACACTACTAGCCTTGTTGTACCTTGGTAACATTGATATTATATTTCCCTTAATTGATTAAATTAATCGTTTTAGTTTATATTATTGTATCCCAGGGTTTGTTTAAATGTCTTCTGTGGTTAGACCAGGAATGTTATAAATATAAGACAAAAAAAAAACATTTCTTCCTTCAATGGTCTTTCTTTTTGTCCTTAACTCTTTCCTACCCATGGCAGGAAAGTCACCAGGCCCCTTCCCCAACTGTGACTGGAGGTTCAACGAGTTCCCCAACCCCGCAGCTCACGCCTTGCACGTCACTTGTGTGGAGCTGATGGCTTTGTCCGTCCCAGGAAAAGATGTTGGCAACGCTTTACTCAACGTTGTGTTGAAGAGGTGCGACTAGATGATCATTTGTGGCAAAACTGTGTCCTGTTTGTCGGCTGATTTTTGGCTTTTAGCTTTATTGAAATGCTGTAAATTTTTCTATTTTTCAACCTTGTAGTCAGCCTCTGGTTCCCAGAGAGAACATCACAGCTTGGATGAATGCAACCGGGCTCGTGATTACTGCACTTCCTGTGAGAAAATGAACACAAGTCTTAACTTTTTGACAAAAAAATCAACCCCAGAGATACATTCTCTATGATCCGCTTCTGGTCTTTTCTTCAAGGAGCCCTACTGGATCGTCCTCCATGATCGCATCGTGTCTGTGCTCAGCTCTCCAGCTCTAACATCGGAGACGGAGTGGGGGGATTATCCTTTCGCCTTGCTCGACTTCACTGCCTGCCACCAAAGCTACAGCGAAATGAACTGCAGCTACGTGCTAGCGTTAGCACACGCCGTCTGGCATCATTCATCCATCGGGCAGCTGTCTCTGATTCCCAAGTAGCGGCCTCTCTTTCTTTCTTTGTGTGGTTTATCCTCTAACTTTTTGTCTATAAATGATCCTCATGCATTTGTTTGTGTAGATTCCTGTCGGAGACCCTGAAGCCCATCGTCCAGACGGAGTTCCAGTTACTGTACGTGTATCACCTGGTGGGGCCGTTCCTGCAGCGCTTCCAGCAGGAGAGAACGCGATGCATGTTGGAGGTAAATATTCATATAAAAACAGTATTTACCTCATCTAGATATTTTCATAATAGGTTTAGTTATGGGTTTACGAGTCTGCAACATATTTTAATGTAAATTCATGTTTGTGTTTCAGATTGGTGTGGCTTTCTACGAGATGCTGCAGGCCGTTGACCAGCACTGCACACACCTCAGCTACATGGACCCAGTCTGTGACTTCCTGTATCACATCAAATACATGTACACCGGAGACAGCGTGAAGGAGCAGGTGAGCAGAGCAACGTGGTGAAACACAAGTCCCTCCATTGTCTTTTACAGCAAGAAGATGTTGAGATCCTGAAAAATGGGACAAAAGTATCAGTGATTTCAACAGTGTCTTCATCACTAAAGCAAATAAAACCATAAAATAAACATGAAAAAAAGCATAAATATAAGACATCTTGTTCCTGAACAGAAACATCGATTATAAAGTAGCTGCTTTTGAAAGAATTTACTCGTGTTCAAAGCATCTGGTTGTTGAGCTAAATTACATTTCTGGGGATCTAGTTGAGACACAGACAAATAAAAGCCTTGAAACACAGGCTACAGAGAAAAATAAAGATTATTTTTAGTCCTTATGATTGTGTAATTACTGTCAGATTATACTTTATTTAACAGTGTTTTTTTAACTGCTTTGGTCTTATTTTATAATTCAGTATTTTCTAGTTTGTTCAGTAAAACAACTCATCAGTTTGAGAGCTGACACCAGAAATAAAAACTTGAAATTAGAGTTTCTGTTTGGTCAAAAGTTTGAACTCTAAACAAGTTTCAAATAAATCAATTATTGAGCAGAAGACAATATGTGAAAAATGCATTAAAAATTAAGTGAGTAATTAAGTGACTCAGCACTTTCTTTTAGTCACAGCATTAGAGAAATAACTGTAGAAAGTTCAAAATGAACAATTTCTTGTTTGTATTTATTTTTATATGATTGCTATGCTTCTTATGGGTGTGTCTTCATGTGTGTGTGTGTGTGTGTGTGTGTGTGTCTCCAGGTGGAGAAAATCATCATGACTCTTCGTCCAGCGATGAAGCTGCGCCTTCGCTTCATCACTCACAGCAGCATGATCGAGACTTCCTCATCGGCCGCCATCAGCGCCTCCGTGTCCTCCGTCGCCTCCTCTTCCTCCTCCTCAGGCACCCCTCAGCCCCCGCCCTCCTCGCTCCCCTCCTCCAACGCCGCAGCCTCTCCCTCCTCCTCTTCCTCCTCGCAGCACACACACACATCTTTGTAGATCATCCTCGCAAAATAGAAATGTGCGATCATGGAGGTGGACTCAAAACACATTACATTTCAGTTTTTGAATCAATGTGAATTTAAGGGTTGTTTTGTTATCGTTTATCATATCTTTGTATACAAGAAGAGGTAAACAATTAGTTTAGCTCTAACAAATATCAGTGCTCTGAAACAGGAAGTGGACTGTACAGTATGAAATGTTTCTCTTGATCTAATGTAGAAAAAAGTAGTTTTCTTGTTTTTCAATATGGTATCTTTTATTTTGTAGACTTTTTATATTGAACATTTTATTACTCTATTAAAGACTGTAATACAAAATGTATTCGAGCAAGCTTTATTGAATGAATGTTTTGCAGTGTGAATATTAAACCCTTTTTTTTTTTTTTTGGGGGGGGGGGAATTTTTCTTTTTTGGAATTTAATTTTTTTCCACCAAGTGCAAAAGCCACAGCTCTCCTGCTGATCAGAGCTGCTTGTCGGTGAATCAGGTGTGAACGAACAAACGTCCTGTCAGTTCAGTTTATCCTCAACCGGCTGTCCTAGGAGAAACACCTTTTCAGCAGGTGAGACATTCAGGCAGGTCATGTTCACTGTTAACCCTCTGTGTCCTGATTATATTCAGTATGACAGTCGGACACCAGGAGGGGGAGTCCATCAGTCACATTCCTCCACTCTTACAACGAGTAATTAAATTAACCACTTTTGTCACTTTTTTTGCTGCTTCTGTTTTTGTTTTTATTGTTTCTGGCTGATTTTTATGATCTATCCACCCACCCATCCATTTATCCATCTATCCACCTAACCATCCATCTAGAAAAGGATTCCTCAAATATATTTGCTCCCTGACTTCCTCTAGTTGCAGAGCTGCTGATAGTTGTTTTTCCTCATAAGATTAAACTCCCAGGTTAATGACCAAGTTGGTAAACAATCACAGCTGATGATCCAATCCATTTATACAAATCAAATTGTTAAAAAGGTTCAGAAAGTGCAGATAAAATGGATTTCCAGGTTTGACAAGTGAATGTTGGATGGAAAACAGACTTCGTTAAGCCTTTAGAGGTCAGGAAGAACACAGAGGATTCTCACTGGTGTTAAATTTCTGTTTAATATTGATCGTGAAGATGAAGGCTGGAGCTCAAATCCGGGGCCAGGTTCTGCTCTTTTCACTCCTGACTCCTTTAATGTCTGAGACTTAAACCCAGAAAATCTTTCTCGAGGTTGTGTCAGAATAAACAAGTCAGCAAAATAAATGAAAATGTTGATTTTTGCTGCAATTTCGATTTGCATACAAAAATTAGTCGACAGAGACAAACAAAACAACCATTCTTAAATTCAGAGTTACCAATTAACCTAACAATGAGAAGGGGGTCTCTGCAGTCACTAAGTGGGGAGGAGTTTGTCTGAGACATGATTGGTTTGTTTGACTTTTGTGGGAGGAGTTTGTCAAACAAGTCATTGGTCGGATTGACTAATTTGGGTGGAGTTTGAAGAACTATTCGGTTGGCTGAACACTGGGAAGCTGGTGGGACATTTAGCTCAGACAAAACGGCCTGAAAGCGCCTATATTTTAAAATATATTGATTTTATGCACAACTGGTCAGAAAGGTGCTATCCGCACAAAATTTGAACGCCGCACATGTTGAGGGAGATTTCGGCTCAGTCAAAACATCCCTAACCCACCAAGAAAGAGAGAGCTATTTTCAAATATTAGTCATAGATGCAGACAGGAAGAAATTTACATGTTCACAATAGTTTTACTAGTATTACCATTACTTTATCTTTTAACCCCACAAGACAAGTCAAACTGACCAATCATGGTTTTGCCAAACTCCGCCTACACCTAAGAACCTCAGCCTATCACGTTTAGGATAAACCCCGCCCACACAACCAGGAAACTCCCCCCATGTACTGTAGAGACTTGCTTAAAATCCTTATAAATTCTCATTGAATTTGTCTATTTTTTTGTCTGCTAGCTGTTGGTAACTCCCTTCATACATTATTTCTCATCATTGTAAAGCTTAGTCATCCCCCTTTTTTTAAAATAGGGCTGAAATCCCTGATGTCATCACTTCAGACCAATAAAAATACTTTTCGCAAACCTTTTGTAAACAAAACCAGCTTGTTACCATTCTAAAGGACTGCCCTACAAGCTTGGATCAGACGTCAACACTCAATCCGATGGAGGGAGCTGACGGATTGTAGACAGGCACGAGAACTAATAAACAGCCC
>JARVJO010000039.1:8519154-8536818 GCA_031762555.1 Cynodonichthys magdalenae
GGGGTGTTTGTTTGTGTGTGTGTGTGTGTGTGTGTGGGGGGGGGGGGGGTTAATGGAAGGAGAGGAGCAGAGAGGAGGGATGGATGGCCAGAGGTGACAGCTGAAGCTGTTGTCCCTGCAGCTGGTGTTGATTGTTGCTCCCCCTGACACATGATTGAAAATCTCACCTGTTTCAGTCTGGAGGAGCAAAAATAAATAAATAAATAACTGAAGATAAAAAAAAACACTCCATAGAAAGCAGTTTCGACAATGATTAGTGAAATACCCCCCACCCAAGTAATGCTAGTCCCTTTATTTTAGACACATTATGATTTATAGTAAAACAAGTAGTGTGTAGGCATAAAGCAAATAATAAGCAAATATTTCAAAACCATGTAGTTCCAAAAAAAAAAATGTTTTTTTTATTAACATCATAGTAACTTAGTAGAAGTATTGCAATTTAACCGTAATCATCTTTTTCTAAATTCTAATCAAGTACTTTTACTGCTAAAATGAGGAATATGAATTTCTTCCTGATTCTCTAAACTGAGCTTTCTCTAACCACTATCTATTGCAGGTAAGATAGTGACTACTGCAAACGTCTCTACAGAAACAAGCTTCAAATCAACATGAAAGTTTAGTAAATATTAACCATCCATCTATTTTTTATTACCCACTTCTCTTCAGGTTGAGTGGAGCTGGTGTCTGTCAGTCCCTGTGATGGGTGAGAGACACTGGACAGTTTGTAAGTCCATCACAGGGACACATGGAGATAATCGTTCGCACAGAGACGATTTCGAGTTACCAATGAACCTGACATGCAGGCTTTTGATCTGTGGGAGAAAACTCCCTGGTGCATGGGGAGAACTTTATAAATTCCACCTAAAAGGTTTTCAGATGGGAGGCGATCCTGCAGCCTTCTCCCTGTGAGAGCTCTAATCCCTGTTCCACCCTAAATATTAACCACAGTGTTCATTTAACTATGGAGGATTGTGCCAATTAAAAAAAAATATTTGGTTCCAGTGAAACTGTCCAAGAAGTGAAGCAGTTTGGCTAAAATGTTCACAGCATATGTTCAAACTAATATCTAATCTGTGATGAGGATTTCACTGCAACTGTCGCCTTTAATGAGGCCATTTATGTGATTCCAAATGTCCAAAATCTGCCACAAAAATCCATGTTTATCTTGAACTGCTCTGCTAACAGTAATGAGGTGTTTAAGGAAAAATTATTTCATAGTCTTACATTTTTGCAAGGTGTCATAGTTTAAACTCGGTTACTCAGTGAAATGTTTAATTTGTGGGTTTTTTTAGTAACCGAATATGTAAAACAGCAACTGGAATCTGGTGTATTTCTGCAAATTGCACTTTCTAGCTGCAAGTTTGAATTGTTCAGTGTGGCTGACTACAGCTTACTATCAGTTTGTCAGCAGATGATGATTAGAGCTGCTGTTTGTAACAGATTAACAAACAGCCAACATGTTTTAATTCAGCTTCAGGGAGAATAACAATGCCATTTTATTTAGACTGATACGGTTTGTTTAAATGAAAGATTTGAAATGTATGGAGCTAATTTGGTGTCCAGTTTCAATTTAGTTATTCAGTTTCAAATTGGTTTTCAGTTCCAGAGGTTTTCTTTCAGTTTCAATTTATTTATTTATTTATTTATTTTTTAACAAACTTCATGACCTCAGTTTAGCTCCATGCAAGTATTTTTCTAAATCTACAGGATGAAATCTATTGGAAACTTTGTTACACAAAGATTGGAGTTAAAATCATGTGAAATATTTTCCTTTTTTGGCCTGATCCTGATGCCAGCATGAAGCAACTAAAGAAGTAAATCAGTAAAAAATTAAATACCTCAGATAAATGGGGATCGATAACAAGGACAAAAAAAGCATAAAATATTCACTTTTACATCAGTCCACCTCAGTGTGATCAAACTTTGTCTCCTTCCCTGCTGAGCTTCTCTCAGACAAACAAAGCTTCAACATATTGGATGCACTGAGCTGTTTGTTCAGAAGAGGTCAGTCAGTGTGTGTGTTTACCCGCCTGAACAAACACTTCATTATGAGTCCCATCTCCACACATGTGACTTATTTTTACACCATCAACAGTTCATGTTTACTGGAGAAGTTGTGTATTTTGTGCTTTCAGCCAGGATTATTTTATTTAATTTCTGTTTCCATTTGCAGCGAGTTATATTTGGCTCTGCTCTGGGATCTCCCTCCTTCCCAAATGTTTTTGTGTGTGTAAGCCGTTACAAAGACCCCCTTTGGGCTACAGAAGACTGCAGGCACAGGCAACAATGAACATGACATTGATTAAGTCAGACACAGCTTGAAAACGGCTGTAATGTTGCTTCTTGTGAGAAAATTTGAACATAGGTGCACAGATTAGATGTGGAGGCTGACGGCAGGCTGTGTACAGACGCGTCTGATCAGATAAACACCTGCAGGATGCTTAGGGAGCCAATCTGTGCCTGAAATGAAATGAGAAATGAAATAAACAAGTCAAAAACAAAAAAAGTGGCCAGATGTGTGAAAGTGAAATTTTCAATAAATTCAACTCTTCCTCTTTGTTGTGAAAACAACTTAAAGCAACATTACCCACATGAAACAAGACAAAGTTTTAACAAAGATTTATTAAATTCATTAGAGTTCATATTTTGCATGTGTTAGTATTGATTCAGCTACCACCACACCAAATTATAGCTCAATATTTGTAAACATATTTGAGTTATAGCTATTTTTTTGTTTGCTAACGTAGCCTAGCTGTGGTGGCCATCTTAAATTAGGTTGAGTCAAGAAGATAATCAGTTGTACATGTAAATACAGAAATTATTTTCTGATAGTTTTATCAAAATCCACCTAATGGTTCTTGAGCTATTTTGCTAACAGATGGAAAAATTGTCACTTTTACAAGAAATATAAATTTTATTTATAAGCTGTGGATCAAAATCAATGATTAACACACTGATAAAGAATCGCTTGCATGTTCCGTTTCTGTTTTTTCAGAACTTAGTTCAGGTTCTGATTGATTTTCAGCTCCATAAAAACATTGTAGGCAGTTTCATTACAGTCAACCTGCTTTTCTCTGTTTGTCAGTGTTCTGTTCCTTACATGTTTTATAAAACATGTCCACGGTTCTGTTCAGATCATCTGAAGAGATACTTTAAAACTGACTCTGACTTTTAACCCTTTGTTTTCTATTGTAGTCACTTAAGGTCTGCAAGGTGTAAGAACAGATCATTTTTGGGAAAGTTTGTGGCAAATATCTTTTACTTTCTTTTTGTGCATGTGTTGAGAATTACTCACAGCTACCACCACATCAAATTTCAGCTCAATATCTGCAAAATGACCTGACTTAGAGCCATAGTTTGATTTGCTACGTTTGATTAGCTGTGGTGGCCGTCTTGAATTGCACTGACTCCAAAAGAAAGAATAAATGTGGGCAAATCCCAACACATGACTCTTAACCTGATGTCTCTGACCTCCAAGGAGAATCAGACAAGGTTAGAGAGACTTGTCAGATAAATCTTGCTGCACTCAAGACTGGAATAAAAATAGACCACGTTGAGCTCATTAGATCCGAGCCCGGGATGTTTTGGACCGAGCTAAATTATATTATTCGATCAGCGATGCTCTAAAACCTGCAGCTTTTTATGTGAGCCAACATTGTGCTTCCCCACTCCTCCGATGAAATGATGCACAACCAGCGACAAAACATCTTTATTCCCCACCGCTGTGTGAAAATCCAATTCATTAAAATGATTGCTGCCTTCATTAGCCACATTCCTGGACCACCCCAACCCCCCCGCTTTCAGCCTCTTCAGTGGTTTTATTCGCAAATATCTCTGCTGATTACCAGCTCTGTTACAATTGTCTAAAAGTAGAAAATGTCAGTGGATATGACCTTTTTATTTTACTCCAGCAGGCAATAAGTTCCAGTTTAAAAATAAAAATCGAAGATGAAATAGTCTAAATTTAACTGAGCTGAGACCAAAGAAAAATATGGGGCACAAGTGTACAATAAAATGTTAAAAATGTCAATAACAGTTTCATTATTTAGCTCACTGTTCTTACATTTTCCTAATTTTTACTAAATGTTTGATTTAAATGTGAAATGTTATGTCTAAATCTAAATGTAAAAGTGAAGGCATAAATGTTGCAGCGAAATCATAAAGTTTACACTTAGGAATCTCGGAATGGAACACAGCCTTTGTCATTGCCGCATAGCTTTTGTTGTGACGTCATCATTCTGTGACAAAAGCAAACACTAATGCTGCTAATGCTGCTTAAAATAGCAATAAAAATCTAAATTCACAATGTGTTCTTTGAAAATAATATGGAGGTCCCGCAGTTTGAAGTGCAGCTCAGACACCAGCCGTAACTGGATGTTGTCTTGTAGGGGAGCATTAGCACTGCTAACGCTGCTAACTTAGCAGTGTTAGCTTTTGCTATTGTCTCAGGGTGATGACGTCCTAACAAGAGCCCATAGCAAAAACTGCAAAGGCCACACTCTATTCTAAAATATGTAAACTTCAACATTTAACTTTTACATTTAGATTTACGATTTAATATTTAGCCAACATATATTTTTTTTTATTTAAATGTAATATTTAGTAAAAAACAAACAAAAAAGCAAAATGTAAGAACAGGTGACAAAATAATAAAAATGTGTTAGTGACACTTTTTTATTGTTTTATTTTACATTTAGTGCTCCAAAGAAATGTGACAAAATGGGTAGAAAGCAAGAATGTGTTTAACTTCACGGTAGTGACACCAATGTTTATCACTTTAAGTAAAAAAAGCGACTTCAGGCAGTGTTTCTGCAGCTTGCTATGCACAGTCCATTGTTTACACAGCTGAGGAGCGTTAGAACAAATCAGCTGCTTCAACCCTTTATAGGTTCTCTAAAGGCTGAAATAAATACTGTCAGTGAAATGTTCTTAGAGTTGAAAAGGAGCCATAAACAGTGGAATAACTCAGCTGACTCTTCTGTTACATATATATTTAGATAAACTGTGTTTAGTGTGACATCAGACACAAGTGGTTCCAGATTTAACGTTAGTTCTACATTTCAGGAGAATAAACATCCTCACCAACATATAAGTGCAGAGAGTTGGAAACAAAATGAAAATGCATGTGTTGAAAGGTCATATGACTGTTGTGATGATAGATTACAGAGCTGGTGGTACAAATACGCGGCTGGTTCTGTGTCAGTGGGGTGTGGAACAGAAAACGGAAAGCTACTGTTAGCTTGTTGTTGTGTAGTTAAACTTGTGTGGAAAAAAAACAAAAAATTGTACAGTCGTTGCAAACGTTTCACATAAAGTCAATCTCATCTGTTTAACAAAACATAACATAACCCCCCGCCCGGTGGAGAAACCAATCAATGACAGCAGTAGCTGATATCAAATTGGGCGGAGCAGTCTAGCCTGGATAGAACCACGGGTCCTGGGGTTCCAGAAATCGAGTTGGAACTGGGCCATATGGGCTAATGCAAACACTACCCATTTATTCTATGCAAGCCCTGTGCAAATTGTTCTTTAGGCATTTTCCTCTGGTTTTGTAAACTTGCAGTCCATGGCTCACTGCTGAATCCCAATCGATGTTTGGCCAAGACCCTCCCCCATCTTAATTCTTATTGGCTAGAAGGCCTATCTAGTGTGGTTGAGAGTGAAAGCTGCACCTAATCCAGAAAAAATGTCTGTTAAATCTCAGCAAATCCAAAGACGAGCAGAAATGGGGTGTGGCAAAACTGAAGATGTCGTTGAAACAACGCCCCGACAGCTAAAAACCTGCTGCTAGATGCTCCGATAACACCCAAGGCTTCATTTGTGAGGCACAGTCCTGTCTGGTCTATGTGGACATCATTCTGCTCAAATTGAACCATTTCTTCTGAGTGTCTTAACTTTTTGTTTTTTTTGTCAATAAAGAAACAAGTCAATGAAATGCATGGAGTCGACACAACCAACACTGTTGTGTGAATGTGTTATTCTTAAAATATTTATGAATAATGGGCAAATAATTTTTGTTGTATGCACTGTAGATTTCTTTTAATGGATTTGTGTCTCGGTCCTTAACGGCGTAAATTATTCCTGCAGACAGGATCATTATCAGGCTTTGGCTGAATCTATAACCTGTTTATTAAGTCGGTTGTTTGGAGCAAGATGGTATAGCGGGATGAAGAACCAGGGCATGGAGATGTTTTGTTTTTAATTTAGACTCTAGGTATTATCTTGGATGAACTGACCTTGATGCTTTTTTTCCCTCTCCAGATAGAAATGTTTGTTCCATCTGAAGATTGAAAGGATTTCTGTCATTCCTGGGAGTGATTAGAGAGGCAGCATCATTATTTTTAACTAGTTTCTGTGTTTCTCTGTGGGTGGGGGGGGGGCTTGTTCATATTCCAGTCATGTTTGTATCGCCTCCTCCCAGCTGAGCTCTTCACAAATAATTACTCTCCTTCTCCTCCTCCCTCTGCACGCTCTACAATTTCCAACAATTAATATGATGATAATTGCCAATATTTTGTTTTAGCTTTCAGCTTCGACAACGTCTTTTCTATTTTCACATATATATTTTACAGTGGAGCACGGGCATGCCAACTTAAACTGAAGATCAGAGGTACGAGCTTAAGATTTACAAACTCCAGGTCAGAAACACGTTCTCTAAAGGCAGGTGGAGCCTTAAACTGAGACTGAAATAGAAAAAAGTAGAAGAAGAAAACTGGGATATTTTCTGTTGGAGTAAAAAGCAGAGAACGGCCCTGTGAGTTTCAGCGTGTCGACACATGTAAGCAGAAGAACACCTGCGTTACACAACATGGATTCGGGCCAGGGATTTGTTTCCAGGTTTTACAAAAATCTGAAGGTAACTCCGCTTCCATAGATGCTGTGGGAGATTGTGTTTAAAGCCTGTAGGAGCTCTTCTCTTCTGGTGTTTTATTTTTAGCTGTGATCCTTAAACTGGGAAGAGAAGATCCCAGGAACAACCTCAGATCTCAGAAGTGTTCAGGCCCAGGAACAGCTAAGACACGGAGCAGAACCCTCAAGCTCCCAGACTTAAGAGCGAAGTGGAAAAACAACAAAAAAAAGTTCATAAAGAAACCCTCAAGCAATCCTTTGTCTTACTTATTATATTGGGTGTCGTGGTTAGGGAGTGTATGACTTTAGTGTATGAGTGTATGATTTTAACTTTCTGCTCACTTCTAATACAACAGAAACACTGAGCTTCAAGCTGAAAGGTTTTAGAACTACAACATACTTTAATATGACTGGTTTTGCTTCACTGCAGATAAAGTACCTCAAAGTGATGCTTGAGTGAAAGTATAAATTCACTTTTATTAATATAACTTTACTCGAGTAAAAGTCTTAAAAGTATCTGACATTTACTGTACTTAGGTATCAGAAGTAAATGCCTGATATAAAAGGTATTAAAAGTGTGGTTAGAATTTTTAAAATTCTACTTATTCGCTACAAAAACTGTCCATCTAACCAAGTCTTACAATCTTATATCCATCCAAAAAGTATTTTTTATCATGTTTTGAGAAAAATACTAAGTAAGAGCAGAATTGGTTCAATTATTAATCTTGTTTGCCTGGAAATTTTCCTTATTTAAAGAAGTGCAGTTGTTTTACTGCACTGGCAGATTTCACTAAACTTTATCTGTGGCCAGCAGAGGGGACCGGGCCTTCTTCATGGTTACAGAATGATACAAGAGGAAAACTATAACTCGTTATCAAGAGAAAAAGCTCATAAATAATAGTTAACAGTTTCTGAAGATCAGGTTCATTTTCAGCAATAAGCACAATATCATCTGCGTACAATAATATACAGATTTTTATATCATCTACCCTCACTCCCACATCTGCCTCTTTAACTATCATTACTATTACATTTATATATAATGCAAAGAGAGGAGACAGAACATCTCCTTGTTTAACACCATGGTGTTAGAAACCAGCTTGTTCTGTAATCATTTACCTGAACACAAGATTCTGAATTTTGATAGATTTTATAGAATTGTAGAATTTTCCATAATTTCCTGCTTTTAATAACTGAAAACATAACAATTAACACAATCAAAGACTTTCCTAGTATTAACTATTGTGGTTAAAAAATATATATGATCTTTACTGGCTGTTTTCTCTCTAAACCCATTCTGTTCCTCTGCTAATAAATTACAAGATTCTAAATACTTAACAAACCTTTCATTGAGAACACTTGAGTACAGTTTATAAACACAACTAAGCAGATTATTACCCTTATAGTTCATAGGTACATGATCAGCAATCTGATACTTTGGGATTGGTTTAATTATAGATTTTAATAGATTACAAATAAATATACATTCCTACCAGGAGGAAGTTTTTTCCCCACATAAAAAACAAATTTCCTTTAATTAAAACACTAAAGGTTAAAAAGACAGGGAGCACCAGATCTTCTTTAATATCCACTTGAGTATTCAAAGTCGCAGTTTTCTCTGGGGAAGTAACACAGGTGTTCCTTTGACTCGCTTCATGAATATTCAGCAATATGTTTTATTAATTTATCCAACATCCTACAGACTTGCAGAAGTTTGATGGATTCTGTAAGCAGGAGTTCATATTCTACAATAATCACAACACAAACAACTTTAAAAATAAACTTTAAGTGAATAAAGTATTTACAGCTGTGGGCGCATTGAAAGGTTAACTTTCTAAATTTACGTTTATATTCCAACTGAAGTCTGTTTTCCTGAAACCTCACATTACTGAATCATCCACAATCACCTCCCAACATGACTCAGCAGGGTCAGTAAATGAGCATAATTTAGACATTTTTGTTTCTTACAAATATCCCATCTGTTCTTGAATAATCTGTTTTCCAACAGGTGACTCTCTGACGGCCCTCGGCCTCGTTGACAGTCAGCGTTCACAAGCTGTTGGTTCTGTCCGAGTTCTGCTGAATCACACCGAATGTGAAGCTGTCACTGCACAACATCGCAGATAGGTCAGCCAATGAATAAATCACACGATCACATTACTGCCCCCCCCCCCCCCCACACACACACACACCACCACCATGATGCAACATTTTCTCACGTCAGAAGAGAAGCTGGGAAGCTTGAGAGCTCGCAGCAGGATTTTTAACTGAGGCTTTCTTCCATTTGTTTTTATAGAGATCTCAAGAAGAGAGGAAAGCTCTATATAAGACACAAACACTGTGTCCTTTACTTGTGTTTACCCATCTGTGCAGATCCGAGGTATTTGCTTTAAATGTCAGGAAATAGAAGATTATTGTTGTCTGTAAAATGTCAGGAGTTCTACAGTATATGGCCGACGACTGTCCTGCTGCAGGACTCAAGAAGGTTTAAAAATACTCTGAGTTCTTGTAAAAGCAGCCACAAGGAAGGCTGATCAAATCTCAGTCCTAATTAATAGTTAAGCTGCAATTATTCATAAATAAGAACAAAGGATTTCTGGACCTCGATGAGTTAAACGAGACTGCTGAGTCATCGCTCACTTCAAACATTTTCCTTCTCTTGCTGGAGCGTCGTTACATTTTCAATTAATATCTTATCTGTTGAAGATGGCTCTGAGTTATTTTATGAAAGAGCTCTTGGTCCCACTTGGACTAGCAGGAGGAGGGGGCAATTCTGGTCCTCGAGGGCCGCTAGCCTGCATGTTCTACTTGTTTCTCTGCTTCAACACATCTGTATAATGAATGGATGATTACCAAGCTTCTGCAGAACTTGAGGAGGTAATTCAGCCACAGAATCAGGGAAACAAGTGCAACATGCAGGGTAGCGGCCCTTGAGGACCAGGGTTGCTCACACCTGAACTAGTCTTTAACTCATCTGAGTGGGACCAAAAAATAAACAGTTGGTGAAATGGCCACACAGCCATGTTCGACTTTGTGTTAATTCACAGATGAAGCCGAACGTGTCCCACACAGATGTGTTTGTAGAAATGAAGGTAACGTGGAACAAATCTAGAACTGAAGGAAGGTTTGTTGGCATTTTTGTATCACAAGCCTTGGCCTGGCCTTATTCAACCCGGGGCCTGGTTGTGTTTATATTGAGCAGGGAGCCTCCTCAATGTGAGCGAAATCATCACATTAAAAGTGCAAATCTTATTTCGTTTTATTTTAGACACAATAAACTACACCAGACTTAAAGGAAAAGTACCAAAGTTTGTACCGAACCATTGAGCAGTATGATCCTGAAGATGAGAGGGCAGGATGACAGAGAAAGCTAATGGTAGCTAATGTTAGCTTGTTGTTGCTTGCAAGCTTTCTGTAGTTGAACTTGTGAAAAAAAACATGATGTGTGACGTAACCCCCTTGTCAGTGAACTAATTAATGAGCAATAGTAGCTGACAAATCAGGCCGAGCAGCCTGGCCTGAATAATCGGGGTGGAACTGGACTACAAGGGCTAACGCAAACAAGCCAAACCTGGGTTTGAACCCATGCTGAGCTGCTGGACAGGGCAGGGCCTGGCCTTGCAGTGCAAAAAAGAGTTATGTGACCAGTCACATCAAACCAAGGATTAAGTGTCAAAATGGTATGTGGAGAAATAGGCAACTATAGCACATTGGTTATTGCATTTTGCCAAAAAAAAAAATGAATAAAACTATTATCTACGGGTCGTTTAAACAATTTTATCAAAGCAACAAAAAACTTGTTTTGAGAAGATAAACCTTAAATTTTGTAATTTTCCTGGTTATCTCTTTAAAATTACATCTAAAATTTCTCAAACCAGAAATCAATAAATTATCCTGATTAGAAAGACAAATAAAACCATATCTTTGGAACCACTTGTGATTTCAGAATGATGCAGGTATCAGAACGTAGCTTTAAAAGCAGGAATTTGAAAATGTATTTAGGTCATTTTAACTAAATCTGGCCTAATCCTAAATTTGATGTGATGGGTCACATAAACTTCAAGATGTTTACATTTGTAAAGAGTATTCTCGTCTTCCCTGTCTTTACTCACCAACACGTGTGGGTGAGCTTAAAGTGTAAATGTTGGTTTAAATTTAGTAACGTTTTAACGGCGAAATAAAGCATGGAGCAAAGCTGAGTCAGTGTTTCTACCACTAGTACTTTTACCTCAACTCGATCCAAAACATATATTTTTATGAATAAACTGTAGTGGAGCCTCATTTACATCCA
This sequence comes from Cynodonichthys magdalenae, assembly GCA_031762555.1. Classification (NCBI taxonomy): domain Eukaryota; kingdom Metazoa; phylum Chordata; class Actinopteri; order Cyprinodontiformes; family Rivulidae; genus Cynodonichthys; species Cynodonichthys magdalenae. The sequence goes on from JARVJO010000039.1 coordinate 8,530,295, forward strand.
GAACATAAAGAAGAGAACGTTAGTTTTGTATCTCATATCCTGTTTTATTGTTCAAACATGGCAGAACCAGATTTACAACACGCAGTACAAAGATCAGACCCACACGGCATCATACGTGTGGAGAGATACATGTGGAAAGACAAACAGGGAGGGGTAGTTTATTTATTTTTTTTACAGTTGCTTCAACACCCAGCTTCAAACGCTGCCATGAATTTATCCGTACAAGAGTTTCTCTCTGATCAAACGTCTCGTGGAGACGGCGAGAAAAGACACACACACACACACACGGACGCTCAGAGGCTGAACACACAGGCCAACAGGACAAACTGTGGATTAAAGGGGATTTTTTTTCATAGAGATTAAGGATCTGGTGACAGTTGAAGATCAAACTGAAAAGTCTTTAAAAATCCACCTTAAAACAGAATAATGTGCTGCTTGAGTGACGGTTCTTTAATAGATTTCACAGGGACTGAACCTGCTGTTCCTTAAATGTCTCTTGCTGGACTTTTTATTTATTTTTTCTTAACACAAAAATCCAAAGTTTGACTGACAGGTTGACATTTAAGAGACCGTGGCAAATCCCCAAAGTGAAGAGTGGGGGAGCTTTAATCGCCCCCACACAGACTAAAAATGTCACCTGTGCGTCGTCACGCCAAAACAAAGAATCACATGCTTTTGTTTCAGTGACAGAAGGCCGCTTTCAGTGAAGGTGAGTCGATTTAACTCAAAATTCGGAAAACTGTTAAAAAAAAAAAAAAAATCTAAATTGTGCTTTTTAGGTCTTCAAAAATATAAACGGAAATCTTTTAAATCATTAAATAAAACGGTTTGCACATAAAATCATATTTTACCAACATATATTCTTTCATCACAGCAAACAGGTTAAAATTAATCAAATAATCTTAATTATATCATTATTTTTTCATCAGCTGAGAAATTCATCTCTGAGTCTTAAAAAAATCTTTATTTTCAAACTTAATGTGCAATTATTTTTATTAGTTATGAAACAGAATTTTAAAAAATGAAGACGGTGAACTTTAGACCCGAAGAGATTGCAGGTGACGAGTGACTTTTTGTGCTCACCATCTCGACATCAGAGCCTTAATTACCGCATAGCTTCAAAAAGCTTCCAAAGCTTCTCAGAATGAAATAAATACTTCCATAATGGAAAAAAAATACCACGCATCAAGCGGTAAGACTACTTTCAAACTATCTACGAATCTAAATGACAAAGATTAAATCACACAAAAAACCCAAACATTTGAGACAAATGGTTTGAAAAGCAAGAATACTTTAAAAAAAACACAGAAAAGTGATAAAACAAACTTGTGTCAGTTTTGGCACAGATTAATTTCTTGGTGATTTGCTGTGTAACTATTATTTTCAAGCATCTCCAATTTCTGGCCCCACTTACGTCAAGTTAGTGTTTTTTTTTTTTTTCCTGAAGAGTAATTATTCAGAAGCCCGGGTCAAACGAATGGTTTTTATTCTGACTGATGATTGTCTCAGAGAAGGACGAACTTGGTGAACGTAACAGCGTTACACAACAGCTAAAGCTCGGCTGATGAAGGGGGTTAATCTGTTTTTGTAACCGTCCGTTGATGGAGAACACCAACAGACATTTGAAAAGTGTGATAAAAATGCTGGAAGTTGAAAGGAAATCCTCGTCAGCCACACACAGCCAGGTTAACTAAAAACCTACACAGACCAGAGTCCAGCATCCTCGGCTTTGGAAGAATCCTGTTGGTTGAAACAGTCAGAGCGGATCGGGTTGTCAACTGATGAGCGATGATAAGAACAAAGTAAAACACGCTCCTCACCTGAAATTATTCATTAAAGATTCTTTAACTCTGTTTCAAGTGCAGGTGAAGGGAAAAAAAAAACTTTCTACAAAATATAATCACTTTTTTTTCTAAACGGGCAGTTTCTGTTCCACTGAGTAAAAATATATCCCATTGCTGCTGTTAGACGTTTTACAGCCAAGTCAGCGTTCTGACGCAGAGCTACGTGATTGCTAACGAGCGCTTTGTTCGGCTCAGGTGGAACTGGGTTAGCTGTTCGGCAAACTGGGATGACGGGTTGGCTGATTCAGGCTCTGTGTGCAGATCGTACAGACTTCTCTCCCAGTTCGTCAGGCTCTGGCTGATTTCTGTTTTCGGAGCTGCTGGACCCCCCCCCCCCCCCAAGTCTGTGAGTCTCTGTTTGATGACATCACTTCCTGTTGTCTGTGGAAGAGTTGGCTGTAGTGTCCGTCTTTGTAGATGTCTCCTCAGTGTTTCCGGGGGGCTGTACTGTTGCTGCATTAGGCCCGCCCCCGTTTTGAAGTGTTTCCTGTTTGTACTGTTGCAAGGCGCGATTGACGGCATCCTCGACCAATCGCTTGCTGACCCTCAGGAGCTCCGCTTCATCGGGCTCAGAACGACGGCGTCCACCTGAGGGGGAACAAAAAGATGCTTTAAAAAAATTCTTCTGCAACGTTGTCACAAACTGAAGTATCGGGAATTTAAATTTCTGTAGAATACATTTCTTTGGTACCAACAACAGACAGTGATGTCAGCTGTTGTAAGAGTCCAGACCAATGGCACCAACAAACTAATCAAACAAATAAACCTCCTAAAAATTAAAGTTCAGAATGGAGAAAATCAAGATCAGTGGGACAGAACTGGACTTGTGCATTTTTTTAAACAAGAGCCAAAGTTTTTTAAGTAACAAATGCTGTTTGAAAAAATTAAAAGCTTAAAAGTCCTGGATAGAGACAGGGTGTCTGTGGGGTTGTAAATGATATTAAAAGTTGTAAATGAAATTAGCAAAAAAAAATTGAGGCCATTTAAAATGTATTGAAATGTAATAAACGTCGAGGTATTAATTTTCTTTTAACAACTACCCAACTATATGTTTTTTTCCCACCAGTCTATCTCCTAATAATTTCGCCCCTATAACAATGAAATCACTTTTTGTCTCTGGTTAGGGTTAAATGACAAGTATATAGGTTAGTGTTTTTGTTGAGGCAAAGAAGTAACTATGTATTCAGTATCTCTATTAATACTAGACTTGCTACAATAGTGAAGTAAAAAATTACAATAACTTTATAAGTCGCAATTGAAGTTCAAGAAGTTGCCACTACAGTTGCAGTTTGAAGTCATGTTGGTATCAAAAAATATTGTGACAGTATTAAAAAAAGTTTTAAATGGTATTAAATTTAACTTGAGAATTTTTGTATACACCCTGATAGACCACTGAACCCAGCAAGTTGGCAATGGTGGCCATCTTGAATTGGTTTGGCTCCAACAGTTAATCATTTGTAGACTACACTTGTACATGCACAGCAGAAACTGTGTTAATGCAACAACCAGTATATTCATTTTATTAATCTCTACATGGGTATATGTCAAAACAAGAGACCCATCTTCACCTTCAAACAGGACAAATTTTGTAAAGTGAACAGTTCAAGTCTCAGCAAACCAAATCTCCCAAAGTTATTAAATGTTTTGACAGGAACCATGCCTGAAGTCACGCTGGGTCTAACAAAAACAAAGGAAATGTTTCTCAGGGAAGTGCAACTCAGGACAAATTATTGATAGGAATCACAGGACTGAAGCTATCTGCAGAGCTAAACCAACATCTTCTTAACCCAGCATGGAGGAACATTTTGTCAAGAGCTCCCTGCGGCTTCATAGAGAGTTAGGACTGCCAACATTCGACTTCTCCATCCATCGACATAGAGCAAAGATCACAACTAGTTACAGATGGATCAGTGCAAAAATGTATTTATAAAAGGATCTTTCAAGCTTTGTGTTTAGCCAAACATTAATTGGAACACACAAACATGCTTTTTTCTTTAAATCCTTTTAGAGATTTAGTGAACTACATACAAATTACTACTATTTATTGGCTGTAAATGTCATGACATTAAAGGGTTCATGAAGGTTTACGAGTATTATCTTCATTTTGCAGTCCAGAGCAGACTTGTCCCTTTAAACTCTGCCCACCAAAAACAACAAGGCTACAAAAAAAAGAGTCGGCCGGTACAATAACCTCAGCTGACAGTTCTAATTTTCCCCATTTGCAATGCATTCTTTTTTAGGTCAAACACAGGCTTTCCCAATTAGTAGAAGGCTTTGTGCAAAGAGTAGGGGGCTTTGAAGACCACTCTGAATCTTTGCGCTACATAAATGCCATGCTGGTATGAAAAGAGGTACCAAATGGTCGGTCAAACAAATTAATCTACAATAAATTCTAAAAGAAAAATAAAGATAAATTAGAATAATTCAAAATTATTGCATCAGTACTGCAGCTACTCAAACATTATTTTGTATTAACCTTACAATAATGTTTAATAAGGTTCGGGTCTAAGGGTTGGGTTATGGTAGGGTTTTGTCCCTCAGGACTGCAGCTGTCGGTTTCGTGGACTCTACTTTTTCCAGAGTTGAGTGGAAAAGAAGCCAAAGATGACCAGGAGGCCTTATTATTACATAACCAACATGATGGCACTTCTAACAGTGAAAAGCTTTCAGAGGCATGTGCTGTGTGCAAAGCTTGACTCAGTGACTGCAAAAGCATTCCTCCAACCTGAGTGTAACAAAAGGAGAAGCAGGCACGACACAGACAAAGCTGCATCTTTCAACAAATGGGGGGGGGATGTTTTTCTTCTTCTTTCCTTGCCTCAGATTTTTAACTCAAAATTGGATTTGTTGTATCAAACGTTTTGTTTTAGGTCAAGACTGGTTTGAGAACAAAAAAAGCAGGACATTTTGGAACCTTTCAAGGAGGGGTTTCAAGATTTTTTCCAACCTTATTCTATCGAAATCCAAAATACACAAACACAAGTAGCACATGAACACTTCTAAAAGGGTTCAAACACAAACTAAAATTGTAATGCAGGGGCTTATTTTCTAAAATATAACAGAATATGCATCTAAACTTTGAAACCTATATTCAAACTGCAGATTTCTCATCATGTTTACACCTGCTGCTGTATTACAACTCGCCATCTGGAGAAGGAATAAACGAACTGAGAGATTTGACTGCAGATGCCACCTTCTACCAAAACGCTCAAAAAGAAAGCAGACAATAACAGTTTAGATGACAAAGCCAAATGAGAACACACTCACTAATCATAGACTGAAGTGAGCAGCAAAAAAATAAAGTTTTCTCAACAACAAAAAAGTTGTGAAAGTTAGACTGAAGATGAGAACAGATAAAGGAAACAGACGTCCTATAGCTCTATAAATACTGACTTTAGTTGACATTCAGTAGTGATGAGAAACAATCTATATAATATAACCACAGATCTTCACACTGCATGTGCTGCAGACAAAATGGCAGATGTGGACAGTAAAATAGATTTGTCAAACAGACTAAGCACCAGTCAGGAAAAAAAACCTGTAAGACAGACATCAAGTTAATAATTCATGTAGAAATACAGCTTAGTTGGCAGCAAGCTGTAATATGGGCAGCCTGCTCTAGCAGTTTAGAAAGAAAATAATAGAAAATATCTTTTTAACCAAACATCCAGTCTGTCAGGCACACATAAATGAAGCCCTAAAACACAGTATGATAATGAAACCATCATTTGATCACACTTGACAAAAGAAACTCAAGCTAAACTTCCAAACCACAAAGTCCCTCTGCTTAGTTTTATCTAAGAGCAGAGCGGCTTTACGCTCTATTACAGAAAAAGAAAGAATAAATAAACAAAAAGATTGAGATCTCCAGCGAAAACAACAAGGTCTGCTGAGGTCAGGAACAAACCCTCAGGAGAACAAAATGCATCAGAGTCTGTTTTTCTTCTTCCTTGTGTTTTAAATGGGACTTTAAATGTTTAGTTATTGATCAGGTTTTCGACATTGTTGACTCATTAAAGTGCAGCCGACAGCAATGGTTACTCTAACAGGGCAGCGTCACCTCGAGCCACACCTACACTCGTCTGAATATTGTAAAAAATATATATATTTTTTTCATTTGCATAAAATTATCTCCATTCATTACGGAAAAAGCCAGAAATTCTAACTATGATGCTAACAAATGCTAAAAGAACCGGTGTTACACCAAAAGGCTGCAGTAACATTGACAATAACAACAATCAAGTTACAGAAGAAAATATTCTGAGCACGGCTGGAGAGTTTCTCAAAAAAAAAAAAAAAAAAAAAAAAAAATCATTTTCCAGTTTTAAAAAAGTGCTGCCTTGCATGTCAAAGTTTCAAACAAAGATCTTGTGCGATCAATTACAGCTTGCAGTATCTGTCGGCATGACTCTCAGCTACTACCACACTTAATCCTAACTTTTATCTGTAAAAAAATAAATAACAGATTTTTAGCCAAATTTTTAGTTTGCTAAACATATTTGCATGTGACTAAGAGGCACAAACCCCACAGAAAAAGCCTTTACATATGAAACTATATTAATGTGGACCAGGCCTCAGATCAAAACAAATACAGTTAGGTCCATATATATATTTGGACACTGACACAAATTTTGTCTTTTTACCTGTTTACTGAAACATATTCAAGTTATAGTTATATAA
>JARVJO010000039.1:8540212-8578435 GCA_031762555.1 Cynodonichthys magdalenae
GAACTTCAACTGCATCTGAATTGTTTTGTTTAAAATTCATTGTGGTAATGTCTAGAACCAAAATTAGAAAAATGTTGACTTTGTCCAAATATATAACTGTAAAACTGTAAAAACAGACAAAACCTACACAAGGTCATTTAGGAGCTGATGGAGCTCTTAATCAGAAAAGTCAGGACAAAGTTAATGTGGCAATTATCAAGCTCTAAAATGGACAGAACAAAGGGGAAGTCAAAGGAGTGTGTTGTTGTTTGGTTTGGATCACAGCACATTTTTGTTTAGTAGAGACATTTACTGCTATGTTACATTTATCAAACAAGAAAAAACAAGTATTTGAGAACTTGCTGTTCATTTGAGATTAAAGTAGCTGTTTTTGAAGATGTCTTTCCAAAAAAATGTGTCCTTGGTTTAACTTGTTGCATCCCCCCAAATAAAAAAATTGTGTAGCTTGCCAACTATTTTAATACAGAAATCTGGAAGATGAAGGAGTCAAATGTAAAACATATTTTATGGCACTTTATGGTCAAAAGAGCTGCTTACCAGAATTTTAGGGCAAACATCACAAAAAGTAATTAATAAACTAGTGACTGAACATTCCAAACACAAGGCTGGGAATAAAGCTGAAGACACTAATAATTTAGATTCTGATTAGTTTATTTTTAAAGTGCCAATACAAATAAAAAAATGTAATCTTGGGACGCTACAAGAACAACTCCAGATCATAAATCTGAATTAATTACAAACTGTCAGTTCAGTCATGTTATAAAGCAATGCAGTCAGAATCAGTATAAACTAAAATGACAATAATAGTCATCTTTTTAAGGAAACCAGCATCAAAGCTTCACTTTGGCACAATCCTAAATCATGAGGTGACAGTGGGAAGAAATTACTCCCTTTTAACAAGAAGAATCCTCCAGCAGAACCAGCAGGATCTGCCTCAATAGGCTATAAAAGAAGGGTGATAATGTAATAGTCTGTGTGAATGTGTTTGTCTGTTAGCAAAATATCTCAAAGCAAAAGTCTAATTTTAATGAACTTCTTACAAAGAAAATTGGATGTAAATATATATTTGATTACCTTTCAATGATGATATTAAGCTAATATTTGGTGTGGTAGTAGCAGAGACTCAGCCCCATCACATACTATAATTACAAATCACGTGAGAGCTTGGCATAAAACATTGTGCTGATTTTCTCACTTTATTACCCACAATAAAAGTGTACAATACCTACAGTACTGACCACTGAAATCATCTCAAGGTATCACCATCAGCGCCAAAACTTGCTAACTTCAGCATTGTGTGTTTAGGTTGTTTTTGCCAAATTTTCAGCCCGATCAGCCAGGATTCATCAATACATGCCATTTATTTTATCAAGATGCCTGCAACAGCTCTCATGTTTTTTTCCTTTAAATTAGTCAGTATCTAATAAAATGTTCTGTTGCAGTTTCCTGTGTTTTATTGGGTTGTATTTTCCCAGAAGCCCTGCTGTTGTTGTAGTGAAATCTTATTTGATTACCTGCCTCTCAGTTCGGTTGACTCACTCCTCCTTGTTGCTGTTGGAGGAGCCATGGCAAACCTAATTTATCCTAAATTTGTTTCTCCTCGTAAACCGAAGCACATCTTTATGTGTGAATCAAACAGGTGCTCTCGGTGCCAATTATCACATCTCGTTCAGCAACCTTTCAATCAAATGACACAGACTTTGCTTAGGTTATTTGTTTTGTCCTCGCTCCTGCATACAGAACCACAAACCTTCTGCTTATTACTGATGACTGACTGCTGTTTTCTGGGACAACAATCAGCCGACGCTCAGACAAATATTTTCCTTCCACTAAAGAATGCTTTCACATTACTCAACGAGAAGCTTCAAACCTTCTGGTGGTTTGAGGCCAGATCAGATACAAATCAAAAATGGGTGCAGGCTTTTTCTTCCCCCTCCCTACTGTCAATAAAATATCTGGGGCTGACATTTGTGAACAAACTGGTTTATTTAAGCTGTGTGGACAGATCTGATGTTTTTAAATGACTTTTCTCCACTATTCCTTTAGATTTCTATGAACTCTCAAACAGATGACAGTGCAGCGAGTTCACATGCTGAACTCCATCAGTCTCTGAGGGTCTCAGACATCATTTATAGTTTATTTACATCTAACCTACTGTGCAGTGGGGGTCAGTAATACAGCTGACAACACAAATGAAAAGCTGTGATTGGACATCTAAACAAAAAAAAAGAAAGCAAAATAAAAATATAAAGTAAAAGGTACTGGATTTGGGTGTTGTTCCCTATATAAAAGCAGCTATTTGTCTTTTCCTAGAAGAAACAATGACATAAATTCCAGGCAGCACAGTTAATGGAGTGTTCTTAATCACTTCCTGTCCAGCTGCTCTGGCCAGGACAGAGGCTACAGAAGATCAGATCATTTGGGTTAACTTGATTTGAAAACTGGAGGTCAGAAATCGAATCATACGTGAGGTAACACAGTCATAATGCTGTCAGGGAAAATACTGGATTCTAATCACTTCACAAAAAAAAAAAAGAAAGAAAATGTTGATTATATGATCTTTTCTTTGCAATGATTAAGCCACAATTGAAAAATCAGACCATCATTAATCAGGATTGTCTGAAAAATTTTATCCCTTTCAGATCTGACGATGTAATCAGAAGTAAATCTGGTTTGAAATCAAATTTCTTAATTTTTATTGTACAGTATGAGAACACATACTTGAGCGCTTGGCATGGACTGGACTCAAATCTGCAACACAAGCACAAACATGGAATGTTAAACAAGGACAAAAAAAAAGAAATAAAAACAAACACATTTGCAGAGTTATTTTTGTCTGTAAACACAAGAAGATTCTTTTGGAGCAACACAGCAAATATTTTAGACCCCATGGGAAACAAAGATGTTATGAATAAACGTATCTGAATAACGGACTCGCGCAGCTGAGTGTTCGAAGACACTGCAGTATAAAAATAGGAAGCACATTTTAGAGGTTGTTGCATGGCTAAAAAGCCAGATGTATATAAATCACACATGGCTGCACACTGTCAAAAAAAGCTTCGTATATTCTAAGAAATGCAAACTCCAGTGAATGTGTTTTAGTCAAGGTAGCACTAAACACGTTAGTTGATACTAAAATGAAAAAGAAAAAAAACGAGCTATAAATATCCAGATATAATTTCACCCCTGCTGAACTATCTCCAGCTGAGGTGGAGCTTCATGTTGTGAGAATGTCGTTTTTATCTTCCTGTTCGATCTTGACCTGACAAAACGAAGGCTTTTATGATGGCAGTAAAGCCGCCCTCTGTACCTGTTTCTCACGCACACACAGACACACACACACACTAACAGGGACACAGATAAGCCTTGACACTGCGGATAACCTGAATCCACAGCAACCAGGATGACAGACACACGGAGCTCATTTGCTCAACTTGTCTCAGACACACCTATTGACACGTTCAACCTGTTTCCTTAAAGCTTCCTCCTTCCCTGTTCCTACACCTTCTCTAACCACTAACCCAACTCCATTTATGTAAACATTTTTTTTTCCACTTTTCCAGTCTACCTTTTTTTTTTTTTGCTAGCCGTGTTGTCATGGTTACAGGGACGAGAACCAGACAGGCACTTCATTTTTTTGAGCTGTAGAAAGAGGTTGAACTGACTTCTCTCTGGTGTTTTGGCAGGTTTCAATCCGTCTTGAGTCTAAGCATCCTCTCCTTTCACACGTTTGACTCGAGTGCTTTCTACAGTTTTTCTTAACCAGACGGGTTATTGCAGGGTATTTTCTCCTTTTCTAAAAATATATTTCAAAATATATTTTGTGTCCCTGGAATTTAATTTCTTTATGCAGACAACAAATGCTTAATAAATTAAATGAGCATTCAGATTGAATCAGTATTTTGGTGATGTTTTGTCTTGTATTTGATATGAGTTGTAATGTTTATAATACAAATCAGAAAATGACATGGTTTGGTTGTATTTGTATATCACAATTAAAGCTAGGGAAAATACAAACACACTACACTAGTATTGTGATTTTATGCAAACAGGTGAAAAATGCAATACTACTGCTGATTAGTTAATCTAATCCTTTTATTTACCAGCTGATAAATATGGCTGCTCTTTTGCTGCCGTAAATAATTCAACAAAAACAAAGAAATTAAAATATTAAGTAATAACTTTTTTATATCCCTTTATCAACCCTCAAGGACCAGGTTTGAACACTGCTGATCGAGAAAAATAAACAATACCTTCCATCCCCTAAAAGTCTTCATCAGTATCAGTAGGGTGTTAGTTTTTCTTCCATTCACCTCATTTTTCTCCAGCACTGTCTCTGTGTCCAACAATATGTAGATTTATTGACAGCTGTGGACACATTACATGATTCTTTGCCAGATTTTACCCACACATCCCAAATAGGTGAAGTCGGCACTTTAGGAAACTGTTGGCACCAGGGTTGGGCGATAATGGCAAAGCAATTTTTTTACAATTAATTGTGGCATTTGGTCAATAACGATTAATATAACGATTAAAAGATATTCAATTGCACTTGTATGTAGCAGACATTGGCGGCCTTGTTAGTGTGTAAAAGGGTAAAGATTCAAAATTTGCCAAGTGTGTGAGGGGAACAGACCTGATCCAACCTCAGCGTCGAGTTTCTTGAGCCGATTTATGGACGTCATTGTTTAATAGAAACTGATTATCAACCCAACTGCAAGCTTTTGTTGCCATTAGTCAATGAAGAAAAGAGATGTTGGGACACAGGAAACTGTGTCAGATGAGCAGATAGTGGTGCAGACAACAACAGCAGCGAGTCGACAGTCATTCATGCTTGTTTACCCTTCAAAATGTCACCCTCATGAGAGTTTGATGCATTCAGTTGCTTTGACTGGTTTGACAAATCTAATAGCCTGTGATCCTCCATCAGGCAGGAGTGTGTAACATCCAGCTTTTCATACAACCCAAAAAGATATTTTCAGCAAACTTGGGAGTATGTACCCCAAGTCCTTTAACAATCTGTAAAAACTGAAAGTTGTGTCTCCAGCATGTTGTTGGTGTATGTTACAACCTTTAAACTTATTCATGCTTTTATCTCCTTCCTTAACCAATGACGTACACTTCCTGGCTGATTTAATACCATCTACTAAAGTCTCAAATAATAGGTATAATTTAAAACACATTTTTATTCCTAAAATGTTTTAAAACCATTTAATTTCAGCTGATAATAACTGCAGGTAACGCTAACCACATACAGGCAGCAGCTAAAGGACAACTGAAATCCTATTAAATACTTATGTCACTCAATTCATAAGCCTGACTATTATATTTGCATCCAGCCTCCTAATCTGTTGTTATGACTCATTTCTTTCTACCCCATTTCAGCTTATTACCTAAAAGACTTGGCTTCACCCAGACTATTAATGATACATACTTGATAAAAAGGTGGAAAAAAAAACCACAAGGAGCAGATGAGGAAGAGGAGGAAGCCACATAGGAGGAAGACTACAATTTACAAGGGGGAAATGAGAATTAGCATATCCACACAACAAAGGGACATCCAAAATGGAGGTTCAAATGAGGAAAGCGAAAAAAAAATTAGCATTTCCCTCTGCATTTGAGGGAAGAGATGGAAAGAGGAGGCACAAAAAAAGGAAAAGCTGGGAGTTACTGATGGTGGAGCAGTTTCCTGAGGAAATACCAGAGACTCTTCTAGACTCTCTGCAGAGTTTAACGCTCCAGTTCTCAGATTTTACTTTGAAGTTTTCACATTCTGTTTCTAAACATCTTTTCATTGGAGGATGACCTGATTATATTTCTTAATCAGAAGTACGTCTGGTTCATGAAAAACATGCACTTCCTGTCCGTGTGATGCAAAATAAATAAATAAAAAAGGCTTTTCATTCACTTGAGAATAATCCACTTAATTGAACATTTGGCTACGGATATAAATTCTGCTCAATAAACGTCAGCGGTGAGCCTTCATCTGGAGAAAAGTTTATAGGCCTGCTGTGCTCACTGTGGTCCTCAACAAGGCGCTGAGCCCAAACTGCACTGACAAACTGCTCTGCTTTACGGAAAATAATTTAAAGGCAGCAGAGGGAGAAGTAAGTGCACTGTGAATGTCCTCAGGTCTGGATGTGACCTCATTCAGAGGATTCTTAAAAGGAAGAAAATAATTACATTTCTGACAATCTCTGCTTTCAGCCAGAACAAAGAGACACAGTGTTGGAGCTCAGAGATGTGCAGGTAAATCCCTGTAATCCAGAGCACTGACGGCAGTTTTATTGCCTAATAATCCACCCTCTGACAGTGAACGCCATCAAAGCTCTGGTTCACACAAAGACTTTCAAAACAATATGAGGAGGATGATGAAGATCAGCCAACTAATCGTTTATAAATCACAAACGATGCATAGGAATATGAAGCCTTGATTTGAACCTCTGTATTGTAATATATGAAGTAGAAACAAACCTGCTAGTACAAATACCAAAGTAAAAACACCAAGTCAGCTAAATTACTTTAATTCATAAGATGTGTTAGCATTCAGAGTACAAGCTGAAGAGGACTCTCACCACACCAAAGTCCAGCTGAATACCTGTAAATTATTGTCATTTTTCTTCTGAGTAATGTTTATTTTGAATTAGAACGACTCCAAAATCAATTAGCAGTAGATAAAGGCCCAATGATTATTTTCTGGATGTTTCACTAAAAGGACATATTTTTATGTGATGCCGTTTCTTCATGAAATATTTTGATAATAGTTAATTCCAAAGATGTGATGCAATGTGTAGTGCCTAGATATTGTGTTGTGAATGACTAAGCGATTTACACATTTTTAACTCAGTATTTATAAAATTAGCTGAGGTTTAGCCTTTTTTTGTGTTTTAAAGAGTCACTTGTCTGTGGTGGCCTTCTTGATTTGGATTGACTCCAAAATTTAATCCATTGCAGATTTAGACCCAATAATTACTTGTTGAAAATTTCATTAGAATCCATTCTATTATGAGATATTTTGCTAAAAGCTAGAGTTGACTCAATTTTTAATGTTTTTAGAACAAATTTTGTGAGATCAGTTAGCACTCAGAGTACAAGCGGAGGATGATTCTCAGCTACTACCACACAGAGTCTTAGCTCAATGAATCAGTAAAATTGAGTTATATCTACATTTGTGTTTTCTAAGTGAGCAATCTTGAATTAGACTGACTCCAATCAGTCAGCTAAAGATTTCAATCCAACGATTATATTCTCAAAGTTTCTTTATAAACTACTCAGTGGTTGTGAGATATTATACTATCTTGACAAACAAACATAAATGGTGGGGGATAAAAATATCATTCAAATGGTAAGAACCATAGTTTAGAAAAAATAAAATCAAAGTCATACTGACACAATTCATCTTAGACAGTGAACTGTGTTAAAGGGGACTTATGCAAAATCAACTTTCTTAACATTAAATACATTTTGTTGCATACTTTGAGTCTCTAGGAGTGCAGGAAATTTTAATTTAGTCTCTCCCGGTGCTGACCAGATACCTTTATATTCTGTTTGGGTCATATCTTTCAACCTGTTCAGTTTTCTCTATTATGTTTTCTGAGCTAATACATCAGTTGGTAAGTCCTGACCTTATTTAGCAGTTCTGTTGCAAACACCTTTTGTTGACATATTTTAATTAATTTGTAACTAAAAGATTCTGCGCTGCTATATAGTCATAAACCTCTCTATTAAACTAGAATGCACCACTCTGATGGATAGAGGTGGGCGGGGTGGGAAGCATCTTATTTGAATTTAAAGAGACAGCATCAAAATGTGTTGATCTGAGACACACTTTAGAAAAAGGGTAAAAGAGGGGCTTGTGGAGTTACAATAAGGATAAATTCAGACCAAAACATTGCAGTTCCACTTCATATAGAGCCCAAATTAATGATTTAAATATGAAAAGGAAGGATTTAAAAGGCTTTTCAATATTGTCTACAAGGCTTTAAAATGTGCATAAAAGCAGAGCTGCTCTATCCTGGTTGTAAAATATGTTTAAACTAGACAGCATCCTGCTAAAAAGAAACAAAGGCTGTGATCCAATCAAACATGAAGCACTGAAGAAAGAATTGATTGCCCTTTAAAAAAGACAAACACAGCTCTATCCACTTGTCTTCATAGAAGAAAACCAGCAACCAGTATCCCCAGATCCAGCTTTGAGGTGTGTGTGCTGTAAATCAGGCCTGACTGTGACTCAGAGGGTAAAGCTCTGCAATGACTTTTTTGCTCATTGGTCCAAGTCACCTAACTGTTGCCACACAAATTTTTAGAGCGTCAACAAATAATCTGAATGTTTCAGTGACTATTATGGAGTTAACATTAAGAGGCATCAGAAAGGTTGAAGAAAACAGGGGACTGAATGACAAGAAAAAAAGAGGCTGAATTAAAGGGTGCTGGGTGCATCTCCTCCCCTCCCTGCGCTGCTCTCCACGTCTATTTTCCTCCACTCTTTGGCTGAAACTTCTCTCTCCGTTTTCTTCCCAAGTAGTTTACACCAGCAAACCTCAAAAATAAAAGTAACTGAATTGTATCTGTACTGTGGTACTACAAAGACTGACAAAAGAAAATAATGGCCAATCGAGGCTTTTTCTTAGCTGCTGTTTCAGGGCTAATACAGGTGAAAAGCTCCTGCTGTGGTGACCCAAGACTTTCTAACAAGCTGAGTCAACTTGTTAGAAGCAAAGCTGCATTCATTATCATCCTGTCATAGTAACTAGACTAGTAATTATGTGTCATTAACTATCTCATGAACCACAGACTTTGTTTTTAACTCTCAGCATGTAATCAATAGATATACAACTGAATAACTTTTCGAGTCAACCTGATTCAAGACGACAATCACAGCTAATCACCTTTAGCGTACACAAAAAAATGACTAACTAAAGCCAGTTTGACAAATATTGAGCTAAAATTTGGTGTGCTAGTAGCTTTAAAACGTTTAGCATGCAAGGAAAAGAGTGATATACTGTACATGTCTTCAAGAACTGCTATACTTCAACTTGCCAATTTTGTTAGAAGGGAGCCTTCATAGGACTTTGAATAAATGCTACACAGTTTAGGAACAGCTTCAAATTAAAGTGAAATCTCTCTACATCATAACCACAGCAGGGAATCCAGAACCAGTTGTCTACTGGGAAAGGAGAAGTGGAATGAACAATCACAATCCGTTAGAAGGTAGTGAAAAAAAAACAGTTCAACACACCCAGCTGGATTGTTTAGGGAGCTTTAGGATGAAAATAACTAATTATCATGTTTTCAGTCAGCTTGTAGGAAATTTGTCTGATTCTTGGCTGAAAAACCCTGAGAAACACTGGAAATATTTTATGAGAGAAGGGAACTTGTTAGATTTTATTATTATTGTTATTCATTCCTACAGGAATATCTGAATTGTTACACTACTGAATCATTGTTTTGTTGGTTTTATCTTTTAGGAACAACACTGGTGTAAAATCTGGTCATATCAGTGCAGGCTGCCATGATATAATCTTGACTATCAATGTTTAAATTGTTCAATCTCAACTCGAGGCCTGATGACCTGTGGACAATAAACACTAAAACTTTTTCTAGGAATTTCTTTTGTGTAAGAACCACCGAAATCTAATAAATTATTTTTAACATCAAGAGAATGTGACTTGAGTAACAAAGCTTTCCTGAAAAAAGATAGATCACATGATCACATAAAGCTTCTGCCCATGCCAACAAACAGTTGGAAAATATTAATAAAATGCACCCTTTACAACACTTTAGTCTCATTGTTTAAGCTAAAATTACATTATTCTTCAATTCTTTTTGAGTTTGTGTTCTTTACTTTACTCAAAAGCAAATCTCCTTGGGTTTCAAGCTGTTGGATGGACAATAATCTCCTTAATGGAGGGATTACAGAGACCATCACCCAGAGGACTTAATTTATTCAAGAGACATAGTTACATTACTATCAACTACTAAGTCCAACCAATAACATAAAATATAATTATCATTTTCCACTACTTTCGATAGCAATGCCTTAAAAGTATTCATCCAGTTTTTCATGTTTTGGAATAATCCTATAAGCTCAGACAAATAAACCTGAGAGCTCATTTATTATTAAATTTAGGAGTAAAAACAGATTTAATTGGCCACAAATTCTAAGCAAAGAGTTGCTCATATTTGAGCGTATTCTCCCTTTAACCCTTCACAGGCAGGATAAGAAACGTTACAATGAGCTACATTTCCTATTGCTCACAACGATGCTGCAGGACAGTTGTATGCACAGCGTTGTGTGAATGTTTACTCGTTCATCACCTGCGGTGACTGCTAACACCACTGTGTGACAGCTTGTCATATTGGTCATGGCTGAATTCACACAAATCCAGTGCACAACCGCGCACACTCCCACATGCGCGCACGTGCCTCGCTGAGCAGGCGGATGTCACCACATCACAGGGGAAACATCTGACCCGCAGAACGCACAAAAACCCACACTGCTCTCATCTCAGCTTTGTTTCAAGAACACAATTTCTCTTGAAGCCTGTTTGTCCCCCCTTTTCTCCTCAGTCTTCAATCCATGCCTCACCCTTTTTCTTTTCACCCTCCCATCTCTCTCTGCTCAGAACTAGGGCATAGTGGCTCCACTGTTTATAGCAATGCAGCTGCAAGCGAGGAAAAAAAAGAGGGGGATGCAGAGGAGAGAGAGAAAGGAAGCAGGAGAAGGATTTAAAGAGCCTATCTGTGTATTTATGTCTTCAACAGCATGACGCTACAAAAAAGCAAACACGCACTCATTTTTAGCTTTTTTATTTTCCCCAATTACCAGTAGGGTCAAAGTCTACGTTTATGACTTGATGACTAGCATGAGCTTATGAGCAAGGTGCACACACAAATATGAAATTTACAACCAGAAAACATTTGCTCATTTTCGGACTTTGAAATCTTGTTTAATCATTACTTTAACAACAGGTTTGGAGCGATCTGTAGCTTTATATCTGCAGTCCGTTTCACATTTAAACAACAATAAAAGTGTCAAACCACGTCATGTGGAGCCTACGTATTTCATCAAGTAAAAACTGATTTCTGGCAGAGACACAACATGCAGCTTTTTTTAATTATTACTTTAAGACAACTTTAGCTTCTTTCACTTGAATAAAACTACAATAATTAAACTCTGAAGTGCAGCTCTGTTAACAGAAGCAACACAAGACAGTGTGGTAATCATGTTCAACAAGTTTATTGGACATAAAACCTCTTTTTATATTTTATATTTGTATCTTTATAATCAGAAGTTGAGTTGTCTGTCCTCAAACATTAATACTACAGATAAGGAACTCATGCAGAGTCCTGAATCAACAGATGTCCACATATCTGATTTAGGCACCTTTATATAGCACCTTCAAGATTGACCCTTTGTGTTCTTAAACTTAACATCAAGCAAATAATGGCTTCATTTATTGTCTTCATTGGTCCATGTTTACATTCTGCAAATCTGGATGTCTCACTGGACTTCAATAGTCTGCGAACAGTCAAGTCACAGAACAATTGTGTAAACATGGCTGCCTTTCTGTGTTAAAGTGTTTCACTGAGCTGCAAACCTTTCTGAGATATGTTTACAACTGTTTTAATTATAACTTTTAACATGTAAACTGTGTAACACTGGTGAGAAATCTGTAGATTTTGTCTTGATACAGATGTGGCTTGCATCTCTGACCACTTTCATTTTTGAGGTTTAAGGCTAACTTATAGAGATCATTTTTTCTTATACGGTTTTTGGCATGTCTCTCGTTCCACAATTTTTGTGCTAGTTCAACAATTTATACATCAAAATGTTCAGCTTCTGCATGAAAATTTCACTATAGCTTTTGGTACTTCAGCAATTTATACTTTTTGAGATATTTACCTTTTAGGGTTGTTTTTTTTTCTTCGCATTAGAAATGAATTAAGCAGTCTTCAACATCCTTAAAACCTTTCAAAATGTTCATGAATCTTTTCTGAACTTTACCTTTTGCTCTGGTTCCGCTTTTTTAAAACTTTTTTGTGCTAATTTAAGTTTCTTTCTGCTAGCTTTAGCTTTGTCCTGTGTTTTAGCTACATTTTAGCTAATTTCAGCTTTTTGTTAGCAAAATTAACCTTTTTGTGATCATTTTAGCTTTTTTACTGCTTAATTCAGCAAACATGCTCTCTGTGTCTGTGTTAATTTCAGCTATTATAGCTACTTTTTACAGCATTTTTAAGCTAGTTATAGCTTTTTCAGCTATTTCAAAACAAATTGCAAGTTTTTTGTACTTCTTTTCTTGTACTTTGCTCTTTTTAATTACATTCATTAATGTGTTACATCAACGTTAAGCTTTTTTTTTCTAATTTAGATACTTTTTTGGTCTTTTCAGAAATCTAGATTTTTTTTGTTGTTTCAACTGATTTATTTTTGTTTTCCTTTCAGCTAAAGTCAGCTGTTCAAATTTAACTCGCATTGACAGTTTCGCTATTAAAACTTTTTAGCTTTTTCAACAGCTTTCTGCAAAAATCTTTCAGAATTAAGCACTCATGCTGCATTTTCAAAAGAAATGCAATCTCTCTAGTGTTTATATTTTTAAAACATGTCAGAAAACCACTGAGAAAACTGGTTCTCATTAAACACACAAGTGTTTTCTTGTTTGGTTCTATTCATCCTTTTCCTTCAAAGAAAAGCTGCTGTAAGACGACAAAAGTCCCCTGTGGAGTTTTTGATCATGTTTGGCTCATTTGAGCAAAAGAATCATGATATTATGAGTTCATACTCGTTTATTTAGGCTTGAGTGAACATGGACACACATGCAGTTATCATCCTGCTGCTGCTTTCACTCAAACTGCTGATCAACAGCTGACAGAAGTTTGCAGAAACTGTGGAAAAATAAAACCAACTTTTTACTTAAAAAACAAGCAGAAAATGTGTTAAGAGAAAAATAAAGGTTTTAAGGTTTATTTCAAAAGATTAACACAGTGTTTAAATAAGAAACTTTGAATTTAAGCTCTGATTTTCCGTTCAACATCACTTTTTCTTTGTAAATCAGAGGGTTATAAATCCACCTATTTAGTAGGAGATTTGAAACCCTAATCAATATTCAGTGCTGAAGGTTAAGAATTTGTGAGGGGACTATCAGGAGTCTTTTAATTAACGTACAACAAGGCAAATAATTTATCTATAGTTGACATGACGTCATGCAGAACAACCAAGTAATGAGAAAAAAACAGACTATGTTGAATTACATCTAAAATATGAACAATTATTGTACAAATACACGACTAAACAGAAACTGATTTACATAGGGAGACTCTCCTTGTCTGTAGGTCACATGATGCGTGCTGCTGAGCACATGCATGTAAAGAGCTGACGAGAAGAAATCCTCTCACACATTGTGCATCGTTCTACAGAGCATGCAGACAGCACCATTGAGAATATCAATCCAACTGTCCTTTCCAACAACACACGCCCACGCACAAAGACAGGAGCAGGAGACACTTACTGATTTTCTCCTCCGCTTGAGAGAAAGGGAAGCAGCACAGCTGACCCATGGCGCCTCCGTCCCTCTTCTCTTGTTCCCCCTCACCCCGCTGTTACCCCTCAGCCCTTGTTCTGTGACAGGCAGACAGAGAAGTGTCCTGCTTCTCCTCTCCCCCTTCTCTTCCACTCTTTATCTAGTGCTGCCTCCCCCCCACCCCCCCGCACACACACACACCTCCAATTCGAAGGGCAGACAAACCCGGCGGAGACAAAAAAAAACAAAAAAAAAAAAAGAGAAAGAAAAACGCCTCCTTTTCCCTTATGCAGCCCGAAGTAGCCGGAGCAAGACACCAGATGCTGGAAGAAAAAAAAAAATGAACGAGTTGCTCCTGCTCTACTTTACACTGACACAGAAAGGAGGGGTGAGGAAGAGAGAGAATGGGAGAGCTGGAGTGTGTGTGTGTAGGAGCCGAATAAGAATATTTTTTTGTGTGTTTGAAGTGCCGAAAGCGGAGGAGGGACGTGTATGAGTAAGATAAAATTGTGTTTAACTAGAAGAGGGACAGAGGGGGTGGGATGTGAGCAGGCTTGAGTAAATGTGTATTTACGAAATAGTGAGAGCAAACTGAAGTGTGACATGCATGGGAAAGAGGCATAGGGAGCTGTATATAATAGGAGACAGCAGTGTGTATGTGTTAGCGTGTGTGTGTGTGTGTGTGTGTGTGTGTGTGTGTGTGGAGGGGGAGGGGAAACTAAAAGCTCCTCCTACTCTCATCACACATCCCATGCATGATTGTTGAACAAATTTATGATGTCTGCTTTTGACTACTGGAGCCTTTAAATTATTATTATGATGCAAATATTATTTAAAAAAATGCATTTTATTAAAAATGTAATACTGAAAGATGGTGTTTACATCCTGATCATAAAAATCTGACCTGCTGGTTGAGACTAATAAGTCATTTCCATCTGCCTGGAAATTCTTCTGATTAATCACCAGAAAACTATTCAGCAAAACTTGAAGTAGTGCTTTAAAGTCTGACCATTTCTGTCACTTTGGCTCCCCCTAAAGCTGTGAGACAAAACATCACTGTCTTCACAACAACGTTTTTTTTAAACCTCTAAGGATAGTCAGCCAAACATGTAAATGTGAAGACTTGCTGAAGAGGCCAGGATAGACACAACCAGAAACTACTAAACATGTCAAGTCACAAGATACAGCAATGCTACAATTCAGCGTCATATTTATCTAATCTGCTGATCAAGCATGAAATCTCAGAAACATGAATCTCTGTAAAAGTGCAGACTGTAAGCCCATTTTACTTCGGATTCATCATTTTTGCATTCAAGATTTAAAGTTAAAGTGGGTCAGACTCTCTTATGCAGGAGAGTATGTATTTGCCCCTAACACTAACAGCATATAAACCTTAGCTCATTGATCTAACCCGTCATCTACAGGGAGAGGAAGGTCATCAAGGACAAAATGTTGGTTCTCTGTACAAACGAAGGCATGAATATCTGTCCATCCATCCATCCATCCATACCTGCTTCTTCCTTTCAGGGTCAAGGGGGCCACTGATGCCTCATATCCAGCAGTCACTATGCGGGGGGCAGGGTACACCCTGGACTGGTCGCAAGTCCATAACAGGGACACATAGAGACAAACAAAACAAACAACTATTCAATCTCTCAATCCCATCTAGAGACAATTTAGAATTACCAATTAGCCTAAAAGTCATGTTTTTGGTCTGTGGGACAAAACCAGAGAGTACCCAGAGAAAACCCACACATGCATGGAGAGAACATGCAAACTCTACCCAGAAAGGTCTCCGGCCGAGATTCAATCTGGCAAACTTCTCGCTGAGAGACCACAGTACTACTAACTGAGCCACCGTGCCGCCCAGGCATGAATATAAACTTCACAAACGACAGCAAGGTTCAGGACAACACGGCTAACAGTCACACTACTGTGCCCTTTGTTTCAATTTGGTTATTTTATATACAAAAACAGTCTAATAGAACTAGAAAAGGAAGATAACTGATTTAGTTCAAGTCCAAATCTTCTGAGAATTAGCATGCTTTTCCAATAATAATAATATGAATAATTTAAGATTCTCTTTTAAAAACCCGCCCAGCCATGTACCAATAATCACTGACATGCTGTTTAAGTTTCCTTATTTTGTTCTGAATTTTACATGACCGTGTTTGTGTCATCATGCCTGCAAATCAAATGATTTCATATTGCCAGTTGCTAGGCTGGTGTTCACAAACAACAGATGGTGTTTGTGAACACGCTTAGCAATGCAGAGCAGCTTCTTTTGCTGCGGGCCGACCTTCGTAAACGCTGGTGCGAGTGGGATTTATAGGTGCTACTTTGTGCAGAGTTTGAAAAATGCCAGCTGGTTTTAAAACACTGACAAAAAAAAAAACATTCATGAACGCAGTTGTAAAAGATTATAAACAAAAATACAAATAATGTTTATAATGTCTACTGGTGACAAAAGACTAAAACAAAATGAAATATCAAAAGGAACATAACATCTGTAATCTTGAACTGTTGGATTAACAAGCTGGATAATTGTTCTTTCTTGATTTACACAGACTAGCTGCTAATTTAAGCTACAGTATGACTAAGACAGAATTACAATTACCACTGGCTTAAACAGTAATTTCTTTACAAAGCTGTACAAAAGAGAACTAGGATCAGTGGAAGAGCAGCTACCACAGGTGAGAATGACCAAGTGGCTGAGGAAAAGTGCAGGAAGTGGGTCTGAGTTCATGTCTAAATCTCAGAAAATGGGCGTAAAATTGCGAACAAACCTCACAACACAGAACACAAGCACAATAAAAGGAATACCATCTAATCCCACTGCCTCGATGTTCTTACATCTGCTCAGCTGCAGGTGAATGTTCTCAGAGGAGAAATTTGTAAAGTTTTTGAAAAAGGACCTAAGGTCCTAACAGTAAATGGAGTGGTTGTTGGCAAAGGTGTCGTAAAACACCTGTATGGGTTTAGAACAGAGAGTGGCTCGGACACAAAAATAATCATGTTATATTTGTTATTAATTGGTACGTTTTAAAATACAATTTGGAGGACAGTTAGTTTTCTTGTTGAATCCCAACTTGACTGAAAATTTAATGACAGGACAAGTATTCTTCGTGAATTTAACCCTTTAGCTGTAAAAAGGAACAAAGACATTGAAAGCAGGAAAAGATTAGAACGGCAGCTTTTAAGCCATAAGCTCTTAGTTTGAGCGCTTTTGACAGCTCCCCTCAGCAGTATGCCTAATTAGCACTTTACCATTTAACAGTTGCAAGGTTTGCTTTAAGTAGGTGCCTGTGGACAACCAAGAGTTAGTTATGTTAAAAACGTTTTTTTTCTACTCTGGAGCAGTAATGGAGGGTCGTAAACAAGAGGTTAGAGGTGGTGATAAAACAAAAATTAAAGACACAAATAAACACCATTCAAGGCACACTGAGCTCAGCTGCATCAGCCGACACAGAAACCCCGTCTCCAACCGCTGCATTCAACTCACAGCTGCTACCTTAAACACAATCACTTCCTTCTTTACACACAAACATGACAACACACACAAAGACACACAGCTGTGATGATTGCTATATCTGAGGCTAAAGAGTTATCCCTGACAAGGCCTGATTGCCGCTGAGTGTCATTTATGCTGTATTCAAATGTGTTCAGCAACACAAAAATCACAGCCGTGTACACACAGGCAGTCTTCTTAACGCCAGGCAAATCAGCTTATCCTTATTGTTTTGCTATTAATCAAGCTTTGGTAGCGCTTTTATAAACAAAGTGTAACTTGTGGATAACATTTCTAACCGGCAGATGTTTCTTTCCTGTCTGAAATTCAAAGTGCTTCGGTTTTCAGGTCTGTGGGGACGTGTTCAGATTTTTATTTAAACCTTTTTATGAATGATGGCCAAAGGAAACCCAGCCAACAGTGTGGACTTTGTTAAGCTGAATGTAAACTCATCCTGTCTCAGCACGAAGTCACAAGACCGCTTCAGCACACAAAGATAAAAAAAAAGAACAAGACATATGAAAGATTCTGAGACTTAGGTGATTAGTAACAAGGCAAATACTTGAAATTTTTAAAAAATGCTGTGGACAAAGTGACATTCACAAAGAAAAAACTAAATGCAAATGACACTGATTTGCATGAAACTAAAACCTGCATTATTAAGTTTAAGTGCTATGGGTATGATTGTCAAGTGTGTGTGTGTATGACATGCCAGGTATTTTAGTACTTCTTTTTTTTCCTCCACAGACTTAAAATAGCAGTAACAGCATTAACTTTTTAATATAAATTAGAAAATGTTTATATTTACCAGTGTGCTTAGCACAAAAAGTAAGTCATTTTGTGTTTGATAGATTATTTCTTTGTTGTAACAATGCTTCTTGGCAATAAATCTTACATAGGGCACCTGATTGGCAGCAACTGGGGGTATCAGAAGCTTAAAAGAAGTGTCAATAGAAACAGCAAAATAAGCTGTTTGGCAGAGAAGGTTTGGCTAAATTTTTATGTGCAAAACCCAGCTCTACTGCTCATCCCATAAATGCATGTTCCTTACAAACTTGACACCACTTGAAATGTCTATTAACAGGCTTTCCAGTGATATAAGATTTATTGCCAAGAAGAATTGTTATAATAAAGAAATATTCTACCAAAAATGTTTCTTATTTTTTTGTGCTTAATTTACGTCTCCAAATGATACATTTGTTTCAAGACTTGTATAAATATTAGGTCTAAATAGCAACGGTTTGTCACAAGGACATATTTTCCAAACAAATTGATTGGTTCTAAAATGTAATGTTTTGAGGTGATCAGGAAACCGATGAGTTTTTAAAGGCAGCTGTGTTTAGGCAAAATTATTTTCCAGCTACAGCTTTTTGCTCACACTTAATCAATCTGTTGAGCTCAATTTATAATTTTCCACATATATCTTGGCTTCTCTAATCGTTAAGACTGATAAACAAACCACCTTGGAGCTACTTGTTGGTTTCAGCATGGCTGCTTTGTGGTATTTTTCATGCCTCTTTGACTGAATCATCACACAGCTGAGTTTCTGTTAGTGTTTGGTCACTACTGCGACACCAAGTTCATTTATCCTGTTTATATTGCTCTTATTTATGGTCGGCCAACATGAAACGTGGGAAATAATATAACTATGAGTGTTTGTTCCATCGGTTACAAAAATACTTGGCCATTAGAGCTGCACAATGTATTGTTTGAGCGTCATCTCTGCAATGTACGCGTGTACAATAGTCACATCGCAGGTTCTGCGATGTAGGAGGCACGTTAAATAAACATGTCAAAGGACTAAACAATTCATCATTGCACTAAACGGTTGCTTGTTACGGCTTTTATTTTGACGGGCAAACTTTAATGTTGTTATGAAACTTCGGACATAATAATGGTAACGTTTTTCAAAGTAATGTTGTCGGTGGAATCTTGAGCTGAGGAGGAAGGTGACGAGGATCTGGATGAAACCGAGGAAGATGAGCAAATTCACAGAGAAATGGAGAATAGGAGGCAAAATAGGGTTAGCATGAATGCTAATATTATCAAGTGACGGAAACAGAAACTAAGAGACACAGTAGCAACCCGTTAGGTGGCAAAACACAATTCACGCTTGCACATAATAGAAGGAAATGTGTACTCAGGTTCCAGCACAATAAAAGCAATAAAATATAACAAGAATAACTCATTACAGACAAAAAAAAAAACTTGTAACACCCATAAAAAAAAGGTAAGATTGGTGCAGTTTCATTGTCAACAAGCTGACATAAATTATTTAAAATACTGTATATCTGTAAGATAATAATAGTCTTAATCTTATATTCTTAGACTCTGTGTTAGAGATCTAAAGAAATAGGTCTACATATCTGAAAAGACATAATTTTAGATTGTTTCAAGTAGCCCATAAATCCATAAAGTGGTAATGGAAAAAAAAGTACTGTCATTTTTTTAGTTTACTTTAGTGCTAAACTCTTGTGATGCAGAAGCACGAAAAGAATTTTCCATTATCAAACCCTAATTCAATCTTCCCTTGTTTAGCTCAGCTCTCTTACCACCACCACACAATCTGACCTCTTCTTTCGTTAACCTACGTCAGCCTCCATCGCTGTCTTTTTAACATCACACTTCAGTTGTCTGTTTAATGTCAGTTTCACTATGACTCTCAAATTTCTCTCACTGACTACTCTTCTTATCCTGACAATTTTTAAAACCATCTGTTTCAGCAAGCCTATTCTCTTCTCTGTCACTACTTCCTCATTGCACACTTGTTTAATCTCATTTCATCTTCTATTCTTTTCCATCTCTGACTTGTCCTTCCATCTGCTCAGTAATGACTGTGGTAATTTAGTCTTCTTCCCCGCCCTGACACGTCTTCTTTCTGTCTTTCTTCAATGTCACTGCAGGACAGCTTCTCTACACAATATACACCTCTGCAAACTGAAGTGCTTACAGTTTCCATCATATATTTAGATACAAAGCTTTAAGGCTTTTGCTTTGACGACATTAAAAAGAACTGGCAGAGGGGGTAGAACATATTTATAATCTTGGACATGCTGTTGGCTTATGCTTCAATCGAATTCTAGTGTTCAGTTTTTATAATTTCAGGATCAGACTGCAGATGGTCACATAGACAGACCGAGCTGTCGGGAGTCAAATGGATCAGCTGCAACTCCACAAAGAGGTTTTAGCAATTTTACCATATGAATTTAGTAGCATGTGAAGGTCGGAAGTTGCCTGAGACAGACTGTCAATATCTGGGGTGATGCTGGGAAAACACTTTTTCTGTTCCTTGAATACATTGGATGATTTGTTATCAACCATTGCTGAACAATGTTCCTGATTCGCTTCTTTCTAGTTGGGAATTTTGGTTTAAATTGTGCTAAATGATTTGTTTTTCTTCACAATCCTGTTAGCAGGGATTTGTATCAGTCACTCAATCTTTGTGAAATCTCTGAACAATTACTTTCTGCACATGAACTCAACTGCACATCACCCACACTTGTCTAGCAAATTGTGAAAACAGCTATAAACGTTTGACCCAATGACCCAGGAGACAGCTCCTACAGTCTAAATGTCAAACTGTTGTTGGCAAAATACAGACCTCTAATTGTCCACAGTGTGTGTGTGAATCGGTGTGTGTGAAAGAAAAAGTGCTGCACAAACTGGTGAGCAGTAGAACAGCTTTTGTGGCTGCTTTGATAAAAAAAAAAGCAAATTTCATAGTGAATTTACCATTTGCAGAAGCTTCTTGTTTTTCTAATATTCTTCTGTCAGCATAATTGTTCAGCATTCATCAGACAATCCTGACAACCGTTTTGTCTTCTGCTTCAAAATGCAGTCAGTTGTTTATGAAATTGATTTTTTAAACTGTTTAACTAGACAATAAAATAAATAATTTATTTATAGAGAAGCTGTCCGACATCCCAGAATATATGAATGAGTTCTTTAAATACACAACATTAAGGTAAACAAGCAGCTGTACTGTAATGATACAATCAAGCTGTTATATAATCTAAATCCACTGACCATGGTCATTTTCTCTTTTTGGCTCTGTCCTCTTCTAACATCTAATTTGCATGCTGGTATCAGGGTGAGTCACAAGACGCAGAACACGTCTTTAGGCTATGTCCAGAACATAGCTGCCATCTTGGATCAAGGGCAAGTTATATAGGCGTTATAAGCATTTTTGTATGTCCAAATACCCCCATTTTAGATGGAGACCCCTCCTCAAATATGAGGTCTATGGTAAAACCATTGGCTGGTGCTGCGTAGGTCAGACACATCTACATTCCTGCCAAATTCCACGTTGATCGGTGCAGCAGTTTCCATGCTACGGTTGACCAAAAATTACTTTAAATTGTTTTAAATTAACAGTACGAAAACAATATGACCACAATTTTGCATGTGGGGGTCATAATTATCATGTATCTGGCAATGCTGATGCCAAGTCACTAGTTGATGTTGTGATTTTTTGTACGACATGCACACACAGTTCATTTTGGAGCATGGCAACAATGACATCCAAAAAAAGTGAATACATGAACCTTTATTTGGACTGAGGATGAGGTTGGTTTGCTTCTACATGTTAAAAATGATAAGTAGCACCAACAGCATTCTGCTGTCTGCCATGGTTACTGTTGTTCATCTACTCACACAAACGCAGAAAAAATTGACTGCAGCCGTCTGCAGCCGTCTGTACAATTTCACACCTAGGGCTAGGGTCCAAAAACCTCAATTCTGATACAGGAAACCAAAAAGCTTTGATTTCAAAGGAAACCAGTGTGTTTGTTGAACTGCAATGGAAATCCAAAGGTTTCACTCAAATTTGATGTCTTGGGCCTCTGTCATTTAAATAAATATAAAAATAAGAACCATCATCTACATTATTATCTAAACGTACAGCAGCTCTCTGGTCAATAAACTTCATGTGTATTTTTTTTATTAGTCTTTCAAATATCAAAAATATGAGATCATTTAACATTTCTCCAAAGAGTAATGAGCTGCCTTACATGCTAATTTTTACACTACATCATGTTGCTTTTTGGCTGGTGAGTGGGGAAAAAAGCACTGCCAAAAAAAAACAACAAAAAAAAAACAAAACAACCATCAAGCAGTACAGTCTGTACAAGAGAAACCACATCTCTGTGAAATATCAAAATATCACAGGGCAACAAACAACCTTCATGGAAAGGCTGTGTAGTTGTGTCTGTGGGCTTTAGTTGCATTAATACCTGCATATACATAAGCTCCTGCACATAAAGCTGTTGGTGTAACTGCTTTATTCTGTAAATGTTAAAAGGTTGTGACAGAAAATATACCTGTTATTTTCATAAAACAGCTTCACCCACACACATCTACTGGAAATGTTTCACTGAACGGCTGAAAAGAAAAAGACTTCAATTCAGTGATTTTTGTGATTTTATATGTATTTTCTTTGGCTGTTCATCAAACTAAAAAAAAAAAAAAAAGACAACTCCTTCTTAGAAAAAAACCCTTTCCATCCAGTAAAATAAAAATAAAGCTGTTTAAACATTCCTCACATTTTCCTCCTTCTAAACAGAAAAAAAACCACTGTGACATACACATAATCATCTTCTTTGCTTACATTACTGTAACATTCTTAAAGAGCACGTGCAAAGACCTAAATGAGCTTCTCAGATTGTCCTGATTTCTAAATTTTATTTTACGTTTGATTGGCCTGCTGCTGAAATTTTTTTATATGTGCGTGTGTCTGTTAGCAAAATAACTTACAAACCACTGAAGATATTTTAATGAAAGTTTCAGAAAATTATCATTGGATGAACACAGAGAAACTGATTCACTGTTTTGAATTCACTGTGTGGTCAATCCAATTCAAGATGACCACCATATCTAACAAATACGGTTTAATCCAATCAATTTGAGAGATTCTGAGCTAGACTTTTATGTGGTGGTGGTAGCTGAGAGTCATTCCCAACACATAGTCTGAACATGACATTCTGTGATGTTGCATTAAAGGTGCATAACTTTAATATCAGGATTTGACCAAAATGTATATAACTTCATTATTTCTCAACATAAAATTGAGTTTAAAACTTAGTTTTAAACACTTGCATGAAAGTTGACACGCAATATAATTTCCTCAATGCACACTAAGCCTTTAATTCTGTTTGATTTTGGCAAAAAAAAAAAGCTTGTTAAATGAATACAGATTTTTGAGATTTTATTATTTGTTTGTTTCTTGCCACAGTAACAACTAATGTGTCTGAACTACTCAAAGAAATGTAGAAAGACTATGGTTTAACTGAGAATACGTACATACAAATACATAAAAAACTAAGCTACTTTCTTTAAATTTTGTCTTTAATTACTATGTACAAACAACCTTTTGAAAACATAGTTTAAAGGTTTGTTATGGATTAGGGTTATGATGATGGGATTACCCAGAAGGCTACATAATCTTAAATTTACTGTGGAATACATACATACTGTAAAATATATGTCACTTCATTTCTTTAATGATCACCTGCAATACCAGCACAATCCATATACCTCTATATCCATAATGTGCAATAATGACATTTCACTTCACTTTTCTTTACTTTAGTCAAATATTTAGATTTTATTTTTATTGTGCTATTTATGACTGTTGTATGTTTTACTCTTACTCTATTCTATTTCTTTTAATGAGTATTTGCACTGATGCAGGATTGGCTTTTAATCTCATTATGCCTGACAATAAAGGCATTCTATTATATTCTAATCACATCAGGTCAATATATCTACATTAAATCTGCTGAACCTCAATAAAAAGGAGGTGAAATCTGTCAAGAATCAGTTTAACCTGTTGAGGATGTTTATAAACCATTTTGAAATGTAAATGATCTCTTATTTATAATAAAATGACTTTAGCACAGCTTTTTTTTTTTTAAATGTTTAATAGATCATTTAGGAATCAGAGTTTTAAGACAGGCAACAGCTTGAAATAAACTTGCAAACTCATTTAAGGGACACAATACAAGCAGCCTACCAGTTGAATGTGTTGAATTGTGTTTGAGGAGTCATGATGATTATTTTGCCTGAGCCACCAGCCTGCAGTGTGTTTGGCTGAATAATTGCCCTCCCAAGGAGAGAGTGATGCCACATGCTGCTCATCATGTGTTTTGGCCTCAGACTACAGATATTTAAAGCTCTAGTGTGAATGCTGTCCCCTTTTTAAACAAGAGACTTTTAGAATGATTATTTTTCACACATTGACTGTGGCACTAAGTCAAATTTACAATGAAATAGGAGACTGTTAAAAATAGGCAATCCATCATGCTGAACATTATCACTGTGTATATGGTGATCAATTTCATTGTTTCAGTGTTCATTTCAGCAAAAAGTACAAACAAAAACATCAAGAAAAGTGTTTTTAGGCATAAAAACACAAACTTAAAAAAACATTGATGACATAATTTTCAAACATTTAAAAATTACAGCAAAAGACACCTGTTTCTCTCTAGTAAAGCCGTATGTAAAAGAAGATTGCGAAGATTTAGAAGTAGCGTGTCTGCTTTTTGTTTTTTTTCCCCACTTTTCTCCATAGAACATCTGTCTCATCTCAGTGAAATCATAAAATCATGTTCCCTGCATTTGTTTGTGTGCAGAACACTCTAGAAATCTGTTAACTTGAAGTGTTTGTTTTTCCAAAACATTAGAAAAGGCCTCAGTTTTCAGCAGGAAAAACAAATATGTCTTTTCTCTTCTGTACTGTTTTCTCAAGTGAAGCTGAAGCCGATCAGGCTTTTTTACTAACAAATTAAATGAAGATGACAATAACCCATTTTAGCATGCAAAATACAACCTTTTGATCAGTGATGAAATCAAAATACAAATCAGTCAAAACCTTGGGACTTGGGTTTCCTACAGTGAAGTGTAGCAAAACCTATACTGAATAAATTGTTAAACAGTTTTATTAAACAGTACGACTGTAAATTTTCTGTCTACTTAAATAAAGACCACTTGTGCAGCTTAAAAGCTTAAAGGAAACAAACACTGAATTAAACACAGTGGGAAACAGTCAGCCAAATACAGTTTAATTCCTGTTTTTTTTATGTACAGTAGCTTTTTCTACATTTCCTCAAAATTATTTTTTAAGAATTCTAAGAAAAAAAGAGTCTTTTTTTTTAAACCATGGCCCTTATTCTCTTTTGTAAAAAAAAAGAAAAAACTCAAACAAAATAAGAAAAAAAAAATCAGCCCAACAGAATCTTAACCATTACCTCTCCAATTTTCCACAAATTTGCAACCCCATACTGGTCTCTATTTACTGTCACATTGTTTGCAACAGTAACAAAGCAGCTCAAATTCCTGAGTTGTATTGCTTTTCTGTAGCAACAGAGCAACAAAATATGGTTATTTTAACCAGACAAATGTGTTTAGTTTGACTACACAATTCAGCAAACTAAACAGCACAACAAACATTTTTATGGCTTAAATAAAAACCATCTATAACACCACTTATGAAAGGTTTTTGCTCACTTCATTGAGCTGTCAAACACAACTTCAAGACTTTAGCATAAATCTAACAAGTCAGCAACACATTATTAAAAACAGTCTAGAGCTGTAAAAACACACATTGCACCCTTAAAAGCCGTTTACTAAAGCAGCACTCCAACAAGCCCAAGGTCTGCAAGGGCTGCTTATATTCAGACACTTTTATTCTACAGTTCAGCCAAATCTGCAAAGAACTGGCCGGGTAATGAGTTAGTGGGCAGACTGTGCATGAAATGGAAATGAGCTGTTGAGTTTTCCCCTGGTGCTTGATTAGGGCAGTTTGCCTCTAGTTTAACTTCAGATCATGACAACATGAGGTGAAATAATCTAAAAAAATAAATAAAAACACAGCACTCTGATCTTCTTTGAGTCGTACCATCACAGAAACTTCTAGTTTACCAACCCTTAGCAACACAAAATCATCCAAGCTTCACACATTCTGATCAATAAAGACACAGTTCAGCTTTAATGCTAGAAATGACTAAACTACATAAAAAGATTTTAATATCACAAATACTTCTGTGAGCAAATTCTGCTCTCAGATACAAAACCAACATGTAGGGAGAATGTCAGCACTCTGTGTTGGTAAGGTGATAGCGCCCTCTGATGGCTTTATATTTTAACTTAATACAAAAAAGTGTGTGTGTAAACTAACCAAGCTGTAGTGAGGTCTCAGTGTGGTAATATCCATCCTGTTGTTTCTTTTTCAACATAGAACACAAATCCAACCGCTCCACTGTCTGGTTTCCAAAAAACCTGCATGTTGCAGAAAGGTGAGGGTGAAAAAAATGACACTGGGTGTGAGACGACAGATGAGCTTCTAACATTAGAGAAAACTGCGTCCAAACTTTTTGACATACAAACAAAAGTCATCAAATTGAAATCTGTAATCTTTCTGTAATTTGATTTGATCTTCTCTTTCAGAGTTTCATGGTAACCTCAACTTAGAACTACAGAAAATGAGCATAAAAAATGAACTACAATAAGTATCAGCAGCATAAATTTAATATGATGATTCATTTCAGTGAAAACCAAACCTTGTAAAACAAAAGTGTGTGTATTTTTTTTTTTAGTACAACGTACTTGTTTGTGTAGTTGGAGTAAAGGGCTGGGTCCACACGCTTTAAACCCTAAAAGAAAAGGAGAAATGTCAGTTCTTGGTGAGTAAATCAGAGTTTTTTTTGACACTTTCACATCCTCTTGATAAACACGCAGACAGGAAGAAGATAATGACGTCACCTGGCAGGCGCCAGGCAGGAAGAGGCTTCATTAAATGTCAGAGGGAAAATAAAAAATAGATATTGTTCTTCCTCGTCTCTCCCATGGATGAAGCTCATCATATCCGTCTCTATTCCCCCTCCTCTTCCTCAACCTTATTTCTTCTTTGGACATTTCACTTGTTTTAACTCTCTCACTCTATTAATTTGATCTCTCAACCTTGTGTATCTTTCTTTTCTGCTGGGTAGTTTCTCCCTTAAACTCTTTACATCATTTGTGACATGAAGCTCTCTGGAACAGTTAGAGTCAGACTACATGACATGAATTCAATCTGATCAATTTTTCATCTCTTCGATGACCAGTTCCTCCCATGTGCATACCTGAGATCGTAGTTTTGGCGCTCTGGACAGCTTCATAATAGTGAGGTGGGGTTCAAAGCTTTGACAGTCTCTCTGTAGGAGACCCTGTTCCTCAAAACGGCTCTGCAACAATTCTGCACACACAAACACACACATAGACAGAGACACACACAGGTTCAGATTCAGGTACAAAATAATAATCCCAAATGCTTTGCATCCTTGTAAAGATGCATCATAGATATGAAATAAAACCTGTTTTAAAAACAAAATAAACCCATTCACACGTAAAAGCAGCAATGCCAGTAAACAATAAACGTATAACTAATTCCTCTGCCATATTCGTCTAGCTCAGCTTTAAAAAAGATAAAGGGTAAATGAACAGGGTCAATATCAGACAGACAGCCTGCAGATATAAACAGGCTAGATGTAGCCGGAGAGGTTTAGTGGGAAGCTAACAGAGGTATTTTTAGAGGAGGAACTCGGCAGGGAGAGAAAGGTTAGTATCTAATCAATAACTGAGGTGGAGAGCGCAGACAGGATGACACGAGGATTACGTATCTTTTGTTGCAGCTGAGAGTTTTAATTCCCAATGAGTAATCTCACAGGTTAGAGGTATTAAATTAATCTTAGAAGTATCAGATGCTTTCAGATCCTAACTGCAAAAATAAATGAACCTGCGGTTCTGGTTCATCCATCCATCAATTATTTACTCGTTTCTTCTTTCTGGGTCATAACCTACTTAATTTATTAAAATAAACTCCATCATTTCAGTTAGAAAAATAACCAATTTTATATTTCAAAATAAAAAAGATTTTTCAAAATAAAATCATTTGTTTTCTTACAATTTTCCAAAGTGGCAAACTTAGCAACTATTAATTTATCACTCTAAAGAGCTATTTTGTAGTTTTACACAACTACATCAAAACTTAACCCAAATTTTACATTTTGATTTTTCTCAGATTGTTTATCAATTAAATTTGCCTTAAAGCTTACATATAAGCAGATGATACAATGAACTGTGAGTGAGGAAATGTCAATAAAAATACATTGTAAAAAGGTTTCAAATTTAGCATTTAATACATTTTTTCCACCGGTACTTAAAACAATAAAAAGCATGTGAATTTATTAAAGTAAAATATTTTTCTGCTTCTGCTGCTATGCAGAAATAAAATGAGCAATAAAAACTACATGAGCTCAATGTGTGCTGCAAAAAGAATGACGGGAGGAATCCTCTTAGAAATATCGGCCACATATTTTTGGCTCATTTCAAAAACATGAATACTTTCTGTACCACATTTGTCCATCATTGCTGATGTAAGACATCAGACACGTGTCACATTCACAGGCAGAGACATGTGCAAAATGATGACAAAATAAGAATGGATAATATAATCTGACAATTTACAGAATATTTGGTCAGACTGATTTTGTTTTTAGTTTTTCATAGGTATGATGAAATGTGATACATTTGTCATTCTTCACTTTGATCATTGTTTTTACAACTCAGTGCTGCCTTCAAATCATTAAATGTTACTATATGTAAGGCATTAAGTCACACTGCATTAAAATTCCAAAACTATATATGGATTTATATACACACAAACATATAATATATATATAAATCTATACATGAAGATGATTTACACACGACAGAGCTTGAATTTCATCATAGACACCACATTGTACAAGATGTGTTATTGCTCAAAGTTTGTGTTGAGGACAACTCTCATATACTCCCACATAAACTTAACTGTGACAGTCATTTTGAACTGTGTTGACTCCAAATATTTATCAGCTGTAGTTGTACATACAGGGATTACTTTCTGAACGCTTCATCAAAATCCATCCAGTGGTTTGAAATATTTTGCTAACAGACAATGTTGACACTTAACATCACACCTTTAAGGAAAGAGGTCATGCAATATGTAGTGCTTTAAGTGTGTGTAGAAGATACTTTTTGTAACAAAAGTTAACTAAATGTTGGTGAAATTGACAATTAGTCATTTTTATACAGGCTAATGTTGATTAGCTGTGGCGGCCATCTTGAACTGGGTGACTCCAAAAATTAATTAGCTGCATGAACATCCTGTGATTACGTTGAGAGTTTCATTCAGTTTTGTCCAGTGATTCATGAGATATTCTGCTAACAAACACACACACACACACACGTACGTACACAAAAATACACACAACCTAAGCACAATTTCACCAAGTTTCCAAACAACTCCAAGACAACAACCAGGTTTACACTTCTGAATGTGTGTCAGCCCATTCAACTAAATTTCTCTTTCAGAATAAACACTGTACCTAAATCCCCTTATAGCAGTAGAATGTTACTTCTAATGGACAAGATACCAAACAAAAATCCTCCATTTGCTCCAAAGTTTAAATTACAGTTAAAAAGGACACTAAAACAGACAGAAAAACTGCTGAACCAAACTTCAAACACCACTCCAGAAAAAACAAAAAAAGGAAACCATGACATCAAATAACACTAAAGCGATTCAGCTTTCATAAAAGTAAAAAGCATTAAATCAATAAAACACAATTCATGGTTTAATCTATAAGCTGATGCAGAAACGTGTTAACGTTAGAAACCCACCTGCCAGGCTGTCCAGTGTGTTTCTGTGTAGTCCCGCGTCCAGTCCAACAAACACCACCTCCTTCCTGAAATGACTGATTCCTGAGAATGGCAGCACCAGATCCCGCCCCCCCAGCAACTTAACCACTGACGGCTCGACCTGAGCCAGCACAGCTGCAGCCCTGGAAAAGAGAGATATATGCACATTAATACACTCAGCAGCTCATGACCTAATCCTCTTCCAGCCTCCACGTCACATTACATGACAGAATCAGGTGATTACTAAGGATGGAAATCTTCTACTTATTACAGAGCATTACGGGTTTACATGCTTCAGAGCATCAGAGATTTATTTACATTTATCTATAAGCACTCAATACTGGAAGTTAAATTTACTTATTCCTAAAATTATTTAAACTAATATATAGTTTTTATGTTTTCTTGTTAATACAGAAACCTGCCTGTAAACTGCATGTGAGTATAGTAGTGTAGGTTTACACAAGTTAACCTACAAGTCCACTTGCTCCTGACTGGCGAGATGAGTGACGAGGAGTGTGATGTGAAGAGTTGGAACGGGGATCATGGCTTTGGCCAGTCGTGGTTCCTGCTGAAGCACAGCCTCCTGGATTTCAGTCACAGCTGACTTTATCTGTTGTCGGACATATTCACTTTTTAGTTTCAGTATTAGCAGCAGTAAACAGTTTATGTACTCAAACACACCTTCAATGACAGAGAAAGTCTGGATGAAAGGAAAAAAAGAATGTTTATCTACATTTTCGATTAAACGAAGTATGTTCTCTTTTATAAGATTTTATATGTTGTTTTCAACTTTAAGCTTTTAGCTTAAAGCGGTTTTCCCTACATTACTTTTATTTTTATACTTTAAGTAATTTTAACCAATATTTTACTTGTGTAAAATGCTTGAGTTGATACTTCTACTTCCATAAAAGTCTTTTCAAACCCTAGTATCTACACTTCTGCTTCAGTAATGAATGTGAATACGTTTGACACCTCTGCAGCAGATTTAGTATTAATTTAGGTTTTATTGGAACATTTCACATCCGACATTTGAAAAAACCTCTGCAACTGTACTCTGTACTTACTTTTTAACCATAAGTATTTATATCTATTCTTCTATAAAAAGAGAGAAAGGTAGCAGCTAAATATTATGGGGGAAAAAAAAAAAGAAAAGCAGCCTTAATAACAGAAGCAGCAAGTCAGAAGCATGAACTTCACTATAAAATAAATACAAACATTATGCTTTAATTTGACTACTTTAATGACATCAGGTTCAAGTTACCTAAAATACTGCAGGCAAATATATTCAATATACAAACTACAGAAACTAACAGAAAGTACTAACCTGTGTGTTAGTGATGGGAATGGAGACAAAGTAGTTGGGTCGATGGCTCTCTTTCTTTTTCTTCTTCTGGTCGCCATCCTCCTCACTGTCCACTCTGCCTCCGCTGTCTCCTCTCTTCCGCTTCCTTTTTTTCTCAGACAATTCAGGATTGGGGACTTCACAGAACGGGTAAATCAAAAGAACAGTCCACTCAAACTAAAATCAGTCAGCAGTAAAATAGGTTACATTTTAACAAATAAACTATTAAAGCTATCGTTTACAACGTATAATTGAATCTATAATTAGAATTTTTCAAATTAGCAGGAAAAATATACATACATCCCAGTTCTTTCCATGTGGTGGGGCTGGTCAGTGCAAATGGCAGCTCTGACATTAAACTGGAAGAATTCTCAGCTGACTTGAGCAGCTTCTTCTTCAACTTCAGCTTCATCCTCCTCATCTTCCCCTTTGATATTTTCTGATTTGTTTTTGTTGGAGCTGCTAGGAATGGAAAAAGAATAGAATATGAGTTTAGACGTGGATTTAAAAATATGGTCATGTAATAAAAACAACGGGCACTTTAAGAGCACTGTAACACTCTTAAACAATCCTGCTTATTTACGGTATTAACATGAAACATCATTACCCACCCCCACAAAAAGATAACAAATCCCATTATTATCTGAGGTAGTACTTACAAGAAGCTATAGCAACTCCAGAATCTGTGATGCCTTCATGAACCTCCACTGTGACTGGATCACTCTGGCCCATGATAACCTCCTCTCTAACCAGATTTTCACCCACACAACCCTCCTCCTCATCGTCATCTTCATCATCTAAGGCAACTGCATTGACCTCTGGTCCATAGGAGATGAAGGCTGGCTGCATCACTGTTGGCACACAGAGACAGGGCTGTGCTGTCACCTGAAACAGTTCATGTGTTTATAATTACATCATCTGTTTTTCTTTCTATTTAAACTGACTGAACTTGTTTTCACTTTCTTTTTCTTACCTGAAGTCTGAACCTGTGTGCAAGTGGTTTAAAGACTCGGATTTTATCCCAATTCTTGGATGCAGAATAAAGCTTTCGAACTGACAGTTCATTAACGACATTAAGTCTTTGTAAACAAGCAATTTTTAAACAACACAATTTAAAGCTTATGTGACCAAAAATCATAATTCATCATGGGAATTTTATAAGCAAACTGAAGTCACTCCGCGTGACAGTAACACTAAAAACACGAGCATAAATACAACAAACTAATTCCACTAAAACATTACAAATGAATGAAATTAAGCTGGACTTTCTCAAACTAGAATCTTCACGTTTTTAATTTTGCTTCCCTCAAAAGCTAACACCTGTTGAAATAAATCAACCTGCCAAGCTGAAAAAAATCTGTTGTTTCTACACGGGACGGCTAAACCGAGTTGTGCTACTAACTCCCAAAACTTAAACATAAAATATTATACAAAATACTTTTTTTAGCTTATAATATGCTGTTGGTCTAAAAGGCAATTCGGTTGCTGCCTTTAATAGAAATTGTCCAGTCCAAAAAGGTAAAAATATTAACATTTAGGCACTCATGCTAGCTAGTTAGCACCGACCGGATACGACTAATTGTAAACACTTCCGCACGTCCGATTCAGTTTTCCAAAATAAGACGTAGCTTTCATTTTTCATAATAAATGTTACATTTCAGCACGAACTTGACTTGGACCACATTAAACAGTACAAGAACATTTCTAGAGTAGGTAAGGAAGTCAGAAGTATTTTAATTAAAGTCAAACTTTACTTTGAAATTAACAAGATATCACAGGAAAACATAGAGGTTTATTATGTTAGTCTTTTAAACATGTGGACTGGAGATCTTGTGTGCTCTTCAACATCACTGCCAACTGCAGTGTGTGAACTGAACACCCACAAAATGTGCTTATTTTATATCAAGACATATTGGAAGTAGTCCAGAATGTATGACCTTGGCACTCATCAGACTTATTTAATTTTCAAAAAGAAAACACAAAAACATTGTATAGATAAATATATTTTTCTATACGTTTGGAAGCACAGCAATGAATAGCATGACAAAATGAATCAGAGCACAAGCTTTATTAATCATTTGAAGAAAGACAAAATATTCCTGCAATAAAAGGGACTTGGTGACACATTATAAAATTAAACAAGACAAGGTTATAAAAACACTGAAAATCAATGCAGATTCTTTTTTCTGAAATTCCAGTTCACCAAAAAGTTGTCCTACATCATGAAATGCTTATTAATGTGCTCAATTGAAACTTTCTTTATAATGTACAAACAATAAATGAATGAAATGATTTTAAATTTAGTGTAATCACTGTCTGCATGCATAAATAGGTAAACATTTGTACTGAAAACAATTTTTTATATTTTTTTCCATTTCTAGTGCTAATCTATTTTTTCATGTTTAAACATTATCTGACAGAAGGCACAAGAATTTAACCCAATGAGAACATAATAAATTTACTACCCACAATTTATTTATCTACTAAGTCAAGATGAAGTAGTTTTCCTTACACTACCTGACTCCCACTGTTGGTTTTAGTGTTTACATTGTACAAAACATTTTTTACATTTATTCATTTTCATGATGCCTCCTTCACCACAATCAGCATTATCAAAGCAAAACCAGATTGTCACTTTAAAGAAATCCTGAACACCTCTGCAGGGAACAAAGGATGCAGTGAACTCGTCTTGGTTCGGGTTAGGATCTATGGGTGTGTTTATGATGGAGTTATACTTTGCTAATGCTCTTTGCTATATTTAACAAAGGAAGTCAGTAAGTTATTTCGAATTGCATTGATGGCTTCGTCATTTTCTTTGCAGGAAATTAATCCGTTTGATTTCTCGTGGTAGAAAACATTTTCAGAGACATAGACATTTTCCCAGGTTTTAAAAGATGGAACGTGTTTTGCGTCATGAGAATGGTGCATCAAAACCAGAATGACAGGTCCGGAACCTGTGAGACAAAATAGAAAATAAATATAAGTAAAAAGAAGTTTGAAGGAGACAGATCTACCCCACTTTTTAAAAACACACAATGTTCATTTCAGCATAAAAGACCAGGCGAGCTCTTCGTCTCACCTCCAACTTCCTTCATGGCTGCCTCAACATCTGTTCCGACACGAGAAACGACTGGACAGAAGACAAACGTGACGTGGCAATCCTCACCGGGTGGATTCTTGTCCATATTTACCAAGTTCAACTCGTGAGTGACACTTTGTATTCGATCCAGTATCTGAAGATGTGCGTCAAATGTCTTACCGCTGATCACCATCTTGTAATTCACTGTTATTATGACAAAAGTTTCAGACAGAGAGTTGCAACTTAACAGCACAGTTATTCTCACAGTAAAATAAAAATTAAATAAAGGAATACAGTGACTAATAAACTAGTCAGTTGGTTAGAATGATAAACAGCATGTATTATTAAATCAGTTCTGCAGAAAACCTAATAATCTTTACAAAGCCTAAAAAAACTGAAAAGTGAAAACATTTTTTTAGAACTGTGCCCAGCGCTGATAATAAGTTTTAAACTTGAGTCAAAACCGAAAGACAGAAAAAGATACAACAGATTAAATGTTTTAAATAAAAAAAATGTTCAAAAGTTTGTC
This sequence comes from Cynodonichthys magdalenae, assembly GCA_031762555.1. Classification (NCBI taxonomy): domain Eukaryota; kingdom Metazoa; phylum Chordata; class Actinopteri; order Cyprinodontiformes; family Rivulidae; genus Cynodonichthys; species Cynodonichthys magdalenae. Next base: position 8,574,905 of record JARVJO010000039.1, read on the forward strand.
ACTACTGATCAAAGACTAATAATGTAGCTGCAGTTTGAAACATGTAGCATAAACATAAACATTATGTTCCAGAATTTAAAAAATGTTATTTCACTTTGACAGTAAAAAGTGACATTTTACCTTGATGTCTTTGTGGACTTCTATAAAAGCGACTCGTCTCATGTTGTCTGCCAGTGTTCGGTGTCACTAAGTTATCATATGAAACAGCAACAAACATTTTAGAAACCCGACTGCTATAGAATTTAGATCTGTTTTAAAACAGACTAATTTCAATTAAAGATTATTTCTAAAAGTGAATACATATAAATTCTACATTTTACCTTGATGTCTCTGTGGACTTGTATTAAAGCGACTCGTCTCATGTTGTCTGCCAGTGTTCTGTGTCGCTAAGTTATCATATGAAACAGCAACAAACATTTTAGAAACCCGACTGCTATAGAATTTAAATCTGTTTTACAATAGACTAATTTCACTTACAGATTATTTCTAAAAGTGAATACATACATTTATATAAATTCTACATTTTACCTTGCATTTTATGTTGGCTTTTATCAGCATGAGACAAGTTTGTCATTTAAAAAAATAGTGAAAAGTGCTCCATAAATCAAACTATAAAAATATATATATGTTGAATTTTGAGTAGATCAATAAACATTATAAATGATTTTAATATTGAATAAAACTCTTAATGGAAAAGCTACCTTTACCAGTTGTGTTTTCTGTTCGATTAAAACCAAATATTGAAGAAAAAAAGCTTCCAGTGTTCGTTGACGCTAAAGAAAAATGAGTCAAAAAACAAAAAGAAGTATGTCTTAAACCCATCTATGAGTCATTTTGTGAATTATAATAAGACCAGTGTGAATTATAGATTATTTCAAAAGTAAAAACAGCTCTTTGAAAGTCAGTAGTACAATTAAATTAATAGTAGTGCAAAACTGGGAAAAATCTGAAATTTACTTTGTTTTTCTGAACTGGATTCTCTTTGACCATATGTGTAATTTGTTTGATCAAGGGATTCCCAGCCATCTGCTGCAGACCCTACGAGGCAAGATGGCAAAATAAACACAGGAATTACAACGAAACAAAACAATAAAAGATCTGCAAAACAGAAATCAAGCTACAAAGCTTGAATAAATTGATGCTTATGACCATAAAAACACAAAACATGATATTTATTCTAAATTCAAGATTCATAGTTTTACTTATTTTCTGCACAAAGCACAGGACCTTGTTCATGCGATAAAATGACTTTGTGCATTTGTTTAAATTAAATAAATAAAAGGAAACTAGTTGTTGACATCAAGTTTCAAGATGATTTTCTTATTTTGTTTCTTATCAGGTTACATTGATTTGACATATTGATAAAAAAAAATATTCAGTGTTTAGAAAAGGGAGAAGAAGAAAAAAAGATTAAATTGTTTTACCACTTATAGGTGCTCCACTGATGTTTGGTTTCTGCATGTCACTGTGTCCCCCACCAAAAGAACCTGAAAATAGAAATACTCAAAGATAACTTTTACATTTACTAACAAATTAATACCTATTAACTAATACAGTACATTGCAAATAAACTACACAAAGGTTTCCTACACTGCAGTTAATTATGTTGGTAAGAATTTATATTGACCTTGTCCCTGTTGTTGCTCTGACCCATCTTTGCTGAGGTTCTCCAAAAAGTCAACATGAGCATCGAGGAAACTCTGCACGTTGTTCAGCTGAGTCCTCATGTCCTTCAGGATGTGGAGGTAGTCAACCAAGACTCCATGGCTGGTTAGAGCAGCTGGATAGAAAGTGAAAGGTTTTCTACTAGATTACAAAATATTTTTATGAGTTTTGTTTTCAAATACGATATTTGAGAATAGCTACTCTACCTTTAAAAGACTCTTGTGGGATGAAAGCCTGAAGTTCTTTCAGAAGTTTTTGAATTGGTTTCTGTGTTAAAAACAAACAAACAAAAAAACAAAACAAAAAAAACCCAGATTGACCAAGATAAAAATGTAGGTTCTTTCTACGGTTGTTGGTTTAATGGCCTCTATATATAAACACCTGCTTGTGTATTGTTTCAAAGATGGTCCTCCTCAGCTTCAGCTTCTCACGTCCAGGAAACAGCTCATGCAGGTCTTCTCGGGTCAGAGTCTGGATCTCCAAATCACTGTAGAATTTTGCTTCTGAAAGGATAGTTGTGTTCATGAGCATTAATGATAGGTGTGTACTGTACAGCTAAATACTCAAATAATTCTCACTCCACAGCAGCTTCTGTAGTTTTAATATACTGTGAGGCCAAGTAATGATGTAAAAACGCAACAGCGCCTCCTGGAGTCACATCGTACTGTGGTCACAAATTACTGTACAACTCTGCCCACTTTAGTCACGGGTGTTATAACATTAAATATAACTTACGTTCAAGAACAAAGGCTGCGTTTGAGTCAATGCTTCGTATTTCCTTCAGTAAAACCGACATGTTTTTTTTTTCCTGGCAATAACTACAGAGAGAAAGGGGAATAAACAAAACAAACGACGGAAGATTAAATCGGTGTATCTCTTCAGTCAGTTTATCAGGATGACATTAAAGCATGTAATAACAAACCTGGTGTCAAAATCCGAGAGAACGAAAGGGAACTGCGACGAAGATCCGAACTTTAGCTAATTTCACTTTCGACAGGCTAAATAATCAAACATTACTGATAAGCTAGCCTACTGTGATACTTACTGAATGTTGGGTTAGGTTTTACACAAATATGTAAAGTAACAATACTGCACTTTAATTCCTATTTTAGGAGTATGCTCATAATAGTTCACTCACTGCTTCTTCAGAAAAGAAAGTAAAACAGACGGGAGGGACTTCCGTTCTGACGTCGTGACGTAATGACGTTCAACGGTGTGACGCTGGACTACAAAGCCCATAGATGACCATAAAGGCGTAATATTACAAGAATAAAGACATAATGGTACAAGAATAAAATCATAATAATACAGGGATAAAGTCATAATATTATGAGAACTCCTACACAAAAACGTACGTTGAAATGAGGAATGTCCTGATGCATCTCAGTTATCTAAGTTCTTCACCCTCCCGCAGTCCACAGGGGTCTATGAGACCCCTCTTGCAAAAAATAACGTTTTCTCATATTTTGCGCACTTCTCCACATCCCCCTCACACACACAGCTATGCTCTTGCCCCTCCACCACTTGCGTGAAGGGGGGTCATATAGACCCCACATACATCCACGGATGTTGAATAAAAGCATTTATTCCTCCCGCTGTCTACGAGGGGTCCACGTGACCCCTTTTGCGCTACCTGTGTATAGATATTATTTCATAGGCTACCACGCACACGCACACGCACACACACATGCCCCCCACCCACGCACATACACACACACATGCATCCACACCCCCCACACCCACAGGCAATGACATAAGTCCTGCTAGAAGATCAATCTTTTTTTCTTCAGACTTATAATTAGCCACAAAACAACTTTGTAAATATGATTTCTGTATCTTCGTTTGACAAACTGTTGCCTTTGTTTG
>JARVJO010000039.1:8578535-8588989 GCA_031762555.1 Cynodonichthys magdalenae
CACTTAACATAACTGGACCTGGACGTAAGTTAAGTGCGAACAGACACCAGAGCGCCCACAACGGGCTTCGCTCGGTGAGACTCCGCCGACTGACGGATTGTCTCCACTGAGGCCACCAACGTAGGCCACCATTCAGTCAGCGTCGTGAATCCACTCTGAAGGATTAGCCATCACAGTGGATTCAAAGTTTTACAGCAAACGGGATTTATTCTTTAATTCAAACATTACACGTCGGATGTGCGACATGTCCAAATTGAGCCTGTCGGTAATGGACCACACAATGGACTACTATTTCGACCATAGATATTATATACAAAGATGCCCTACGGACTGGCGCTGCCTATTGGAGCGGACGTTTTAGTGTGGCCGCCATCTTGAATGGGTACCTTTCCCACTCCCAGCGCATTTATTTATACTGAGGAACTGTTCGTTCAACTAAAATATTTTCTCACTATTTGGTTTGTTTCAAACGGCAGAGATGTAGTTATGTTTTGAAACAAATGAAAATCAATAGACTTTAGTAGCAGTAGTAGGATTTTGAAACAATTCTGCAAACAACTATTAGCTTTATTCTCACTATATTATGACTTTATAATCGTAATTTTCTAGTCTGGCCTTGCTATTCCATTGTACTTGGTTCTTGTACTTCTGTGCACACTTTGTAAATGAAGATTAAGAGAAAAAAATGCACAAGAAATATTATTTTTTAAAGTTATAATTATGTTTTGTTTTACAAGAAAATACCAACCAGTGATGATTCTTATTTTTTTATTTTTTGTCAAAAAGATTAAAGCTTCTTCTTTTAGCTGCCCCATCTTCAGAGGTCTCTGTCCTCTTTCCAACTATTTTAAATATTTAATACACATTTTGTCTTTTCAATCTGAATTATGATTTATTCAAATAAATCCAAATTAAATAATGTCCTGTTATTAAAATTCCATGCACAAATACAACACAACAGCAAAGTTTTATGCTACTTTTAAGATGTCAGATAATAATACATCACCAACAAACAAACATAATAAATGGAACTAATGATATACAGTAAATAAATGTACTTTACCACATTATAAAAATAGGGTGGCAACACCTGTACTGATTTGTCACAATATCACAACAACTTCTATTCACCCGGCCCCCAAATACTTTTACTACAACTATCACTGCTGCTAGTGCTGCTGCTGCTACTTCCACTACTGAACAACCTAAAACCAAACTCACTGTCAGGATAGGAATCCCCGTCTTGGTTAGCATCATTACTTTCACCATTCACATATTTGGTTTTTGGAATGCTGTACTCCAGTAATGTATTCTGTATCCAAGCAACAGCCGCACTGTTCTCCTGACACCTCAACAATCCAAGCTCCGTCTCGTGGTAGAAAACGTCCACGTGCAGCACAATGTTTGAGTAAGCGGACCACGTTCGTCTCAGCTTCATGCGCTTGACCTCAAGAGTGTGATGCATCGACACCAGAATGACGGGCTCATCGCCTGCAGAGAGCAAGAAAAAAAAAAAAACAGAGTGGAGAATTTGAAATCAATGGGGTGGGAAATAGTGACATCTAGTGGCATAAAACAGAAACACAACCATAAGCACAAAACGTATGGGATATTTGTGTTTGGTAGATTATTTCTTATTTCTTACAGCATACGATTTATTGCCAAGAAGTATTGTTACAACAAAGAAATAATCCACCAATATCCTTACTTTTTTATTTCTTTAGTGCTAAAAAAATACCGTGGCTGTAAAAAACACTGAATATCTGCTGGTTTAAACATAAAAGTTGAAGATTAGAACTTCTTAATGTAATAGAAGCACAATCTGATGAGGTATTTTGAAATTCCATACGTTGCCAGACTCAAATTTTTAAAAGAATCTTCAGATTTTTGGCCATTTTTTTTACATCAAAACATTTGATTTCAAATGGGCTACATTGTCATTGCACCACAGTCAAACAAAATTTGGCTTTGCTACCCAGAGTGAAAAAGTAAAACAGTATAAAAAGGTAATAACAGTGTAAAAAAAACAATATATATATTTATACACACACTAGAATGAGGTAAAATGAGGTACAGACGCATTTCAAAACAAGATTATTGCACGAAAAAGTAATAATAGCAATACTATTGTTAAAAAACAATCAGGATATGCAACATAATCAAGATTAATATAACACTTGCTGTCTCTCTTTGCACTTATTCAGTTTTCATTACAACTAATAAAGTGTGTTTTTAAAGAAAGTATTTTTTTCTGTTTGTTCTTGTCTTGATCGATTTATAACTTTTGTCCTGATGGTAACAGTTCAAACAGATCATGTCCAGGGTGAGACGTGTCCTTTAGGACCAAGGTTTGCAACACGCCTGACTGAAATGAATGAGTGATTGACAGGGTTCTGCTAAAATTGATGACATTTTAAGTAATTAATTAAGTAATTTGAATCAGGTGTGCCCGTTTTGTTGTTCAACACAGAAAATCAGATCTCAGTCTTACAAAGAGGAGAAGACATTTGCTTTACCTGTCACATAAGACATGGCTGCATCAACATCGGCCGCAGCACGCGAGCTGATTGGACAGAAGACGATGACGATCTGACCGCCCTGACTGCAGGATATGAGCTGAACCCTGTCCTGAACCTGAGCCTGCACCTTGGCCATCAACTGGAGATGAGCATCAAAGGTTTTACCGCAGACCACCATCTGGTACATCGCTGTGGTGAAACAGGGGAGAATTGGACTCAGATTTAAACATAAATAAAAAAATTTAAAAAAAGCATCATGTTATACAGTATTTATTGTTCAGATTTATTGATCTGTTTTAACTAATCGCATAAAATTTACAATTTGTATCTGTTACGGAAAAATATTTTACTTAAATGTGATATAATCAAAAATAACATTCCTGTGGCATCCCATAACCACACAAAAAAATGAAATTTAAAAAGCATTATTTGGCTATTAAAAGTGACAAAATCAACAGAGTTTTAGCATTTTCTGTGGGCTGAAGTTTGCTAAAGGAGCTAAAACTGAATTGTTAAAATTTGCAAAGTAGAGTCTAATATTGGCCTGACAGTAGCTACAAATTCAAACTAACAAAACTAAAATCTAAAGTCAGAAAAAATGTATTTAGAAGCTAATATTAGCAATAGCAATATCCTAAAATGAGAGCAGGTAAACACTTAGAAAATCAAATTATAGCTACATAGCTCAAATTAGTAAAACAGTAGCTTAAAGCTAAAATTAGTAGCTAAAAAAAAACTAAATTCTAAATCAAGCTAAAATATATAAAACTTTTTTTTAAATTAAACTAGAAAATGTTAAAGATAAATTTTTAGTTTTTTTAATTTTTGCTGAAAGTTTTTTGAAAGGTTGCTTTCAGTTATTTAGAGTAGCTAAAATAAATGTACAAACTGTAAACAATTGTACAATTTTTGACAGTGTTCATATTAAATCTGCAAACACAAGATTTACCTTGAGCTCTGTAAGGATACACATCTCCTGGACTGTTGTAGAGATCCATCGGTGCGCAGGAAGCTGAGGTGCTTGTCCTTTTTAAAACACCTGTCGGGTAAAAGAACAACATGGAATCAATGTTTGCTGAAGTGTTGCTTATTTTGTTCTTCTGTCTGCTGATCTTTTTCTCCACACGTCACTCTGTCCAGTCTTGTAAAATCAGACCTTCAAAAAAGAAAAAAAAAACCAACCAGTTCTTGTCTTAAAGCAGACGATCTCTTATGAATTCAGGTGATACAGAACTCAAAAACAGTTTGGAACTCAACATTATTATGAAATAGAATATTCTATGAGAGTGGAGCCACACTGTTTTTTTATTACTCTCTTTCTCTCTTCTTTAATTTTGTCTTTGTAATTTTTGTGATGTCCTGAAATCTTTGCACAAGTTTCACTTTTTGCAATGAAAGTAAACAATTCAACTTTACAAAGGAATCCGGTGAACTTTTTGCAACCCGGTGAAGACAAGCAAAAACCTGTGCAGTCAGTGCTTCTGTCAATGGAAACCTGCAGGGGCCTTTTAAGAAAATATTTACCACATAAACATCAGCACGATACAAAAAACTTAATCCTGACCTTGCTTTCGTGGCTGGTCTGGCTGAGCTTTGTCCATGTCCTCCAATAAACCAACATGAGCTTCAATGAAACTCTGCACATGGTTCAGCTGTGTCTTCATGTCCTTCAGGATGTGGAGGTAGTCAACCAGGACTCCACTGTTGGTTAGAGCTCCTGGACAGGAAGTGAATGGTTCATTATGAAGTTATTTCTTTAAAGTTGTGTTGTTGTTGTTTTTAAGTCTAAACAAACCTCTGAGAGAATCATGTGGGATGAAACCCTGGAGTTCTTTCAAAAGCACTTTAATGGGTTTCTAATTGAGTAAAAGAAATAAAAAGCAAATTTTACTGATAAAACTCAACGTGCAGCTCTGGATATTTGTAGAACAGAATGAACCCACTCTTTTGTGTATTATTCCAAAGATGGTTCTCCTCAGCTTCAGCTTCTCAGGTCCAGGAAACAGCTCGTGCAGGTCTTCTCGCGTCAGAGACTGGATCTCCGAGTCAGTACAAAAATCTGCCCCTGGAATAAAAAGATCCAGAATTAAACCACTATAGCCCCTCCTGAGACACAAGTCCTGTAGTATGAGAACAGCTGATCTGATGTAACTGTATCTGCAGTTTGTTTACTCTCTGGGTCATCACCTTCTCCAGCAGCAGATACTCACGTTGCAGCACAGAGGCAGCAGCTGCGTCCGCGCGCCTCACCCTCCTCAGTAAAACAGACATGATTTATCCTGGAGACGGACAAGAAAAACACCGAGCTGTCAGTTCTTCTTATGTTTCATTTTGTTTTCTCCTCGAATGAAAAGTTTTGCACACATAAAGAGAAAGAGAAAAAAAAGTAAAACAACGAGTCGAAGCAAGAATTACTTACACACATCACTCACCGTGCAGACGAAAATGATTTCTGGAGACGTCATAACGTCACGATCGCTTCAGCTTCTCATTGGTCGTTAGCGCGGACCTTGGCTCCTTAAGCCCCGCCTCCTCATCGGCGCTTTTCAATAAATTATTTCACCGCAACAGCAAACTGTGACCTTGAAGCTTACCACGAAGCAAAAGTTGTTGCATTGAAATACAAACACTTTTGAGCTTCGAAATAAACCAGCTGTGAACATGAGAAGTTAAATAATCAATAAAGAAGTTTCTGGTGACGTTAAGTGTTGAAATTATTTTGTGTTGATGCTGTCAACATTCACAGGAGTGTTTGTTTTTAGTTTTATTTTTGTACAGATTTTGCAATCTAACATCAGCTTATTTATGATCTAGGTCATTATCTTCTATTTATTTATGTACTTGTACCTTAATTTAGCATTTGAAAATTTTCACCATACAGTTTCTTGCAACGAAAATCGTAACCAAGATCCGCTTCAGGTACTTCTTATGATACCTTTAGCTACTGTTCTTTTGCTTTTAGCTAACCCTTTGCTCTTTTTAGCTAGCTGTAATTTTTCTATTTTGCTGATCAGTTAGCATTTAGCTACTGTTCTGCTACTTGCTGTCAGCAGCTAAAAAATATTACCTTCAAGCCAACCTTTTGATATTTTTCATTTCCTTTGTTTTATACTTTTAGATGCTAGTTTGTTTCTTGATACTTAACTAGTTTTGCTTTTTTAGCTTTTAGCCAGCCTCTTTTTTAGCAAGACTTTTTTTCCTTCTTTTAGCTGCTGTTTTGCTTCTTTTAACTTTTTTATTTTATTTTATTTTTTTGTTTTAGCTAGCTTTTTTAATCAATAGATCTGTATTGTTTATAGCTATTGTGTTTTGCTACTTTTAGGTACATTTTTAGTTTTTTACCTAATCTTTAGGTATTTTTAGCTTTAAGCAGCTTGTATTTGGCTGGCCTGAGTGTTTAGCTAGTAATGTTCTTTTGCTACTTTTAGATTTTAGCTAAGCTTTTTGCTACTTTTAGCTAACCTTTTATTACTTTAACCTTTTAGCCAGGCTTTTTTTTAGCTACATTTCTAGCTTCTTGCTGCAGCTTTCCTTCTTCAAACTTAGCTTTTTAGCTACTACTTTCATCTTATATTATTTTAGCTAGAGTCCTTTTTATTGCTTCTCTTAGCTTTTTGCTAGGGCTCTGCTCTTTACCTTTTTAATAACTTGGTGTCTTCAGCAAATTTCAATAAAGTAAAGAACTCAGAGTTCATGCTGCAATTTCACAGAATATGATTTTTTTTTTAAATTGTATTCTTTTTTTCTATTTTGTTGTTTTTTTTTAAACTCAGATCAGGATTTGTTTTGCTGCCTGTGTCCGGTCCCTCCCTGACCTTCACATTCTCTATCTCAGACTAAAATTGGCAGCTGGTCTCAGAAACAGAGCCAACAATGATCTCATAGCAGAGCCAGCAGGGTGCAGCACTGCACAGTTTATTATTATCGCTCTCATACATGTTGGAAACTTACAGCATGGATGTTTTGCATGTAATGTAAAAAAAAAGTACAGGGTTAAAGTTAAAGTCAGGCACGTTTTTTTCTTTACAGACAACAAAAGTCTTATTGTTTGTGTGTTTTGACTGATTCAAATCAAGTTCTTAGCCTCCCAGATCCTTTATATTCACCTTTGAATGCCTGCAGAGAACAGTCAAAAGAAAAACTAAAGAGCTATCCTGGAACCAGAAGCAGCAGAGTGCTTGTCAGCTGAGTCCTGACTCGATTTGTGTGCAGCCGTTTGAAAAGCAAGTTCCTCTCAGAGGCCTGACAGCAGACAGAAGAGCTCTTCTTCTCTTGTGTCAGACTTTTCTGCAGGGGGGCGAGACAGCTTTTTTAGGCTTTGCTCAGTTTTCCTCATGGAGCCTTTGATGAGAGAGAAGAAAAAAAAAAGTTTTGTGTGCATCAGACTGCAACGCAACACTGCATTGACATTCAAAGACTCCCACTACAGCAGCTTAACATGAGAAGCTGTGCCTTTGATTCAGATCTTTTTAGTGTTTTCAGTAGCTCGCAACTTTGAAGAAAATGCAAAAATGAATTGAAGAACATCAAAACAAGGACTGAGGGTGTGTTTGCTGTAATGAAGTGTGGAGCTTTTTCAGCTTGTTTTCTTTTTTTGTGTGTATTAACCTGAATAAGCAGCTATCAGGGATGGTGCCTCAGTCATTTTTACCTTCTGTAGAAGCAGTGGCTACCTTCGACCAGAAGATGGTAATCAGGTATCAGAAGTCTGAGTTTGATTCAAGGAAAGCTTAATGGAGAATATTCACTGGCTGATTTGGCTTCTGGCCACTTTTACATGATGCCAAGTCTGCAGTGCTTCAGAAAATTTGACACAGAGCCAACAGCTGGAGCAAACCGATGTCTCGGTCTGCTCTCATTCACAGCTATCAAGGTGACATCAGATACTGTCAGATGTAAGCTAAGCTCTGTTTATCAGTCAAATGACAGATCAAGCTTTCCTTTGTTGTGAGACAAAGAAAGGAATACCAAAACAATCTCTTGAAATTCATAATTAGTGCTTTCAACCCAAATACAACAAAACAATACCCACAACCACACTTCAATATCGAAAGAAACCCACAAGGATATAATGAACAAATAATGCAGTTCTCTTTCAATAAGGAATTACATATCAGGATATAATAAAAATGATAATTAAATCTAAGCTTAAAAAAGTTAAAATGGAAAAATGTTTGTAAAACTCAGTCTACTATTGCAGCTTTTATAGAATTTAAGAAGGAAATAGACTTGGCCCGACATCCCAACATGTGTGGTGTTCCCCGAGGACAAACGAGCTCGCAGCCTGTTGAATGTGACGTGTAGCCAATCAGAAAGTGAGGTGACGGAAACAGGGGGGGGTCCAAAAAACTGAAAACAAAACAACTGCCTAGGTCCACCAGAAAGTCTGGTGGAGACATATTTTTAGTTTTTTTTCTACGGTAAAATTAGTCCACAAACTATCACCATTGCTTCTTCCTCGGTGGCCATGTTTATTTACTCTGAACTCACATTTAATCTCAAGAGGGTCTCGCAAGATTTCCCATCCAACATTTAAATGTTGGTGAGTGAAATCTGTTTGTGTGGGGTGTGTTTTATTTACCGTGTGGCTGAACACCACACACTGTCGGACCAAACCTGTTATATCTATGTTTTTTTATCGTCATGTACTCAAGTATGACTTTGGGTTACTTTTATACAATACTGCTCCTCTGAAGACTGAAGAATTCTCAAGTCAGATGTGAGACCACCTGTCCAGCAGCTAAATCCTGGCTCAGGCTGAGTCATGACGCAATAGGACAATGAATCCAAGCACAGCAGCTAATCTAAAACTAAATGATGAGGCTATTCTGTATTTTCTGAATTAATTATAGTCAAATCTGAAACAAAATCTTAATTTGAGCATTTTATATTTTTATATTTTATATAAGTTTTCTATTTTTTCATCCCCATTTTTTCCCCCTCGATAGTCACTTTGCATCTTTTTACTTTGTCAATTTAATACTATCAGCATCCTCCACATGCTTATTCATTTAAAGTGACTGTGATATGCATGTCATTCAAATACAATAAGTAAAAAAAAACATCATTATATTAAGGAAACTTGGCATGCTACACATGATTTTACCTTTTTTATCACATAAATGACATATTTTCTTTTGAAGTGAAACAGGAAGTGACATCAAAGGGGAACTCTTTAAGAAAAGAACTCTCTGGTCTTTGTTTATTGAAATAACATTATTTGAACTCTCACGCTTTTTCATCTCTCTGATCATGACTCAAAATAATCTAAAGAAACATTAGCCGATGTAGCAATTGTCTGTTTACATGCAGGCATTCTCCTTTGTCATCACTTCCTGTAATTTCACATGCAAATATCCTAACAACTGTTCTCAGAGGCTTGAAAATCTTTTTTACAATAAGTTATCAGTGTTATCTTTCCAAAAATGCATTTATGTTTATTACAAAAATTGATGTCATGGACACGTTAAAGGTTAAAGGTGATCAGCTGAGTTTGAAAACAGGAGATCTGTAAAGAAACTCAGACAAGATGTTGGAGAATTTCCTCAATTTGCAACAAAAAAAGGCATTGCAATTTCAATACAATGATCAATGAAAGCCAAAAAATAATTAGGTATGACTTTATGTCATGCAAAGACTGTACTCTGGATTTTTATTTCCTGCAAAACTACAAAGAGAAATAAAAAAAAAAACTAACAGAATAAAACAGTGCTCAGCCGCCGCTGCAGAAAGAAAGCTCCCTCCTGTGTGTGCTCACTGGAAAAGAGCAGACGATGACCTTTGGATTTTTACTCAGAAATGAATGAATATGGAAAGACAATCTCAAGTGGGAAGAAATCCTCATGCATGGTCCTTCGAAGGGAATGGCAATGAGATAAGGACAGATTAGAGTTCATCTCCAAAACAGGAAAACCAACGATGCAGTTTCCGTTCTTCCTGTGGAGGAGTCTGAAATTTCCCTCTCAACACCCTCAGTTATCGCAGAATTAGATTTTCCCTCATCTAGGCGCAGCCAATATGTTAGATTAAAAGTTGATACAATAATTCACCACCCCCCCCACCCACCCACCCACACACACACGTGCTAACAGTCACAGACGTTGCCTTCAGTTATTATGCATTCATAAATCAAAAGGTTATGACTGGAATTAATCTGAAACGATAGTGAGCGTAAGTCACCGGATGCAAATATGACAGCTTTATTAGAAAACTAGATTGCTCGGATTTGTCTGAATTAATGTGACACTTTTTTTATTATTATTATTAAATAGTACTCCCTTCCTGTGACTTACTGAGTTGGGGTTTTGAAGGAGGGAAGGAGAGGCTGATTAATACAAGACAAACAAAGATGGCTCATTCTCAAATGATGGGTTCTTCTTTATCACCCATGGCAGGATTCATAAAGTAGCAATACCTTTTAATTATCTGCTCTTGTGTTTATATAAAAAAGTGGGTTCTGACTATGATCTGGGAAAAACTGAGTCATCTGATTCATATCATGTATAATGACGCTCATTATACACTGTCCCATCTTCTGGACTGAACAAGAATAGATCTGAAAATTGATTCTTGACTTTAAATTATTCATCAGCTGATAGATAAAAGATGATTACACAGCAATTTCAGTAATCAGTTTATTACTTACTACTGGAACAGTACCAGATCTTTATCTTTGCAGAGTTGCTGAGGGGGTTGTGGGAGTTTGCCTCTCCAGTCTACGTGTGGATCTAGAGGAGGCTGTTCCTTCAGGTATTCTGTGGGGGTGCTGCAGGAGTCTGGGTGTCTTGGTTGCTACTGTATTAAGAGCGATGCAGTCCCTGTATAAGCAAAGCAGGAGCTGTGTCCTCATTCATTAACAAATTTGAGTTTGTTCTCTGCAAGGGCTGTCCCTTGCCTCTGATCCTGTTTGTGTTTATGGACAGGATCTCAAGGTGC
>JARVJO010000039.1:8589089-8614149 GCA_031762555.1 Cynodonichthys magdalenae
ATGAAAAGAGACGGCATCTTTGTATTTTGGTTACTCTTTTGTGTGTTTATTTTTATTTATTATGTTTTTGGGATTCTTATGTTTTAATTCCATTTTCATCTGATCAATCAATCAATCAATCAATCAATCAATCAATCAATCAATCAATCCAGCTGTAATTACTGCCCCACTCTGCCCCAACCATCAGTTCAGTTCTCAGAAGATTTTCAGTCCTGCCACGCCCACCAACACCTGCACCGTGTTTCGTTAAGCTCAGCTGTTCTTCATTACCTCGTTAGCCTCAGCTCAAATCAGTGCCTGTAAATCAGTAGAGCATTTAAAATGCACGTTTAGGTTGTTCCAGTGTCACCTCCGGTTCTCTCTACCTTTCCCTCCTAGAAATGTAAGTTGTTCTGCTTTCTTTGTGTTTTGGTAAAAGTTTTTGTTGTTTCTTCGAGCTCCTGGTGTGGAGTCTGTGGCTGGGTTCAAATCCTCCTGATACTGAGAAAGAGCTCCAGCCATTTTAGTCAAAACTTATGTGACAGAAAGAAATAATTCAAGGTGTGCCAAGGTGTACCACATAACATTTCGCTCAAGATTTGTATATCTAGACTGATTAGCTGTGGCAGCCATGTTGAATTGGGTTCAAAGAGATCCAGAGAATAAAATCAGTGCAGTGCTGTGTTATTTATTGCTAACACAGTGCCTACTTTAAGTTATTTGCAAAGTTTAAAGCCAAATTACAGCCTGATTTTACATGTATTGAAGATAACACTACATGCCATATATAAAAACTCATTATCTGTAAAAAATAATTGAGTTGTAGCCATGTTTGTGTTTACTAAAGCTGTGATGGCAACCGACTCTAAAACTGAATCAGTTGTTGTCCTGTATGATTAATCTTTAGAGGTTTTATTAAACTCTGTCCAGTAGTTCATGAGATATTTTACTAATATTACAATTAAACTTGTGAAAATTTCTCAAATTTAACATTACATTCAAAATGGCTGACATCCTGTAGGTGTTACAGCATGGTGTCAAGATACTTTTATATTTTTTTGTAGGACCTGAACATATTTATGTTTATGCTGTTTCATAACGGGCAACCAGCTTAAACATGTCTTTGATTGGCATACTACAACTACTGCTAAATAATAATAATAATAATAATAATAATAATAATCAAGTCAAAGACAGACACAGACAAACCCTTTCACCTTCAGGGATGGGTGATAATAAAAAGCAGTAGCTTGGATAGAGAAGCTAAATGATGCCTGTTTGTGGTTTCGTCCTTCATGGAGAAAGATTCTGTTTTAATAACCATCTGTTCAAATTCTCCAGCTGTCACAATCTAAGCTTTCCCCCCATTAGAGGAAATCGTTTGTGTTCAAAAATCTCTATTTTTCTGCCTCTCAAAGCAAGAAGGCGTGTTTGAAAAGGTGGCTGATCTCTTTGCGGTGAGGTTTAGTCTCTTCTCCACCTTTTCCATTTCAGTCTGCTCACTTTTTCCTCTGAATTAGTGTTTTCCTTTCTGCCATTTGCTGTATTTATCTTCTGACTTACTTTCCTATTCTTTTCACAAGCACAAACTTTTTTTGTGCGTGTGAAAATTGCTTGTGCATTTTTGTGGAACATACTATACATGTTCCCACGGCAGCTTAAAGCCTTGTCTCTAAAAAAATATAAATAAAATATTAATAAATCATTTTTTGTCCTCACTACCAAACAAATAAAACTCCCTGAACTATCATTATAGCTTTAGTTGCATGTTTTTTTTTAATGTAGAAAAATGTGCCGTTATTATTTTCCAATACACCCACACAGTTCCACACAGTTACAGAAATGTTTTGTTGAAACAAAAAATAAAAAATAAATAAAATAAGCAGCCATGTGATTAAAGATGCAGCGTGGCACTTTTTCTGTCACCTTGTAAACATTTGCTCTCGAAAATGGAAGCTAATGACAACACACAAAGGAAATTTATTTTGTTTGCATTTCTCTCTCGAATCACTTAACCCTGAGAATGAAGCTGTTTCCTCAACTTAAATGGAACATTTATTGATTCTTCTGCATTAGGAATAAGTGACAGGTGAATATCCTCTTGAAATATTTTTTTAAGCTTTTTTTTGTTTTTTGTTGTTTTTGTTGCTTTCATCTGTTAAATGCTTGAGCCTCTAAACTGCGCAGATGATTATTGTTAAAAATACCACCTGGTTTGCAGATTAGCTGTGAAAAATTAATTCAGAGCCAGTGGGCTTCTTCGTCACTCATCAGTGACGATGAGCTAAACCAAACACATAAAACACAGACGTGCTGCTATGCACCACGAGGCGTTCACTGTGCACATAAAGAGTTGACTAAAAAGGATGCACTGATGGGTGACGTGAATAACTGGGTGAGAAATCGTTGCCACACCAAAAACTTTATACTGTAGCTTAGTTGCCTATTTTTCCTCACTATGTTGCAAAGCATGTTGATGATGTTGACAATCAAGTACGCCCTTCATCCATCTCATCAGATCAGTGGTTTCCAATATGGGGGGGCTTGCCCCTCCTGGGGAATAATTAAAACTCTGTATATCTCAGTTCTTTTTCCCTTTTCCCAAATTAAAGTTTAACGTTGTTAAAATAATAATGTTGAAACCCTTCACCATTTTAAGAGATTATTTTAGTAGGGGAGAGGTTTAAATCTTGATTACGCATTGATTTATCTTTTAAAATGACACGTTTCAAGTGAAACACAGGGCCCAGTGTTCTTAGACATGCAGCACACACCCCCATGCAGGCGGTGGAGTCAAGCAGTGGTTTAGTTGTTGGTTTACCAGGTGATAAACACACGGGGTCGTCACAGTATGATGTGCAGTCTTTGGATGGGATGGCAGGTGATTGACAGCATGAGGATGAAGAGGTTGGGATTGGATGGAGGGTGAAGGGGGGGGAGAAAGGGGAAAGTGAAGAGAGGTGAGTTTGTCAGGACTATCCCTGCCCTGTAGGATAATCCAAAAACATGGCTGGTGTAGCAGTGCACTGCTTTAGCAGAAAAGGTCATCATTGTCTAATAATCTAATAAATTAAATTTGTATATTGTTGTGAATGTGATACTTTCTGCAGAAACAAACTCAGATGAAGATTTGTTGTTTCTGAGGAGAAAGAGGGCAAAATTGTTGGACGTTTCCTCGATGCAGGAAGTTTTACTGCTCTGTTTTTATGCACTGAGATCAGTGTTATAGTTTAACTGTCGACACCTTCAGGGTTTCCTGGACCGTAGCCAGTAGCTGATTTTGTTTCCAGTGAACTTTTCTCTTACTAAAAAGATGGTAATAAAAGTTTCTTTTTTTATTTAATGTGTGTAATGGATTTCAGGACCACTGGCTATCTGGTCTTTGCAGCAGTAGGACTAACAGTCTTACATTTAAGAAATACTTGAGAATAAAGAACTTGAAAAACTATTCTATTGTCAGTAAAAGATAAATAGAAAAAGTACATTAGAAGAAGAAGAAGAAGAAGAAAGCTTAATTGTTGCATTTACTTTAATAAATCACTAACTGAGCTTCAGGCTGAAGAGGATTCACTTTCTCTTATCTTGTGTTTATGGAGTAATTACATTGCAATCACACAAATGTGATCAATCAAGACAATTAAGTTGTAAAATGAAGATAACAACAAGATAAATGAGAGAGAAAAAACAATCTACTCTTTGTGTCGCAGGAACAATCCACAATAGGCTGTGGTGCCAGTTTTTTGTTTTAAATACATGACTCAAAGCTCTTTGCTGTAATCAAACTATGTGAATGTGTCATTAGTGGGAATGTTAACACTCCTTCAGTTTGCTCTACCAATGTGTGAGTCAGACATTTAAACCAAAGGGCGAAGAAATTGACGTTAAAGTGGAACTGAACTTGTGAAAGTGAGAAAAACGAAGGGGGTGGAAAAGTGTGTCACTTTCAAAGCATGTGTTTAGTAGGCCAGAGGGAAACAGGGATGTGTGTTTCCCACACCCTGACACATGGATGCTGTTGAGAATGACATCCCTTATGAGAGCACGACCACTTTTGAAGTGTGCTTCAAAAATGTCTCAAAGGTTTTTAGATGAAAGAGGAATGTGTGACTGACTGGATGAAAGGTGTCATTAGCTACATGAAAAATAAAACACATTATAATCATATCTTGATGAAATACATTAGCGTTTTGAAGCAATAGTTCAGATAAAGTGAGATTTAAAGAGGATTATGAACAGTCATTATCTTACCTGTTTTAGATGGTTCTCTGAATGACCACAGTTTGGGGAAATAGACAAACTGTTCAACTAACTAGTTAAAATATGGATTAATATTTAATCTAATAAATATAATGCCTCATACATTTTTTCATTAATGTCAGTTTTTCAAAACACAGGTATTTACACTGAACGTTATGATTGTTCACCAGAAAAAATACAGTAGCAACAACAGCAATGGTAGCTTTTAGCCTGTCTGTATGCTTCATGTAAGAATCGAAGCACGGGACTGAGGCAGGGAAAATTAGCTGTAAAAGGCTGAACTTCCAGCTATAAATGAAGAATGTGGGCTGCAGCAACCACTGTAAATGCAACAATTCTGAAGTCGCAAGCTGTCCCATGTCTGTGCTTTGTCTGTCATTATTTTGTCCTCACTATGTCTGCTCAGCGTGTTGATGCGAGTCTGGATTCTGAGCAGAAACTGTAGTGAAAGTACATATTGCAGCCAATTAACAAATCATCTTTTGTGACAAATTTTTAGCAGCTTATCAATAGGCAGTGCCATTTAGCACAATTGGTTGTTTGCATTTTAACTCTTTGAGCATTTCAGTTTTACTTCAGTCATTCTGATGTTACAGTGTCTTTTATCCATTAAATTTAGTTTATCTAATTGTTTATTTATGCATGAAAATAAATTTTACTTGTGGAGGCTTAAAAAGTAATAATGATCAAATTTACGGCAAAGTCTCTTCTACAAAGGACATTAGGTTTTACTGTCAAGTCGGAGCAGTTTTGGTTCAAAGTCAATAATTATAGCAAATGGTGCCTTTTCTAATAGTTGTAAGCTAATTTAATAAAAAACATTTGCTTATGTATATATTTTCTACCTTTTTCTGGAAATGAGATTTATATTTTTGAGAAATGGGATCTGGATGAAAAACTGTTTTTTAGATTGGACCCTTTTGGTTTCAGCAGCAGACAAGCCATGAGCTCATCAATCTAATCAGAACAAAACTATATTTTTAAAAAGTGAGGCTGTTCATGGAATTATCTACAACAGATATGATACTGATTGTTCATTTTAGAGCACCCCGCTTTAAATGATCTGAACCATACCTTTAAGGACAAAAGAGGATAATAACAGTAAGCATGACAAACATATTAAATGTGAAAAATTCAGGACTGGTTGACTTAGATGTAAAAAGTATCAAAGAAGTGTTACCTGTTAGAGTCTTATAATCGAGCAAATCAAACAACACGATGGCCACTGCTGACCACGTGATGACCAGAGCCACAACCAGCAGCCAGGCCATCGGTGAAGTGAAGGTTGACACGACCTCGTCCACAAATGTCCTCTGAATGGAGCGGGGTGGAGGGGCCGCCTCCACACCTCTAGTCTGACCAGTCATTGGTGAACAGAGCTGGGGGGGGGGGACAAAAACAGCTCATTTTAGGAAACGACCAAGCAAAGTCACTTTAAACATTTTCCACAACAGCCATTGTACATTTTCCACAAATGATCCCAGTATTAACAACTTTGAAAAAAACTAATTTAAAGTTTTGAAGGGCACACTATGTCCAAACTATGTTTAAATAATTAACACAATAAAGAAAATGTGCTAAAAGCATCTTCCACTGTAATAAATTTAAACAGTCCTTCCACCATCTAAACTAAACTAATGTATATGTTTGTAGCCTGACAGTTTACATGCATCTCTTTTGTTGCTGATGCAGGGCATTTTACTAACAACGAAAACCCTAAATGCAAACATACTGGTAGATATTTTGATTCAACTTAAAATTATTGAGTCTATATTTCTTAAACTTGCCTAATTTGTGAACATTGTTAATTCTGATTAAGCTGAGCAGTTTTGTGTCCTTTTTTATTATGATTGTATAATTGTGTTTTAAAATCCAATCAATTGCTTCTACTGAAACAAACTAAGTTCATATTACTTAAACATATGTATTTTACATTAATTCTGAATTCTGAGCAAACTAATGCCCTATCTTATCTGTCTGTTCCTCTCTTGTTAGTTTAGTATGGCTCTGCTGAAACTAAATATTTTATGATAACTCACTGCTTAAAAGAACAAATGCTTTTATCTGGGATTTATGACATGTGTTGAGTTGTATTCACTTACATTGTCACATAAAATACATCGTTGTGTTGAAGTTTTGTTTATTGACTGTAAAGCTGACACAGTAATAAAAGGTCCGTGTCCCAATGTGTGGAGGGGAAAAGAGGGGCGTGTCCAAAGTAAAAACCTGAGTAGTGCTTAAACATTAGCTTCTGCCCATATTTTTGTCTGTAAAGTTTTAGTGTTAGCAAAACTAAACACGTTACCTTGGTATGTTTATCTCGATTCAACTTATCAGGGTTTACAATGGTAACATCCTAAATATGACAAAGTTATTTAAAACTAAATCAGAAACAATGGAATCTCTATTCTGTTTTATCCAGCCTACAATGCATTTGAGTCTTAAATGACATATTACCATATTTCCTTCTATAAACTCATTAAGCCAAAGTATAAGCTCAGTTTGTGCTAACAGGAATCTGAAGAGTATGATTAAAAGCCGTTACGCAGGCGGTGTTTATTTACGCAGATGCTGCTGACTCATTAGAATATGTTCTGTTTCTTGGTGTGAGAATCAGAGCTACAAGGAGGCGATGAGCAGGAGGGTATAAATGTGGGAGAGAATTTATAGCAGAGAAAGAGAGACGGAGGAGATTACAGCAACACGATGAGACAAATTACTTCTCCAAAGAAAACTTTTTCATCAACAAAAACAGTTTGAACACCAATAATAGGATTATGAGTCAAGAATCTTTTGTGTTTTAATATTTGGTGCTTGAGTTAATTTATTTGTGTCAATGTAATTTTCATGTTGAAATAGCCACAATTCTTCCTACAGTCTTATATGAGCTGAAGTCTTTTAAACAGTGATAGAATCAACATGTTTCTACTTAATGTGTGTTCATCCGCAGGATAAACAAAGACTTGTTTAAAATTTTTGGTACCAATCCGAGGGGTGTGACCAGGGTGTTCTAAATAGTTTTTGATTTGTAGCATAACCAGCAGCAGCAAGAGAAGAGAGAAGTCATTGTTTTGTTTGGTGCTGATTAGGCTCAGGGTCACACACAGACACTGACTCTGAGTATGAATAGACTTTTTAGATCTGAAGAATAAAGCTTCATAAACTGGGAACTAACTTGGTTTTCTGTGTAATTTTTCTGACATCCAAGTTTTTAGCACTTTCTTACACCGTTACAAGATAATGTATCAAGGCGCTTGGAGGAAAAAGAAAAACTAGAGACTGGAGACTTAATTATACCCATCTTCTCATCCACCCACCTATCTATACATCTACAGCACTGCATATAGTTCACATTATTTAGGGTGCTTTCAACCCCCAATGTTAAGAATTGACATGTTTTGTTTCAGTAGCTGCTCTCAGGCTGACCTTTTGTTGCTGCGGTCAGTTTACAAACTGCAAAATCAATCTAACATAATTTACCCCCACACACACACATGCACGTACACACATACATAAACAATCTGATGTGCATGTTTCTGTGCAGCTAACTCAAACTGCCCCAACATTGATTTGCTAAACAGCAGCTGACACGCGTGTTATTTCAGAAGTGGGGTGGGGGGATTCTGTGCCCGTGCACGTGATATAAAAGCCCACCATTGATCAAGCCGAAGGCTCGGCTTGTCAAACGAACGTATCGATCAGCTTTAGGTAAAACAGCCACGATGCTGCAGTGATGGAGGGATCAGTCAACATGTCCTGCACCGTGAGAAGCCCCCTCAGCTGAAGTTTAGGTCAAAGTATTCCTTGTCTTTGTCCTCTCCTCAAACACAGACCGCCCACCTGTTGTTGTTGTTGTTGTTGTAAAGAGCTGAGCTGATTATCACACACACTCATACACACCAACTGTTGGTGCCTCCTTCACAGCAGAGGGTTGAACAGAATTAGAACAAGGTGACTACTATCTGGCATTTAAGGGCGGATGAGAGGCACCGACAGCTCGGTTAAAGCTGATTCACTCAGAACGTTACGTGAGCTGTAGACTTCTGTCAAGTTCTACTGACTTCATTTTACTGTCTTGACATCATTAAAAATATCATTTTACAAAAACAAAACAAATCCTTATGTATATAATATATTCGTTCAAGGAAGGCTAAGCCTTTAATTTATATGAGCTGCTGTCCATTGATGCCAGAGTTTTAGACTATTATAGGTTGACTGCATCAGGTAGTGCACAAAGTAACTGTTGTGGATCACTATGAGCTACAACTACTACACCAAATTTAAGTTTTATTTTTTATTTTTCTGTTGTTTAACCAGGCAAATCCCATTGAGATCACAGATCTCAATCTTAAAGGCAGCCTGGGCCTGAAGGCAACATGTTTTTGGAGTGTGGGGGAAACTGGAGTACCCGAAAAAAACCAACGCAAGCACGAGAAGAACATGCAAACTCCGAAATGGCTACAACTCAATGCAAACACAGAAAGATCCCAGGTTTGAGCCTGGGATCGAACCCAGGACCTTCTTGCTGTGAGGCATTGGTGCTAACCAAAGATTAATTTAAACCTTAGTTCTAAACCTACCCCAAAAATAACATTCGAACTTGTGGGGTCTGGGATTTTGACCCCATATGAAGCAATGGGTCCTCACAAGGTAATATTTTTAGGAAAAATGGGTCTTACAAGTAGTGACAAAACACACAAAGGAAAAAAAACAATATTGCACTTCCTTCACAATTGGTAATCAAGGATAATAAATGGGCTTTATTGTTTTATACAAATAGTGCAAAACCAAAAGCAGAAATACTGGATACATTGTATTCTTTAGATTGCAGCTCAAATTATCCTGCAGCTCTTAAAGATAAGCTTTTTGTTGATCTTTGAAATCGGGGGTGTCAAACCCAGTTAAGCAATGAGGCCAAAATTCCAAACTTGGTCCAATTTCTTTCAATATTTATGTAAATGGATTAGCCCTAACCCTAACAAATTATTCATATAGAGTTGAAAATTTACTGTTTTCAAATACGATATGTAGCGTTTTGAACACACATACCCAAACGGGGGGATGAATAAATAAATTTAGAAAGACATCTTTAGCATTAATTTATTATACCTTGCGCTTTCCATACCAAAATCAACACATAATGAAAAATTCTTACTTAATTTTCTTGGCTTGAAAGTTGGCCAGCTGTCATGAGAAGAATGCATAAAATTCAGTGACGGAGACTAAAACTAGTTTACATTTACAAGTATTATCTTTGGGGCCAGATAAAATGTTAACGAAGGCTAGATTTGGCCCACGGACCTTCAGTTTGACTCATGTGCTTTAAATAATGAGAACAAATGCATTGTCTGTGTAAAGGCATATCAGCAATGATTATTGCAAAGTTTTTCTTAAGTACCTTATAATCGTAGAGTTTGCTGGATCTTCTTTGATGACTTTTGGTCCTTTAGTGGTCCTGGAAAATGTTGCGTTACCATAGAAACACGCACGTAGCTCCTTTTGGGCCCCACTCGATTGTGACAAGGTAGCGCTCAAGTCCGGTAAGCAACAGTTGTCTCGAGCTGAATCACAGCACGTCTAAAAATACACAAGAACTGTCCCTGCAGGAGAAAAGAAGTCCAGCCGGAAAGTTTCTTTCTTTAAACAGGTCTTTTTTTATGTTGCATCTGAGGTGTGCAAGTCAAATCCCAAAAAATCAGCGCAAGCTTTTTAAAGATTTTAATGTAAAAGAGAGTGAAAAAGAGAGGGAGAGCCAGATGAAGG
Organism: Cynodonichthys magdalenae; assembly: GCA_031762555.1. NCBI lineage: Eukaryota > Metazoa > Chordata > Actinopteri > Cyprinodontiformes > Rivulidae > Cynodonichthys > Cynodonichthys magdalenae. The sequence goes on from JARVJO010000039.1 coordinate 8,599,089, forward strand.
GTGGAGGTCGACCCACGGAGAGTCACCCTGCCCCCTCTCCGAGGGTCCAGAATAGAGAGATAAAGAGGGAACAGGAGTGAGACTGAAAGGAAAGCAGACAGGATGAAGAGAACTTGGCGTAAAGATCTGAGCAGGACATGGAGAGAAAATATAAAAATGAAGGTCTCCTGTGTTCAATGTGCCTCAGAATCTTAGACCTCATTAATCACATAACGATCAGGGAAACAGGGGAGCAGAGGACAGCTGATGTTTCATCAGAGTTTACCCCCTCTAAACATGTCTAAGCTCACATAAACTGACTTATTAACTACAAAATGGATCAAGACATTTTCTTTACAGCTAAAAAATGTAATATGTGGCATTTCCATTAATTTGTTTTATAGGTATTTGGATATTTCAAATGCTTATTTTATTCTATTCCCCATCTGCCTCTTATTGAAGCAGTCAGGATAAACATATCTTAGATGAGGTGCACTCCCCCTTCAACTTTAACAATAAACCTTAAACCTCTAAATCTCCCAGTCTTTCCTGCGCTTCATCCAGAGGAACCATATTTTCTCTTTACTGCCCCAGACTGGTCAAACGGAGGTCAATATGAAGAGTAAATAAGTGAATAAATATCTAGCAAAGCCCCATGTGGGTTTCCGAGCCTTGTCAGAAGCTTAAAGGGTGGTGTTTGTGTGGCTATATGAGAGGGCGAGGGAGTAACCTGACCCCCAGTTTTGCCCTGGGAGCCAGCTCTGCAGAGGCTATAATTAGAGACACAGACGGCAGCTGGTGGTGCCATCAGACTGGACCGCTTTAGATGTAGGGCTGAAGGACCAAACACACACAAAGAAAGAGATGGGGGTTGTGTGGAAAAGATTTGGGGGTGGACAAAAAGATTAACTTTGAGCTTCAAATCTTTAAAAGCTTTTTTTTTCTACACACAAGTCAGTAGGAATATCCCCATGAAATTGGAACCAATTTCTTCATCACAACCACAAAGAATTAACACTTTAAGATGGTTTATCCTTAAACTTAAAGTGATGTATGAAAAAACAAGTCCAAAACCTTCCTGTTGCGTTCATCAGGGTTTGTATTTGGTGATTGTGACGGGTACAGCTGACAGCAGGAAGAAACCTTTTCTGTCTCATCAACTTGTTTGAATCTGGACTTATTGTCATGTTGGAAAAGACCAAAAAGGGTTCCTAATAGGGGGGTCCAGATACCAAGTTTTCTCAAACCAAGTTCTTCGATTTGGGTTCTCGCCAATATAAAGTGCTTACTGAGCTAGAACCTTAGCATTACACAAATGGTAAATGACTTGAACTGATATAGAACCTTATCAAGTCCACATGGACTCCAAAGTGCTTTAAAGTTGAGACATTCACCCATTCACACACAGATGATGGTAAGTTACATTGTAGTCACAGCTGCCCTGTGGCACACTGACAGAGGGGCTGCCAGGGGTGTCAAACACATTTATTTTATTTAGAACAAAGTGTCTCTCCTTCCTTACAGGTCTACAGCCCCTCTTACTGGATCACATCAAATATGCAGCATGATATATACTGTTACAAAATTTTAGATAAATAAAAATATCAAATAGGGGTTACATGTGTCAAACTCAAGGCCCACAGGGCGTGCATGTGCTGTAACACATTCAATAACCTATCAATAGCAGTATTAGTACTGGCATTTGTATATGTCCCGAGTATTTTAGTATTTTGTAAATTGCTGGTATAAAAGACATCACTAAAGTTTCTAAAAAACAATAAAAACTTTCCTCATTGAGCCAAATAAGTTATATCACATTATGTTCTATATTGTTATATTCTTTCATACCCTATGCAAATATGTCAACCCCTTTGGACATTTACCTGATCTCGACCTAATGAGACTATGTGAGACTTTATTTCTTCCATAAAAATGTAACTCATTACCTCTCCTGACCTACGAGGCTTCAGTTTTAACTCGGAGGCCTTGTGGGTCATTTTGACCCAAGCAGAGGAGGGTTCAGATGCAATAAAATTGACAAATTTTCTAAACTGTAGTTTCCCAATAACAATACTGGTATCAGGCTCAATTTCCAGCATCAAACACTTGTACTCATAAAGATACCCAATAGTTTGGTACCACTTTCATGCTTTGTGATGTAATTTCCTCTTCTGGTTTGTGAGAGATATTTTAAAAGAAACACAGATGTTAGGACAGCAGACAGTTTGCAGCGTTATTAATAAAAAAAAAAAACATGTTTTAAAGTGTTTGATTTTAAGACATTTATCAAAAATGTGCTTTTATCAATCCAATACATTTTATTTAATTTCTGGAACAACATCCAGTCTTTTCAGCATCTCTCTGCATGTTGGCACTAGAACGCGTTGCTCAGATGAAACCAGCCGTTGGGAGTGATTCTGATGAAACTAACAGTAATCAACAGTAACAGCTCTCATATCTGCACTAGAGCAGAGTGTAGACACCATTATCGCTCAATGTGTTGGTAAGATGGAAAGATAGAACGACACTTCCTGAATTATCTCCCCCCCCCACCAGCTATGAGTCAGGATATTGAAGCAATACGACACAAAAACTCTCCGTTACTGTACGGTTTTATGAGACAAATCAGATAATCACCTTCACAGATGAAGGATAATCGAGCTTCCAGGCACAGAGAGTTTTATCACTACTCACTTTCTGACAAGGGCCAGAAGACTGAAGCATTATTCTACCTGCTCAGCACCTCAGCCTGCAAACAAGGAGCAGCTCACACCTGAGGCGACTCTAACAAAGACCCAGCTGGACCAAGAACTTTCAGCAATGCCTCGAAGTGAACTTTTGGAACTTTTTTGGTTTTTTGTTTCCAGTAGGGCAAATAATCAATTATTTTTAAACTTACAAATTTACAGATGTATGAATTCTCCAAAAGAATAGATTTTTTTTTGTTTGTCATTGTGGCCTGAAGGGTTGATAAGGCAAACTGTTTTATTGAGTCACTTTTGGGGTAAATAAATAAATACCAATAGTTTAGCAGTTCATCATGTTTTTCCACTAAAACTGATCTCAGATTTTTCTCATAAGTTGTATCTAAGGAGGTCTTGTACAACAGCAGGTGTGAGTTTTGACCATGTGACTGTGTGATCTACGGTAGAAGCTTCGGGGGCTAAGCAGAATGGGCAAGGGTCTGGATTTAGCATTACTGTATATGCTGGCAGCACAATGAGGGGAAAAAAGGAATGAGGATGCAGAAATCGTGAAACCTATTAATAATATTACCAAAATTATTATTATTTTATGGTGCATCTATGCTATCTAATGTATGTTTTAAATGCTACTTTGATTCAGTTTAGGCCAAACGTTGGCATGCTTGTGTTTGAATACCTGCTTTACTCAGCTGAAATCTTGTCTTAAGTTTAGGAAGTTGATGAAAGCCAAAACTGAGTAATCAGCAGCGGTTAGAAGCTAAACTGAATTAATTAAAAAGTAGGAAGTGATAGGCAAAATGTCCACTAAAGATTACAAGAAGACAGCTGAGAACAGTTCAAGGGATGAAAGTACTGATAAAAAAAAGTGTTATTAAAACATTTTAAGTGGGTTTAAATACAGCTAAAGGCATGAAAATGATGATTATAATAAAATAGTTATAGAGGAATAAAACGATGTTAAGGATTTTGCTAAAATGTTTGTTGTGCCTCTTTACGGTACAAGAAATCACAGATAAGATTTAAAGTTTTGGAAAGTTATTGAAAATTCAGAGGGACGAAGGAGCATTCCTTCTGCCCTGGTCGAGTGCGAATCGATCACACACACAACAGAATATTGTACAAAAATTATAAAATGCAACAGGCTTCTAACAGAAAAGTGAAATGGTCAAAAACTTAAAAGTAGCCATGAAAACGTTTTATGTCATGTTGTCGATTTACAAGAGAGTGGGCTGGGATTTGTGTTTTGTTGGCTTATTTTTGATAATCTGTTTTCGGATTATTGGTTATTCCGATTGGTCATTTATTCTGATTCCTTATGTCCATGTATACATAGTTCATGTTTTACCAAGTCAGTCTGCCACGCCCATCTACAGCTGCTGTGGAGCATTATGTGTTGTAACATCATGTCTGGTTCTTTCTGTGCCTTTTCAAATCCTCTAGTGCCTCCTTGTGTCTGAGCTTCCGTTTTTATTGCCACAACAGTCTTTTATTTTTGTTTAAATAATGTTTCATTTGTTTTTTGAAGCTGGTGTCTGCCTGCATTCCCAGGTCCAAATCCTCAGAAAATCATGGGGAAGTTAAAGTATTATGAACTTCGTGCAAAAAGTAATGAAATTGTTTTGTTTAGTTTATTTCTTTGTTGTAACATTGCTTCTTGGCAATAAACCATAAAGTGTTGGAAAACCTGTTAATTTCCCTTTTAAATGGTGCCCCATTTGTAAGGAACATGCATTTGTAGTATGAGCAGTAGAGCTGAGTATGTAGGTTGCGCACATGAAAAATTTGCCAAATCTTCTCTGCCATTGTCCAACTGTTTTGAGCTTCTGGTACCCCCAGGTGCTGCCAGTCAGGTGCCTGTTTTGCACCTCATTGGCAATCCAATATCTCCACAGTCTGGGACAGAACTCTATCCTCCATGATGACAATGCTCACCCCCACAGAGCGTGGTTTATTAGAGATTACCTCTAGAATTTGGGAGAGGAGCTGGTCCTGACCTGAACCCCATAGAACACTTGTGAGATCAGTTTGGGTGTGCTGTGTGAGCCAGATTGACCAACAGAATAAGGTTGGCTGACTAGCAACAAATGCTGCTTGAAGAATGGGATGCCAGCACACAGCAGTGTGTGACCAGGCTGGTGAGCAGCACGAGGAGGTGGTTGTTGCACGAGGAGGTGGTGCCAGGCTGTTGTGGCTGTGTATGGTTCTTCCACACACTACTGAGGCTCCTGTTTGTTAAATGAATAAAGTGTTAAATTGCCAAAATGTCTTCTTGTTCCCTCAAACTTCAATCATTCAGTCCACCAAACACAAAACAAGTCAATTGCAGAATAAGCTGTTTGGCAATGGCAGAGATGCAATTTTTTCATGTGACCCACACACTCAGCTCTACTGCTCATCCCACAAATGCATGTTCCTTACAAATGTTGCACCATTTAGGAAGTAATTCAAAAGGCTGTCCAACAGTATAAGATTTATTGCCAAGAGGAATTGCAACAAAAAAAATCTACCAAACACAAATTTCCTTACTTTTTGTGCTAAGTTTATTTAAACTACTGTTAATATAATGTAATTTTAATTTACTGTATTTGACTTATAATTTGAAGATAGTGTGTTAATATTGTAGAAGCCTGAGCTTTATGTCTACAATATGAAAAGAAATGAGTGAAACCTGTTTTGGACATGCAGATGGCCACAGGGCATCAACAAGGACAACGAGGACACAGAGCATGTTGTTAAAGCAGATGTGAAGAACACCGAAGTCATCCATCAGCCGTCTATCGCTTCATAACCCTGCACACTTCTTCATTACTGTCTGACTTCTTCACCTCAACACTCTTCCTTCTTCTCCACTTCCTACATCTAACTTCCCCTTTCTCCCTTCACCCCTCACCTCTGGGTCTCGTCATTTTTCACATTTTTTTTGTCACAATATTTTTGTCCTTATTTCTCACCTTTATCCAATTTATTCTCTTGCTCTTCTTGATATTCCACCCTGCTTTAATTTATCTTTCACATACTTTACCAGTCTGTCTCGGTCACTTTGTTTCTGCTACTCTAAGCATCCACACGCACACACACACACACACATACACACACATTCATATGCCCAGCACTTCTTAATAAATTAGTAATAATGTCACCATGCTTCCTCCCAGGAGGCCAGTGTTATTGACTTCAATATGCAAATGTAAAGCAGCCCAAAGCAATACCACTGATAGGATAAGACACACACACACACACACACACACACGCACACGCACGCGCACACACACACACACACACACACACACACACACAGTGTTGGCCAGGAAAAATTTCTTGCTGTTTCAGATAATTATGTCAACCAGTGGAGTTGATGTGTGTATTAGCATGAAGTCTGCTAAGTTCAAAACTCCTCAGGCGTGTGATATCCATCTGGGTAATAGAATAGAATAGAATAGAATAGAATAGAATAGAATAGAATAGAATAGAATAGAGTAGAGTAGAATAGAAAATAATATATTTTTTATGTTATAATCCCTTTTTTCTGAGAGGCTCTTGTGTAAAAAAAAACAAATAAAAAAAATTATCTGTCTCTGTACACAACCAGTTTATCGTTTTACTCACATTAATTGAAGGCTGTGAGTGTGTACTTGTATTCATTACTGCTTTAGAACCGTTTAGGACTAAGTTGTGAATTAAGTTTAGGTTAGGTTCAGGGTAAGTGGTAGACCTGTCATGATAACAAATTTTTCTGGAGGATAGATTGTCTCAAATTATTGGGATAAACAATAATATCGTTTGGAGACCATTTTAAACTTGTATAATGATACCCCCTGCTTATGAAGCGTGCAAAAGCTTACAAAATTTAATTACATAAAAAAATTACGAACTGACCTGGACCGGAGATTGGGAGAACACAACATCTACTGAATCTGTAAAATCAGTTCCCACCTCGTGGCTTAATAAAATAACTGCGGTCACCCTCATGTCACCTACAAACTTTATGAAAGTTTACAGAATTTACATCAAGTTTCGGATTGAATTATTGCCTATTGCAACAAGCCTAGTACAGAGTCTTGCAGAAAACAATCACAAAACATGTTTTGCTTTTCATATGTACAATTCTTATGTTTCATACATACTGAAATATGAACATGTGAAGTTCTTGTTGTTTAGAGTTAATTCCTGCTGCAGCTTCTGATAGTGTTCTTGAGATGTAAATTAGGTCATTTCTGCATAAAAATAGCTACTAAAGTTCTAATTTTGTCTTCTTTTTTCACTATCTTTAACAAAAAGACAACAAAGAAGCTTGCACCAATAACACTTTTTAAATTTATTTTTTTTCTTTCTTTTGGGGGTTCGTGTTTAACAATCATATCACAGAAAACAAATGAGCAAAGATGAATGAGCCCAACAATTGGCCCTGAAGCAAATTTTGACAGAGTCCTCTCATCCTTCCTGTGATCAGGCAGATGAGCAGCTTTTGTCAAACCATGCTGTGCCATGATACCAGTTCGCAAATCTGCATGTACAGCACACACACAAACACACACACACACATTGACACATGCAAGCGCACGGTTTGAGACGCAACACTGTCAGTGACAACAAGGACAGAACAGAAAATAGAGGAAGTGGAACTTTAGGTCATGTTATCAGGTCAGTGAAATGCTCGCTGTGATTCTGACTGTCTACTCGAAATGTTTCAATCTTTTACTTTTAATTTGTGAAAATTCTCTGTTGTCATGGTTTGGAGGTAGAAGCGTCCCACCTTGTGTTTTTCATTTGGTATTAAATTCACATAAACAAGCAGCGTTTTGTTTGTTTCACCTTTTTGTCTTTGCTTCACTAATTATAACAAAACAGCAGCTATTAGACGAAGCTAATGCGTTGGATCCGACTGTGTGGTCATTAGAAAGGAGCAGCTGGACACCAGAGACACCTCATGCATTTTTAACCAATCAATATCCTGTTTTCTGCGACACTTTCTCCCTCACTAACCGTCCATTTTCTCCATCGTTTCCTTGCTTTACTCATTGGCCTTCTGGCTGCTGAAAGTTTTTTTTGTCATTTCTCACTAAAATGTCTTTCACCATCTGTCTGGCTGAGGGGGTCTTAAATCTGTACAGTGTACAATGTAAGCTCAAGACTATTAAGGCATTCTTGAGCCAAATGTGCTGCTCAATGAGGTCTTAGTCAAGAGTCCTCCAACACAACAATGACTCAAAACACACAGCTAAAAATACTCAAGAAAGAATCCGAAAAAAAAAAAAACATTGGGCTATAATTCATGTGTGGTTCATTCTTTGGTTTTTCCCTTTCAAAATGAAAAGAGAAAAGCAAATAAGTTAGATGTTTTGTTATTTTGTTAGTTTGTTTGGTTGTTTGTTTTATTTTTTTTATTTTAAAGCCAAGTTGAAAAAATGACAATTGCAAAAAAACCTAAAAAGGTTTATTTTATTTTGTTTTATTTTATTTTTAGTGGTTAAAAAAACCATGGCCTGAACTCAAAAATGTTAAGGTGTCATTTTTGTCGAGGTCAAGTTTATTGTTCAAGTAATTCTGTCAAACTATTTTTCAGAAGCAGTGACTGACTTTCATTAGTTCATTTTTCATACATTTTTTTTGTTATTATTACTTTTCACAGTTTCATGTTATTTCAGTGATTTTTTTATTTATTTATTTTGTGGTTTTCTTTCTTAAATGAGAGGTTACCAACAAAATTATCTGCTTTTGTATGTGTTTAAATGCACATGTACTTTTCTATAAAAGTAAAAATAGAAAAAATTACATTTGCATATGATTTAATAAAATTTTTAATTTCATTTAGTGGCTGCTGTGCCACGTATACAGAACAAATTAACAAAAAAATTGAAAGAATTTTAAGCCCTAAAATAATAATTTTGCCAAATTCTTAAGTATTGATGCAAAAACTAAACTCCAGTAGATCTCAATAATAATATCTACTTTTTGGTGAACAGGAAGTGACCTGTATTTAATAAGATTTAATAATGGAACAAAAAGCTTGTTGAGATTTACATCACACTTTGAGCCTTCGTTCTCGATGGGAAAGACAAACGTGTTGGATTGTCTTCAGCTCGAGCAAGCTGCTGCTGCAATATCCACAACTAATAGCACTTAGAGTTCTGCCCACAGGCTTCATGCACACACACACACAGAAACAGACACACACACACACACACACACATTCGCATGCCTGATTTCAGAAGATTGCACACAAACACATCTGAGGCCGGCCTATTAAAGAAGAGGAAATGCTTCTTCTGACAGGGAGCACAAATAAAACTGAATTAGTGTGTGATTTAAGGCATCAGTGTTTATAGCAAGGAAGCAACACACACATACACACAGAGACTTTTTGTTGTTGTTGTTGTGCACAAACCTGCAGAAGCAAACAATCCTAAAAACACAAGAGTTGTGTTTTAATTGGTGATGTGATGTCATCTTTATGAAAAAACTGATAAAAAGTCAAAATCTCTTTCTTAAAAATAACTTATTTTTTGTGTGCCAGACTAGTCATGAAAAAACCCAACTTCTCTTTGGTTTTTATTGAAACGTCTTGTGAAAGCTCAGCTGGTTGTATGAAAACGAAGGGGATACCTGCAGTGCTGTAATTAATTACCTGACTAATGGCTATAGGAGTATGGAGAGAGACTTTGTCCTTGGCTGTAGGAAAATGCTTGGAAGCAAAATAAAATTATACTTGATGTGAAACAAGTTACAACACATGAAGTAAGGCTTTACAAAATGTTGCTAAAACTGCTTCAAGTGTTTGAACGTGTTTAATTGAGATCATTTTATTTAGATAAAAGATGCTAATGGATATTTTTCACTTTTTCTTAAACATACTTTCTTTAGAATCATATATTATTCTGTTGTTTCATTTGATTATACTGACCAAAGGTCACTCACGCTTTTACTTCAACACTGGATTGATTACCCAAGGCTATTATATCCCACAGAACAAAATTTGTCTGGCTCAGTTCTGAACCACACAATGCTCTCGGCCTAGATATCACAAAGAATGATGGTCCTTTGGTGACCCAGATGTGGTTTGCTAGAGGTGGTCCAGGCATAGGCCAGTACCACATTAACCAAACCAAAACTGGGCCAGTTGTGGCATGTTTGGGCCCTATAAACTATACCACAACAGGGCCAATTGTAGTATTGACAGATCTGGGTCATGTAAACCAAACCACAACCGGGCCAGTTGTGGCATGCCATCTCAAAAACATCATCATTTCCAGACCTGGCCCACATCTGGTTGACAAACCACTTGCCACGCCAGCAGTGCCAGCTTGACACCAGATGTGGCCCACACCTCTGTGGATAGGTTCACATCTTCATTTCTTTCTCCTGTCCTTACATTTGTCTATACGTTTAGTTCATGAATGTTTGTTTTTTATTAGGAACTTAGACAGATCGTCTCAGGAGACCTGACATACCTGTTTTATTGTTGAACCAGACTCTACAGTAAGATAATTTAGAGATCAAACTGTGAATTTACTCTGAAGCAAATCAATTGATTCGAAAGAGCCTCACTTTCATCTAAGGCGCTGTCCAGTCTGACACTGATATTTAAAAAAACTAACATTTTTTGTTGTATTTTCACTGCCTATCAAAGGCAAACTGTGTTTTAGTAAAAAAAAAAAAAAAGGGTTTTACCATCGTTTTTCAAAGTGAAGATTTTTGTTGTCATGAAAAATGGATATTTAGACAAACAATCCCTTAGACTAAGCCGCCCCACTTGCCACCATTATTGTAGGCTAGTTAAAATATAGGTTTGTACAATGTTGAACATCAAGAACAAATCCACAGAACTTTCAAATTTCCATTTTCAAACGGCAAGCTTAGCTGCCACTCACTCACTCACTCACTCACTCACTCACTCACTCACTCACTCACTCACTCACTCACTCACTCACTCACTCACTCAGATTTTCACATTTTAGACCATAGCTGAGGGGAAGGGAATACTACTTTCTTCTATTATATATGTTGTTCTATGCCACCTTCTAGTGTGGCATAGAAAGATTTTTTATTTTTCAATTTTAAGTTTTATTAATTATGTTTAAATATATTCATAGTTCAGATGGGAGCTGAATCAGGTTGTCAACTTTACTAATCATGTTTAAATCCCCAATTAATGCTTAATTTCAGCCAGAGACATTTCCAGACAAATCAGCCTAGAGTTCTGAACGTTTTATGTTGAATGACTTCATTGCTTAACATTTTCTTGTAGCAATCATGAGGACAGAAGAAAAGTGATATTTTGTCCTCACTTAACTACACATTAAGTTTTACAAGATGATGACTTTAGGTCAGAGGTCATAAAGGGAGGGGGTCCCTTCATGCTACATTCCTAAACCTTTATTGGTTTTGAGTTCTTTCCTTGACCACCATTGATTTAATTATATCTGGACTAACTCTGAATGATGTTTTAGGTTGTTTTCAATATGTGTAAAATTTATTGAATTTGTTTTTCTTTGTGACTTGTTAAAGTAAACAAGTAAAGATGGTTTGATATTTTATGTGGGTAACAGCAGCCTGTGTTTGATTGAGAAGGTGCTTCAGTCAGAAGAATAATGCTGTTAACTATCAAACCCTTAGCAAGATTTCCATTATGTTTTATATAACAGTTGTAAAATGTCACATAAATGTAAAGTCATTAAAAAGTTGCATCTAAGTTTAAGTTTTAAGAGTAAAACTATTAATTAAAAACCTATTTTGTGTATGTTATCTTTTGGGACCTCTGGGATTTTTGCTTGTTGCTGCATTGCCACGGCTGTCAAGAACAAACCAGCATCGTACTGAAATCCAGGAGTCTTTATGAACAAAGATAGTGGTGCTGAGCCAGCTGAACGCTGCTTTCTTGCTACGCAAGCACATCAAGAGATTAGGAGATATCTTTTAGTATGTTGCTGAGTCTGGACCAAAGTCTCTAGCACTTCATCTGAGTTTATGCCTGATGTCAGAGCATTAAATGATTGGAGTTTCATTTACTGTGATTTGTATTTGTTGCATATAAAAAAATGTCCAAGATTTCTGTTCATAATATGAGGAGGTTTTTTTGTTTGTTTTTGTGAAGAGTAAGTCTAAACTGTTAAAATAAAGGAGCAAAACTGTTACGTGTCAACTCCACAGCTCGTATCGTGACAACAACCTTACCTTCTTTGTCTAAAACCATTCTTTTTATTTTGTTGACACAAAGCCTCACGAGGCTCGGCATTTGCTCAACAATAACCTCTCCTTTTCCCGCTCTTTAACTTGGCTTTTCATAGCTGGGAAAATGTGACATCTATCTAAACAGGAGATTTTCCTGCATCTTCTGATTCTTACAAATCCTGTTCTTTACAACAAACCTCTCTATTTAAATAGTTTTTTTCTTAAAGAAACTGCAAGTCCTGAAAAAACAAGTGAATAGAAAGTCTGAGATGTAAAAATTGAGGGTCTTCGTGGGGTAGCGTTTTTAGTGTGTTGAACTATAGAAAACAGCGGTTGCAGTGTCTCCTGCGGCCTGCGGTGCTGTTATGCAGTTTTTAGTTTTAGCCTTTAGCTACACCTGGCACTTAAGACTGAATGGGTTTCTCAGTGGGAGCTCTGAACACCAGGAACAGCCTCTCAACACAAACCAGTCATCACCTTCACACAACTTGTTTCCATCTTAACTAAGAACGCATGTTTTTGTTGAATCCATTTCCAGACCAACTAAACTCTGTGTTTTTCTGTACAGTCTTTTGCTTTCAAACAGAGAAGCACCATTTTGAAACTTGAATATAAGTATGTTGAGCGGTGTTGCTGTAACTCTCTTCCAGTTCAGCGTCACTGTTCTCATCAGACATTAAATCACAACTACAGCAGGGGGTGTTTTTAGCTTCGCGTTTACAGAAATCTGTCCAAAAGTAGAGCCGGAGTCTCACTGGGCTGCAAATATTAGAGACTATTGGTGACTCGAAATTGCAAGAAATTTTTTCCAACCAAGCAAACTGTGCTGCAACGTCTTGCTCTGCCGTTTTTGAAAAGTCCTGACCTATTTGTTTTACTTTGTTGTCCACTTATTCCCATATTTAGCATATTTCAATAAAAGTTGATTAGATTTTAATAGAATTCTAAAATAAGCTAATACAATTAGCCAAAAGCTGTTTTGTAAGAAATCCTATTTTTTGAATTTCTGATTTAACAACAAACTGTAATTTTCTTGCTACACCTCCTTCACTCTAAACTGGTATATTGCTTTGAATTTACTCAACGTGGAACCAGTTGACATAACATGGTTAAGTAAATCCAACATTTCATTTTTTAGAGTGTTCACTCAAGGGTGTAACTCTTATCCATCTTCCAATCAGTGGTTTTACCTCCAAGTGTTTTGATCTCTCGTTCCTCAGTTTGTCGGCTTTTGGTTACAATACAAACTGAGTAAATTTCAGAGTTCAGTTGTTAGAAATACTTCTAACATATCTATATTTTGATTTTTCTGGGTGTCAAAACACGCACTGGCATTTGAACATATTTGACCTTGTTTCTGTTTACAGCAGATCTTACATGATTTTGATTTTTCACGTTCTTCCTTTTCAAGTTTTGTTTGTTTCCTATTTTCTCTCTCCTTCTCTCTTGCCTTACCTTTTTTTTTTTTTACTATTTTTCCGTCCCTGTTGACTCATGTCTTATTTTTATCCTTGTTTAGTTTCAAAAGAAAAAATGTGCACGAGTCCTCACTGCATTGATCAATAAAGCGAATGCTTCGCAGTCATATATTTTAAGGCTGTTGCATTTAGATTGTGCTTATAAAACACAAAGACAATACAGTTTGTGTGTGTGTGTGTATGTGTGTGTGTGTGTGTGTTTGTGTCTCCAAGTGACAGAGGGTCTTCTGTATCTGTGTGGGCTGAGAGAGGCTGACAGCAGCAGACATCTGCTGACATCTGGCAAAGACAGATAAAGTAATAAACACATAGTATCTCACTAAGTGAGAGGAGGTGTTGAAGATCTTTCTCTCTGTCTTCTTCCTCTATCACTTTCTCTCCTGCTCTTGTTATCACTTTTGGTCCCTGCCAAATTCCAATAAGCTCAGTTGATGACAGGAAAAGTGGTATATGTTGACAAAACAGATGGATGGTTTAATTGATGGATGAAAAAACAAATTGTTGGATGGATGGATTGATTGATTGATTGATTAATTGATTGATTGATTGATTGATTGATAAATGATTAGATTGATAGATGAATGGATAATTGGATGAATGGATAGACAGAAATAATGGATGGAATAATAGATGGATGGATGGTTAAATGGATGAATAGAAGAACTAAAGGATGGGGGGATGGATGAATGGATAGAACAATGGATGGATGAAGGATAGATGGTTGTATGGATGAACTAGAGGATGAAAAAATAGATTAACTTATTGATGAATGGGTGGATTAATAAATTAACGTATGGATGAATAGATGGATAGTTGGATGAATAAATATATGAACTTATGGATAGATGAATAGATGAACTATGGATAGATTAAAAGATGACCTCATGGATAAAAGGATAAAAGAATGGAATAATGGATGAATGGTATAAATTTTGGACATTTTATTTTATTTTGACAAAATTGTACATCAGATCTCAGACTTTAATACTCATTAAATTGTTTTTCCAGTTCAATATCTAAGAGTTTACTGCTTTAATTAAATGAACTTCTCAGACAGTAATCATTAGCTGCACATCTTCAACAGATTAACTTTTGAAGTCAAGACCAGATTCAAGATGGCTGCCACAGCTTAAGACAAACCAGTCATACCTCAGTCTGTTTTATAGACATGGTGCTAAAATTTGGTGAGGTAAAAATCATACCCATCACATACACTGAAGGCAAAATCATAACTTAATTTTTTGCCATGCAAGGCAGCTCACTATATGCGTTGCTTCAAGGAATGTTACTTTTAAAATTGGATGTGTTTTAAATAAAAATGAAACATTTAAAAAGTGATTTCCAAATCAATCGTTAATGCAGTCATTCAGAAATAAAACTCATGTCTGCTTTATTACTAATTTAATGCTACATAAAGACTCTATTGGATTAAATTGTTCAAAGTTCCAGTTCAGTCTGCACCTCTAACAGATGAAACACCCACTGGTTAAATTCTAATTACATTTTTTCTCTCTCTGAAGCAGCAGCTTCACTCATGTCTAATTGAAGGCTTACTGTACATCTTGATCGGTTGAATAATGAGTCATAATAATTTATTCTGTTTTTCACTGTGTAAAATTCAGTGTATTGTGAAGGATCATACCCCTTTTCAGACAACTTACATTAATCAATAATCATTGTTAGATCACAAGATAAAAAGTCGACAAGGTTAGTTTTTGGATAATTTTGATT
>JARVJO010000039.1:8614249-8632434 GCA_031762555.1 Cynodonichthys magdalenae
TTGCTTTGAATTTACTCAACTCAGTTAAGTGGAACTAGTTGACATAACATGGTTAAGTAAATCCAACATTTCATTTTAGAGTGTACTTCCAAAGCAAATGCTATATATTAAGGGGCTTTTACTGCTAGGTTTATAGCTAATGGTTTTAATGTGCTTTTTCATTTCTCATAATTATGAGACCAGTAGTTCGTAATTAAACGTTCTTATTTTGTAATCATCCATCGGTCCGTCCGTTTTCTTCCGTTTATCCGGGGTCAGGTCGCGGAGGCAGCCTAAGCAGAGAGACCAAGACTTCCCTCTCCCCAGCCACTTGGGCCAGCTCCTCTGGGGGAATCCCAAGGCGTTCAGGCCAGCCGAGAAACATAGTCCCCCCAGCGTGTCCTGGGCCTCCCCCCAGTGGGACGTGCCAGAACACCTCAACAGGGAGGAGTCCAGGAGGCATCCTAACCAGATGCCCGAGCCACCTCAACTCCTCTCGACATGGAGGAGAAGTGGCTCTACATTGAGTCCTTACCGGATGACCGAGCTCCTCACCCTATCTCTAAGGGAGAGCCCAGACACCCTGCAGAGGAAATTCATTTCGGCCGCTTGTATCCGTGATCTCGTTCTTTCGGTCACTACCCAAAGCTTGTGACCATAGATGAGGGTTGGAACATAAACCGAATGGTAAACCAAGAGCTTCGCCTTTTGGCTCAGCTCTCGCTTCACCACGACGGACCGGTGCAGCGCCCGCATCACTGCAGATGCAGCACCGATCTGCCTATCGATCTCCTGCCCCATTCTTCCCTCATTCATGAACAAGACCCCGAGATACTTAAACTCCTCCACTTGGGGCATGACCTCTTTCCAGACCCGGAGGCGGCACGCTACCCTTTTCCGTCTCAAGACCGTGGACTTGGATTTGGAGGCACTGATCCTTATCCCAGCCGCTTCACAACTGGGAACTGCTCCAGTGAGAGCTGGAGATCACGATCTGATGAAGCCAATAGGACCCCATCATCCGCAAAAACCATCTCTACTTTTTGCTGATGACCTAAGGTCACCAAAAGGATCCCCTCAACACCTTGGCTGTGCCTAGAAATTCTGTCCATAAAAGTTATGAACAGAATTGTTGACAAAGGGCAACCTTGGCAGAGTCCAACTCTCACCGGAAACAAGTCAGACTTACTACCGGCAATGAGGACAAAACTCTGCACTGGTCGTAGGGACCAAACAGCCCAAGTCATCGGACCTGGTACCCCAAACTCCCGGAGTAGCCCCCACATGACTCCTCGAGGGACATGCTCGAAAGCCTTCTCCAAGTCCACAAAACACATGTAGACTGGTTGAGTGAACTCCCATGACCCCTCCAGCAGGTGTAGAGCTGGTCCAGTATCTTGTAATCATAATCTCGTATATTATTTTTCTCTGGGTAATGCAATGCTCTTCCACAGAAATTTGAGGTAATTAAAACAAAGACTTTATCAACAAACATTTCTTCAAACTAATCAACTTGTGATTGTTGGTTTATTTTCTGACGTCTTGCAAGGACATTCGTTTAATCACATCCTATTTTCTATCTTTCTATCCTGATCCTACCTGCAGGAGTGTCATCATTAACTTGATAAAAAAAAGCAAATGACGGGGTGTGGTGCTGAACCTTTTGAGCGACTTTCAGAAGATTGGCTCGACAACGATGATGAGAACAGAGAGGGAGAGAAGTAGCAGTAAATCACATTAAAAGAGTCGAGAAGCCGGTTGATGACAAGTAAGAAGTTGAGTGGAAAGTGTGTGTGTGTGGGGGGGGGGGACTAGCAGTGAGGTGATGGATGGATGACTAAGTAAGAAGATAAATAGAAGAAGGGACTGAAGGATGAATGGGTGGATGCCTCGACACATGGCCCCGGGGAATCAGCCATTATACATGCAACTGTCACTCAAGATTAGAGGCATAATTAAACTCCTGTCGCACCGCGTGTGGCTCCAAAGTGTGGTGTGCATTTGTTTGTGCGTGCATGTATGTGTTGTTTCCCAGTGTGGGAGGAACAGAGTGTGACAGAGATTGATGGTGAGGGGAAAGCAGGCCATTATGTTGTGTAGCTAAAGCAGTGATAGCCTCTCCACCTCAGTGTCTGTTTAAGCGACTGGCCATTTTATAGGTGTGGCACAACTGACCCCATGCACACACACACCCGCACACACACTGACTCGCCTACTTTGAAATTAGGAACAAATAGTTTGGTTTTATTGAATGTGGCAGCAATCCATCACTAAAATACCTCCTGTTGAACAGCATGCAAAAAAGACTGTTCTTTTATACATAAGGTACATCTGATATGCTTTTTGTTTAATTTATAGCAAATAATGAGCAAATTAGATAAGCTGAATAACTTTTTTAAAAATATTTTGCTTAAATCGAAGGTCATCAGTAAAACATCAGTGAAAGAGTGAGAAAAGCTCCCCGCTGAAACAGAGATTTTAATTCATCAGTTTATAATTGTGTGGTTGAGGGCCTCATCTCTGAGCAGCTGCAAACCGACCAAAGCTGCATCTTTCTCTGTCTGTGTTTGTGTTTGAGAGGCTCAAAGAACCCCACTGCTCCCCTGTAGAGCAGTA
Source organism: Cynodonichthys magdalenae (assembly GCA_031762555.1). Taxonomy (NCBI): domain Eukaryota; kingdom Metazoa; phylum Chordata; class Actinopteri; order Cyprinodontiformes; family Rivulidae; genus Cynodonichthys; species Cynodonichthys magdalenae. Next base: position 8,616,845 of record JARVJO010000039.1, read on the forward strand.
TATGAGTCTCAACAAGTCAGCCAGCAGCAGCTACAACAAAGGAGACAGTATGGAGGTTTGCCTTCACATTAAAAGCGAATTCATCCCAATGATTTATTATCATTATTAGTATTATTATTATCATTATTATTATAGTGATATAGATTATTGATTCACACAGCATCACAATTAAAAAAACTAGATGTGATTAGGGTTTTAATTTGAAGTGGAGTTCAGTGAAATGAACTGTTAATCTTACCTGTTCGATATATATTTTTTGTAGAAATATTCTTTCATTCTGACCAGGTGACGACCCAGTCAGAATAAAAACCAAAAGCCATACATTTTCTCCACAAACGTTGCAGGGCAGCACACTTGAAATTTGCCATGGTCCCCATTTCTGTTGGTAAGAGTATTGAAAAAGAAAAGTTAAAAAATACCACAATGCAGGAAATGGCATCTACTTCATTCAAAAATAAACAACGAAGTGCTGAATTTACTTAACCAAGCTATAACTGGTTTCATCGTTTCACTAAACTGAGTTGCTTCATTTACTAAACTCGGTTTATTGGAACCAACTGACATAACTTGGTTGAGTAAATAGACTTAGAGTGAATAAACATTTCCTTTTTTAATGATGAATTCTGGTCATGTTTAAATTCATAATGTGTAACAAATTCAATTTGAAAGTAAAGAAGTAAAAGTATAATTTTTATGTTTTGAACGTAATAAAATAAGAGTTAAAGTTACAATAAAAAAATACTTGGTAAAATTACAGATCCTTCAAAAACATTTGCTATTATTACATTTGAACTGCTTCCATATTAAGCGCTTTTATTTTGAAAACACTCATCGGAACAGCACTGAGGTGGCGTCATGTTTGACTTGACAGATGGCAGGCGGACGGTAGAGAGACGCTCCTCTCCGCTGTCTCTCTCGGTTCGTTGGTCCATCCCGGTGCCCATTGTCTCCCCCCTCCTTTTTTAACCCCTCCACACGTCTTCAAGAGACAAACCCGCGATGACAAACTAAACCTCGCTTTTGTTCCGCTCATAACGCCTTGTGCGTGTGACTTACTTGGAAACGAGATTTGCATTTTGTAAAACGCCAATTGTTTTTTTTTTCTGCCCGCAATTTCTCAATGTTATCATTTTTTCCCAATGTTGACATTGTAGAAGTGTTTTTGTGAATTAACGAAGCAGGAGGGTGACGGTTTTGACAGTAAGCGGTGTTATGGACCTGATGGGGAGTCGAACCGGCGGAGGAACCTCTGAAACCATCTTCCACAGCGGCTATTGACACATCGCAGGACCCTATAGCAACACAGTCACCATTGTCTCAGTGGATAAGTCCCAGCGTTCAGAGTCAAAAACTCTAATAGAGGCGGGTTGGAGATGAAGAGAGCCGGGTTTTGGTGGAGGATGCTGTCGCTACATGTCTGGTACTTCCCCTGAGAGAAGAGGAGAGTAGAGCATCCAGTTTGGGGGAGGAAATAAAAAAAGGAGGCAGGGACCACTTTCACTTGTTTTCTCCGCCTTAAATTAGGCCCTTTTAATCACACACAAGTGGTGTTTAATCGGATTATTTAAGCGAGCGATCTGAGAGATTTTGGTATTATCTCCAGCTAAGATCACCATCTGTCTGTTTTGATTTTCCAGCGTCCAAGTAAAGTGGCTGCTGTGGAGGATTGTGTGCCATTTCAACACGGATAAGGATGCGACTGAACGAGGTGATCCGGATTATTGGTCCAGTAGGTGATGTCTGGACAAGTGGACCTTGAGCGTGGACAGGTGTAACCTTTTAATCTTAATTGCAAGAGTGTTTTTTTTTATTACACCAGCTTGTTTTGATTAGTTCTGCATTAAAGGAAATCTGACCTCCTTCAGGTAAAATGCAGCAAACCTGCTGATTATTCAGTGGATACATCATTTGTGGACTTCAATTGACTCCAAATCCCACCTCTCATCTGTGATCCCTGACCTGCATGCGTTGGAAATTCAGAGAACCACTTCAGACTGCCTTGAACATCTGAATAAAATCATCACCTTTGATTGCTCTGAGCACCAGAGGGAACTGAGGCTCTGCTTCTCTGCTGGTGCTTCTCTCTGGGCTTCAGCCAAACGGGCCCTCTGTGGAGGGGCTTGAGCGAATTTTGGAGAGTTCCTGCTCCACGTGGACCTCTGCACATTGGGCGGAGGACATCATGGGGTGCTGTAGTGGCAGGTGCACCTTGGCCTTCATCTGTGGCATGCAGCTGGTAAGTGCTAAGATTACTATTGATCCTGCAAAGACTACGATCGATTAAAAAAAAAAAGAAGGTCTTTTAAAAAAACCTTGTAAGAGCTCAGCAAACAAACAAGTAGTTGTGGGGACACATGGAAGACGCATCTTCACACTGATTACATGGAGCTGGAAATGGCAGGCAACAGAGTAGATGGATTACACAAAGGTCACAATTTCAGAAGTTAATAAGTGTCTGAAAGCTCATATGAAGTGTTATTGAGATGGACAAAATGAATGGGAGCAGTAAGACTATACTATGAATCTATCTTGACCTTTGTTGGATTGCAAAATGATAGACACCAGCATGAAAAAGACATGTTTTGCCTGGTTTGACATGAGGTTCATGCAACACAAAGAACAATGTGGGGATGGCGCACAGAAAGTGTATATCTGACATAAACTCAAAGCTTCAACTAGGGTTGCACTGATTGCAGTTTTCTGGCTGATCACCGATCTTAAAAAAGCCTGAACTGCCGATTCTGATTTTGGCTGATACCGTTTTTTTATTTTATAACTGACACTGTCAGGTGTTAAGGTCACAATACCCCTTCAATGTTCCAATGTTACTTATTTCTTTTTAATTGATTAATACCCTTGAAACAAAACTTGTTTTAATTGGACATTATAGTGCTCACAGCAGAGCAAAAGGTAACAATAGCTGATTTTCAGACCTTTACGGAGGTAGATAAGATGAGCTTCTTATGTAAGTATCGGATGATCACAGATCTCCCAAAATTAAAAAAAATCGATGCACCCATACCCTCAGCAGTTGATGATCTGTCCCTCAGTTTGAAGGTTCCTCCTATTGCCATCTGTGGAAGGGACAAAACTTCATATATATATATATATATATATATACATATATACCTATAGGCAACTGTACATTTCAGGCAACCCAATACTTAAGGCTGTTTTCAAAAATCATGAAAAAAAACATAAAAGTAGGAGTAGTTTTTGGGGCGATCGGGTACAGAATGTTAGTGTATTTTTATGTCACACACTTTTTCCAGCCTACATCAGCCGAAGCACTGCTCCTTGCCCTGCCACTCAAAAAAAAAGAAGAAAAAAAACCAACACTGTAGTCAAGTCACCTGCCACTCAAACCAGCATACTAGCTTTTGATTTTCGACTTGGCCCATATCTTCTGACCTTTTTCAAATTGGGAGGTCTTTCTTTCACAAGGAAGCACTGAAGAGTGTCTTTAACCTGCTGGCAAAATGGGTTTTATGTTGATTAGAAGTAGACTGATTAATCAAGCAAACGATTTTAATTGGCCGAGATGGGCCACTTTTAAAAAATAGGCAATCAGCCATATCTGTACATACTTAATCAATTTCCATGTAGGAAGATGACAAAGCGGCAGCAGCAGCTACATCCAGCTCACTGTAGCCCATAATTAAGTTTTTTAAGCAAGCTCCTCTGTATATCATATTTAAGCATTCAGGGTTTTCTAAGAGTTGTTAACTGTATCTTTATTTAAGCTAAGCAATTGTTATATTTTGTTAACTGAAAAATACATATTTACCCCCCAAAAATACTCAGCTGCCCTGATTTCTAAAGAATAGCATCAGTTATTGAGCAACTCCCATCAATCGACTTCTAATGTTACATCCCAATCTCAAAGACACTTGCAGAATTTCATTAAAAAAGTGAAAGTATTTATGTAAAAGAGCAATTTTATGATGAAACAGAACCTTGGGTTTGCTGTTTTGTCTGCAGCACATCAACACTCATGTTTTTGTTGTGGTTAAAAGGAAGAGTGGAGCATATCACATTTTGTGGAGACTAATACCTTTTTGGTTATGAAAGCAAATAAGAAAAAAACAAGCAAGAACATCCATGAAATGTGTGCCCACCAGTGGCTTGTTTAAGGCATATACCCAGTGAACTGTTACGTCCACGTTTGGATTTACACTAACTAGATGGCTATAGCTTAACAGGGTAATTTTCTGTGCAGTAACAGATCTAAAAGGAAGCCTAAATGGGAGCTTGCATGTTGTCAGCAGTGTTGATTTATTCATCCGGTCCCTTCAGTTCATTCAGAATGCTGCTGGATGATGTTGAAACAGGAGCTGACTAAATATGCTGTAGTACAAGTGGAGCTGGGAGCAGAAATTGCCCCACTTTTGTCCTATAAATAGTATTATCAATTATTATTAGATGGCATGGTTCAAATTAACATATCTATAATCAGTTCAAAGCCTCTAATAACATATAGAACACATTATAAATATTAATTGTGTATTATTCAATTTAAGAATTGAAAAACTTTCAATGTAAACATTTGTTCTTTTATGTGTTATGCCTTTGTCAATAAGAGCACATTTCAAATAAGAAGGCAACCAAATTCTGTTTTAGGAAAACAAGATAATGATTAAGAAAGTGATCCAGAAATAGGGAAGTTTCAGACCTCGTTAATTTACAGATCAAGAGTTTTGCACAGATCAGAGTAAGAAATGTTTCCCTTTAACAAGTCCTTATAAAGAAATAATAAGCAGCCAGTAAAGATTGTAAATTTACTTATTTATTACTTACTTATTTTTCCGCTAAAACATTGTTTTGTTGAAACTAGCATTTCTTGCAGGAATGTATATTACCTGCCACCTCGCATGTCAAAATTTTAAATAAAGATTTTGGGGGATTTGTTAGCACTCAGATTATGTTGAGGATGACTCTAAGCTATGGAAAGGGAAAAAAAATAGACTCCTGATCAGGACTCTATTTTTTTCCTTTGGTGAATTCATGCTGTTCCGTACTAAGATTCTAACACACCTAAACCTCAATATCTGTAAAATGGACAGACGTTTTTGATTTAGTTAAGACTAACCAGTGTTCTTAAATTGAGCCGACGCCAAAATTTAGCCATGTGTAGATGCACATCAGATGCTAGGTTTTTGAGGGTTTCATTGAAATCTGTGCACTGGTTCATAACATATATTGCTAACAGACATAGGCAATTACATGACTCTGTGCCTCTTATGGCTTGGTCAGACCTTTTTTCACGTGTGGATCAGGGGCCATTAGAGAAACAGAAAAACAAATAAAATTTACTCGAACTGGACGCAACTAAACAACTCTTTTTACATTTTCTTGCCTGTAAAGACACTAAAAAACACAGTTAATCACAAACACAAAATGTCTCTTCTGTGAATTTTCCAGCTTAATCACTCATATTGTAAGTATGTAACCTTTTGTCACGTTAAATAGGACACCGTCACACAATGTGCAAAAATAAAAACTCAAAAATCATCCAATTTTCTATAAGATATTGTGTGTACGACCTAATGTGAGAGCGTGTGCTTGTAAAAGGCTTATTGTGCTGTGAAATAAGTCATCACTGTTCACGCTTTTATCGGAACAAGAGCTACAGCTGTGTAAGGGAACACATCAACATCAGAATGCTAATGATATCGTCACATGTGGTGCACATATGAAACACGATGCGCTGTAAATGGGGACTCTGTTCAATCCTATTGGTGTTCTAATTGAAGTGTGTGTATGTGTGTGCGTGCTTGTGGATGAGATTCTGTCACAGAGATAGTCATTGTGTCTAATGCAGTGGAACTAATGCTATGCCATAGTCAACAACATGTTTTGCTCTGTTAACTGTTGTAATAGCTAAGCCAGCTGATGCCACCACTAGCTGAGCTGGAGGCCGAACACTACTGTACGTCACAGCTCGGTTCTGCACAGTTAGCTCTGCTGCCATTTAGGCGAAAAGCCTTCTGATGATGAAATCTTAACTAAAGGGTGTTCAAGATGCTAAGATATTGAGGTCTTGGTTTTGTTGATAATAAATTAAGTTTGTCCGAGTCGTTTGTCTCTATGTGTCACTGTGATGGACTTGAGACTTGTCCAGGGTGTACCTTGCCTCTTAAACATCGACTGCTAGAGACTACCAGCCCCACATGACCCAGAAAAGCGAAGCAGGTTTAAAAAAAAATTAAATAGATGTTTAAGACCGCCTGGAAGTAAATGGGTTTTGCTATGTGAACCTCCATCTGATAGGTGACTTTGCGGTGAAAAGAAAAACAAATCTGGTCCGTGCGTCTTAAGTAGTAGAACTGACGGCTTATGAAACTCAACAGCAATTTTCACCTCGCTTCATTAGCTGGGTTAATTGCAAAGAGCTCTTTTCACTACAGCTGAGCAGAGATCAATGATCCAGGTTTGGAGATAAATCTTCTTCAAAGCTGACGTCTCCATGTGCAGAACTTAATCAGTCCAACCATGGGGTTTTATTTTTTGCTGTTTTACAGAGTCAAAGTATTTGTTACATTGTTCAAGTTAAAAATAGTTACTCTTTACTTTCATGCAAAATGCAAGGGCTGACAGTGATATTATTGGAAAAAAGTAGTAGAGTGTCTTATATCAGCTGTACAATAATGTTACAAAATTATTTTGGAAGCCTAAAACTCCAGTTGACACTCAGTTGGTTTTAAACAGCTAACTGTCCCTTGATATTTTTGTACTTTTTTCCATTACAAAATAAACTTTAAGTAATTATCAAATTATGGCAATAGGTTACTAATTATATTTTACCAAATATCACCAAGCTCTTTGAACAGAATGGTAATATGAGTGGCTCAGAAAGATGTAATTTAGCCCTGTCTGCTGCTTGGCCACTCTTCAGTGCTTCAGCTCTAACCGGGTGAAACTACAGTACTTCATGCTACATAGTGGCAAGTAGCAATTTGAGTGATTCAGTCACACGTTTTTAAAGAATCAAAATCTGCAAGGGAAGAAAAGACACACAAAAGATACATTCTTTCATTTATTTTCTTCACCTGCTTCTTCTTTCGGGATTGTGGATCGCTAGTTCCTGTCTCCAGCAGTCACTGTGTGAGAGGTGGGCACACTTGGGACAGGTCGCAAGTTCATCACAGGAAGACAAACAAAACAGGTTTGCTGTAGTTCTGGGACCTCCAAACATCGCTGAAGCATTCTGAAGACATTACTGGCTTTACTTAAATGGTTTTTTATGTCACATTTTATCTAACAGTGTTGCCTAAAACTAGGTTTATAGTTGATGCGTTGGCCACGACGTGAGGGTGCGCATGTCAGCAGTGACTCAATCGTTCCATCCCTGCGCAGTTGGCCCCGCCCCTGTGGTGTCACAGCACCTGGTCGTGTACCTCCAAGTGTTTGTAACTGCATGTGCTGCGCATTGCTCTATTCAAATAGTTTGTTTGTCCGTCAAGCGTTTGTTCTCATTTTTTACAACATTTCACAAGTTATAAAGTTTACTGCCACATGTCCTTTCAGAGAATAACCGTACCAACCTAAGCTTCAAGTATAAACGCCAACACTTCTTTCTCTGGTTCGTGCGCCATCAGCGGAGCCCTGCACAACATTCAAAAGCGCAACTATAACCAAGCCTTAAAGTGGACAAATCATGCAAAATCCCCCTTTTTTAGCCAGTAAAAGAATTTTGTTGTGTACTTGGAGACTCCAGTAGGGCAGAAAATTTCTCCATGTGCTGCAAAGATGTCTTTGGGTCACCTATCAAGGTACAATTGACCGTTCTTGAAGCGGGAGAGGGGTGTGAAGTGCCTTGTTTGTTTTATGGCTTTATCACACTGTAATGTAGACAACTTAGGACAACTTCTAAGAAATTTGTTTAATACTAATGACGTCTAAGCTGAAGATGGAATAAAAAAAGTCTTCCGGAAGCCTCTTTTAGACCTATACATACTGTAATGTTAACAGTTAGATTGAATATGTAGTCAATATGTGTAAAACAGTCATAACAAAATGTTCATAAGTCAGCATAAGTTGACTAAAATGTTATAAAGGCCTTTAAAGAGACAGCCTCAAAATTAATTGATCTGGGACACCTCAGGAAAGAGATAAAAGAGAGGCTTGTGGAGTTACAAAAAGGAGGACCAAAGCATTGCATTTTCACTGTACTGATTGATTTAAATGTGAAAAAGATGGATTTAAAACCATGATATGTCTTCTTTAAGTAGGTAAAATCCTCAATTTACAATACAGTTAATATAAAACCCAGGTGGATTTTATTTCAGTCCAAGCATTTGCACAATAGCTACAAAATGAACCAAAGACTGCTTTTATTCAGCCAAGCTTTTAGTTAGCAATTTATGACATTACCATTATTTTTCATGTCATGTTCACTGTCTTTTATATTTGTTGTTTAACTTTGTTTTTTGTAGATTTTACTAACTAATCAGATGGCGCTTTCAACAAGACCTTAGTGCAGACTCCCAATTATGCACTAGAACAAAAGATTAAAATCATATCGCCGGTGACTCACTGTTTGTGGCGATGGGTGCAGGTTCTCTTTGCTATATCAGTCTGCAGCACCCACCAGCCGCTGTCACAAAAACCATGACTCAATCATCCAAAATCATAATGGGTAACAAAACTGTTCTTGGGAGTAAAGGCATCCATCATTATTATTGTATACATAAAATACAAGTCCAGACATGGGGCGGCCATAGGCAATCCAGGACGTCGTGTTTGTCTGTGTGTGGCATTCCTGTGACATTTCCACCACTGAGGGACATAATGAATAATTTACTCGTTGGAAGCTGTGACATGAATGTAGAAATGGTATCTCTGCGTGTGGGCCTTGTTTTGTACCTGATTGCAAAAAGGACTGCACAGTCATTCATTCCAACCCTGATGTTAGCACTTATGTATGATGCATTTTTAAAAGACTAAACACACAAATAAGCAGAGACTGATAGGCTGACTTTTAAACAAATCAGTGATGACTTCCATTATGAGCAAACATAATTTTATTTATCATTGGGGATAAAGCAAACATTTTCTGTTGAATTTGGTTATACAGTTGGTATAAAGTGTGAGTTTAACTTTGTTTTTCCACTTTTGTTAACGGGTTCCCGTTGGTCTGGATTCAGGTCTAAGTCCAGTAACAGTTAACAGTAACTGCATTCATCTCATGCTGTTTTAAAAAATATTCACTTTAAGTATGGTTTGAGTCAAAAACTCTTACTCTGTGGACCCTCTTCCTCATTTCAGTGAGATAAAGAAAAAGAGTTTTCTATCTTTTATGTACGACACTGCTTTCAACGAGGGCCACATGCCATTTGAGCTCCAACTCTATAGATTTTCTGTCTCTTTTTTCTTTTTCACAGCTCTAATTTGCCAGCCTGTTTTGCGTCCCAATCTTTTTATAAAGGCCCACCTTTTGTGTTCATGTTTTTCTGGACAGCTTCATGTCTTTATCTCTCGTCACCTCATCTCTTCATGTGCTCAGAGGAATGCAGCCATCGCACCACCTCGCACCTCGGCCACCAGGTTGACTGGCAGTCCATTGGATGTGTTTAATAGAGTCTGTGCACAAAACAAGTTTTCTCTTGCAGGTCCTGATGAGGTACATGTAGCTGCAGCGAAAGGGCTCATACCGTTTTAGATCAGTTGCACCTTCAGATTGTCAGGGTTGCTGTTATGAAACGGAATACAATCATTTTCTAGGGATTTCTTATCTTTTGAAAATGTGTCCATTTAAACCAGGCATGCATGGTTTTTTTCTACATTTTAGTATATTTTGAATTAGCTTGCTTAAATATTTTTATTTTTCTTAATTTCTAGGTAATCATCACTCCAACAGAACCTTTACAAAACCACTGTTTCCTAAATTTAGCAGTATTTGTAAATGGTGTGCTTTTGGGTTAATTTGCAAAAACAATTCGTTATTACTAGTTTTAAATTAAAACCATTTCGGAGCTAATGATTTTATACATATTATACGCCCTTTATTAATTTATTTTAAAACATAAGTTGTAATAAAGAAATTCTGATCCCTGATTTATGTTATGACTTAAGCCAGGAAGAGGCAACTTAAATGATGGAAGGGGCCAATATTTTTTGTTGATACTACCAAAGAGCCAAATAGCGCCGCACACTTACCCAAATGTAATAAAACTGCTATTTTAAAAATGTTTGTGTGTATGTATATGTATATATTAGGGGTGCAACAATACATGTGTCTGTATCGAACCGTTCAATACAGTGCTTTAGGTTTTTTTAAATTTTTGAAATGTATTTTATCAACTTGTCTTCTGACGATGCTCTGTGTTGAAGGGTCAGTGGATCTGTGTTCGACTACTCCACCAAGGCTGCATTGTGGAGTGCAGATCCACTGAGAAACTTGCTGTTTCAGCAACATTTAATTTGAAAACTTTACTTTTGAGGTTAAACAAATTTTCAAAATTATTTCAAATAAATCACAAGCTAAGAAGGGCATGGAAATAGCTGTTTTTTGTATCGACAAAATATCGAACCGTGAGACTAAAATATCGAACCGAACCAAATCGTGAATTTTCTGTATTGTTGCACCCCTAGTATGTATGTATATATATATACATATATATGTATATATATATATATATATATATATACACAACACACTTGAAGCAAACAAATAATAAGCACTTACTTTAGCGAGCTGAAGTGCAATGGTATAGGACACATTGAGTGCAGACCCCTGCTTGTTTCTGATAAAAAGTTGCTGTTTTTTGTGTACTTGTGACTTCAATAAACTTCTCATATTTAGCTTTGTGCAACATGTTGTAGTTGTGATTTATGTTAAAATCCTCATTGGTAGACAGTGATTTTAAGCAGACTAAGCACATAGGTTCCCCTTGAAATTCTGTGAACAGATAATCTACCTCACACAAAAATAATTATTCATTTATTTACCTTTTAAAAAGCACTGAACACATCTATTAGATTCCAAGAACTAGTAGAAGTAAGTTTTAAGTAAGTTTAAAATATATATACTTATTTATTTTTGGGGTTGGGGTGGGGGTGCTTATTGACAAGCCAGACAGAAGTCAAAAGTAGACTGCAAGTTGCTCATTCCTGATTTAAACTAACAGAAGCTAATGCTATACATGGAATAATAAGCAAAAAGAACTCTACTTGCACATTTATGTTTATTAATGACTGTTATTTGTTCAGACATTGTAAATATTTTATCTAGCACACTATCAGCTAGTTTTATTATTAAGTATTTCTTGAATATTTGCCCGTTATGTCGAAAAATGAGTTATCCATACATCGATGGCCAGTCAGGTACTTGATTTGCTTATTTGCAGGTGATAAGTTACAGACTGGAAATAAAGTTCAACCATCCTGCAACAGGAAACAGTAGTTAAACTGTAAAAGTAATGTATATTGTAACACGGAAATCACTTTTCGTGGCACTAATTGTATCAGCAAAATTAAATTTTCAGTGGCTGATCTGGTCCCAGATAATTACACTTCTATTTACAGTCAGCGTCACTGAGAGATTTCCGAGCACTGCACTGTGCTGTGATACAAATGATTTTAGGTCACACAATGAATCATCTTTGTTCAAGCTAACGGATACTTTTAATTATTCAGCTGGAACATCTGCTTCCTTTACTAAACTCTGCTTGCAGCAAATGAAACTATTTCTCCATTTCTTAGTTCTCATCATTGATCATTCGCTTTTGTGGTTCCCTGCACCCACAAATGCTTAATTATTTTGTAGCCGCATACTTCACACACCAAATCAATGTCTAAACTAACAGTGTCAAATAGCAGAGACGGTGGTGTTAATAGCTGTACAAGCTGCGCATCAACAGAGCCGTCTGTTTTCATCTAAGTGTTTACTTTCTGTCCAACTTTAACAGAATTTATTGTGGAATTTCTCGAGATAAGAAACAGCAACATAAGTTTTGCTAACGGCACAGATTTACTATAATGTTTGGTGTTAAATGTGATGTAGATTTTGTTGTGATGGAGAAAAATCAGTCAGCTGGAGAAGTCTAAAGCTTTATTCCAGTTAGGTTTGGATAAAAACCAAAGGGTGGATTTTTTTCTGATGACATGTATTCAAAACACTTTGGGACAAAGTTTTTTTTCCCCATGTTCTTTCCCCATTGGATTTCTGATGGCTCAGATGGTGTAAGAAGACACTGGGTTTTTGAGACATCTCGTCATTTAGGTTCATTAATCACAGACATGCTTCATAAAGCTAGCTTTTGTTCCAGGAGATACACAAGTTCATTTTAAAAACTTAAAACATGTGCCCCAGTTGAACCATAGAACCAACCACATTTAAACCTCTGGCAGTTCAGCTTTGTATCATTTCAAGCTGTTCATTGGACTTGAGCTGCTTGAATAGGTAACTGTTTCAGTTTTAGAATCAATAACTGAACTTTAACACAGATATCAAACGAAACGTGTCAAACATAAGTCGAAACAACTCAAAATACCTCACACAATCACATATAAGTGTTTTGTCTTTTTTAGAGGTACAATTTGAGAAAATAGAAACTACATCACGGTGCATTGCATGCTGGGTAATGGCCGCCATGTTTTATGACAAAGGCAGTATACTGTAGCTACAGCTGACGAATGGGAAAAGGTGGATGTGGGAGGGAAAAAAGGCATTAAAAATACAACTTGTGAAATCATGTTTCTGCTGATTTAGTTTTTATAGGAATACACTTTTGACACAGCAGTTTCTGACTTTTAACAATAGTTTTGAGTGTGGACTTTGTTTTTTCTTGACACATTCTTGTTCAGTTTTTAATAAAATTTTATATTAAAGTCTGTTTTTGTCAACTGAAGCCATGAGTCAGAAGTATCTGGTTTGTATTTAAGAGGAGAGTGAATGTGAATATATATGTTAAATTTTGAGTATAACATGACAAACACTGATTTTTAAGTCTATGCTCACAGCCTGGTTTATTGAGAATATCTGCTGCTTGTGAAAGACAGTATTACAGAATATGTTAAGGATGTACAGTAATGACGCATATTATAGGAGTTTTAGTGGCAAAGAAAATTGCTGATATTAATTTAGCATGAGTTAAAGCTGTTGCTTGTTAATAAAGTTATGCAAATGCTAAACTGCTCATCAAATTATTGGCTCTACTAATAGGTTAGCGGATAAGCGAAACTGTGACCACCACTGGCTTGAACCTATTTTTTTAAACTGTATGACGCAATAAATGAAAGTAAGTTATTGCAGTGAAGCTTACGGCATGTACGCAAGTAAAGAAGTACACCTTTTATGTAGGTTACAATACAAAACAAATCTGGGCCACAAAGTTATTTCCATGAACACCAAGCAACACATAACAACAGAAAGCAAAATGTAAAACAAACAAACAAAACAAAAAAAGTCACAACATAAATCAGAACAAATATGTTGAACCAGTTGAGTCAAATACAAAAACTCTATGAAAAGAGGTGGATCTTCAGCTGTTATTTAAAGCACACAAAAGAGCTTGCTATGTTCACTCCCAGAGGAAGACTGTATCACAGTCTGGGACTCAAGGCAGCTTAACACAATCCTCTTGTGTTTTCTGTCAAGAGAAAGAAAAAAACAAGATCTTGATCAAGATACCTTAATGGGTTAGGAGTGCATTTTTTTACTGATGTAAACAAGAAGCTTCTTGTTCATAACTTTATAGAAAAATACAATAGTTTAAGCCAATTGTATTGATTTGAAAACTGGTTTATAAAACTAAACTCATACGAGCACGTTACAAAGTGAACAGTTCTTGCTTGAACCAACTGAAAATGACTGACTGACCTAAAAATGAAGAAAAAGAGTAGTCTAAGCGAGGTGACTCAGAAAGATGGATAACAGAAACTAGACCAAAACTTGACATGTTTTTTCAGTTTCACTTGCAGCCATGGTGGCACTAGAAAAAATCCTAACCAGTTATGAAGGTTCAATCAATGAAAGATTGTAAGAGACATCATTGCTACACTTGCTGACTGCAAACCAACTTAGCAAACCTTGTAACCAATGTCAGAGTTGTTGTTTAATGGTTTATTCTTGTAGTTGTAAAGATTGACCACAGCAAGAGGAGACGTTCATGCTTTTGTGATGAAGCTCACTTGAGGTAATGCTTCGTCCAAAAACTTATTTGTCAGAACCAGTTGGACTAAAGCACCACTTTTCAATAGTTTTTAGCTTTAATAGCATAAGTGTTTAAAAAAATACGACACGTTTCTCTTACAGTTGAACTGGTGGTAAAAGCGCCTAAATTCTCATGGAAAAGGTGCCAAATGCTGATGCTGACTGTGTCTACTCACTGCTGTCAACCTAAAGCAGCCTGTAAAACTGTGGAAGAGTGGAATTTGTAAGAAGTGAATTTTTTTGTGCCAGTTAGAAAAGCTGACTCAATCTATATTCCTCTGCAGCTCAGTGGAGGCTTTAAATTGATCCTTTACACAGTTGGATTATTTGTTATATAGTCTGAGTGATCCTGACACGCATATTGTGAAATCACTTTCACTGTGTAGACCTTTTGTTGTGCATGTGCAACAGCACTGAAACACAAAACAGAATGTCAGAAATATGCACTTTTTTATTACTCAGTTATAGTTTGTAGTTTTTGGCTTTCATACCAAAATGACATAACAGCTTCACTATTTTCATAAATATTTATGAAGTGAAAAGGTTGCAAAAATGAACCTTTCATGAATTGCTTTACTTTTATTTTACTTGTGCAAAATAAAAATGTAATGGCTTAGATGTAGTCTGTTAAACACAACTGTACAACCATTGTGACAGCATCTTTAATATATTGTATTTGTTCAAAACATTCTTCCATGACTATCATCTTTAATTAGACTTGACAAGATTCAGAACTTGCAACCCAGTGTTAAAATAATCTCAGATTGTTATAAATCAGCCTCTTGTCAGTCGGTGAAATAAATCAGTTTAAGAATTCTACTTTTTCCTTGCGTAGAAAATAATTAGCATTTGCTTAGAAATGTAAATAAAGAGATGTTGATATCTGAGCTTAGATACAAACTGAAACTGTATAACTCAGTGTTTGAAGCTCCCGCACTGTATGACTTTAAAATTATAACCATTTATACCTTAAACTAAGTGGTTGTCGAAAGCTAACAAAAAATTTTGTCAACACATGTTAGATGTATCGAAATGCAGATAATCAGATGAGACAGGTTGTTTGAGGTCATAAAAATAATAAACTAACAGAAGGAACACAACGAGATGCAAAACTTGGCAGAATATTCAAGCAGATGTGCAAAAGAAAAAGACAAATGAAAGAGGAATAGAGAATTGGAACATTTTCAATAGGAAGCAAAGTGAAGCAAAGTACAAAGGAATCCCAGCCAAAGACATACAGAGGGAAAAAATGATGAATAATCATTAAAAAAGTGAATGGGTTTCAGCAAACCAAGACTAGGAGCCAAACTAACTGAAAAAAAAATAAGACTATATAAAATAAAGCAAAAAGTGTAAAAACTAGTGCTGGGCACGTTAACGCGTTATTATCGCGTTAACGCAGCCGACAATTAACGGCGATAATTTTTTTAACGCG
>JARVJO010000039.1:8645894-8656498 GCA_031762555.1 Cynodonichthys magdalenae
TGTGTCTGGTGTGAACAATAATCATTTTCACATCATTAACAGTTTCCCAGAATCCCCTCTAAGTGTCGCCAATGGAATCAAAATCACAGAAACGTGCGTACGCCAGCCTTGGAGTTGGCGTGGGGCTGCGCACGTTTCCACGTTCATTTCAGTTTCGATACATCCGGAGTTTTGCTTGGAAAATGACGTATGCAAGCTTTTTGTGCGTATGCACTGTTGATACATGGGGCCCCTTGTCTCTTCTGTCTTGTAAGTAAGTAAGTAAGAAGGTGCAAAAAATAATTTTATGTGATTTAACAGACACAAACAAAATGGCATTTTATATGCAGCTTTGTATTGTTGCCCTTCCATTATGTTGTGAATTTTTGATAAAATGGTAGTCCAGAGACGACAAAACAAGCTCTAACTCAGGCTTTTATTTATTCTGTGACCAACAAATATTATCCTTTATGCATTTTTACCCTTTTAAGATGATAGTGATGTAAGTTAGCATGTCTCATAATCAGTAATTTCTAATCAAAGTTAGCTGAATTGGTCATTACACTATCTGGTCTTCATGACCAATTGAGCAGAGCAAACCAGGACTAATTATTTTACATAGATCTAAACCATAAAATTGAGCTACTATTGAACACATCTTAAAAGTTAATTCTAGTTGATGAACCACTACATATGCATTGTGTAACTGGTCATCAACAGTAATGCAGATTTAATGTACAAGGAATAATTGTTAAATCAACAGAATCACTATAATTCAGTGTACATATATGTATTAACGGATTTGAACTTATTTTGCCACTGTATGAGGCAGTAGAATGATTTTATATAAGCTAAAATTATAAAAACATAGTGAGTTGCATTTGAAACTGCATCTCCACTTTGAGTGCTAAAGATGCTATGTGATTTATTTGACTATGTTTAAGACTCCCAACTTTTAAAATCCTAGAGTAAACAGGACTGAAAAAACATTTTGCTTTCAAAACTACACTACATTTCTTTTTCATTTCACAAACATAAGTAAACCTGTTAGAGTTTAAATATTTTTGTTGCTATAAATCATCTTTTCTCCAAACAGGTTTGGAAAACAGTTCAGTCTGACCCTGATGAGCTGGTCCTCCACTGTTGCAAAGCTTCCAGATTTAAAATATCATGAATGGCTGAAGTGCATTATCCCTGTGACTGTTTCTGTACAGTAAACACACACAGACAAGCTTTCATGTCCACATACAGCCCTCCAGCTCTCCTCCACTCACTGTGAATGGGCAATAAGCAACGTGGCCTCGGTGATAGCAGTCATTTAAAATATGGCCGCGTTTTCTGCTTCATAACAACAAGCGGGAGGAAATAAAGTGCCAGGCGTCCATTGATGCTATGAGTGCCGTGAGCACAATGAAGCTTATTTAAATAAGGCGACAGTAATAGCCAGTAGTTCATTGTTGGCCAGGACACTACAGGTCCTATTTATGTCTCCCATTCAGGCTGGGACACAAAGTTAATTCAGTTTTGGCCCTTACCCAGACACAATAAAGCACAGTCTTCTTATTGTCTCCTAACCTACACAGGGAGCATAAAGGGTTTGTGCCAAGAAACAGGAATTGCTTTTAAAACTTCATATTTATATGCATAGGAGTTAAATTTCAGCTCATGAGCCTCCTGAAGATAGGATTCATTAAAGCAAAGACACACTGGGTTCCTGTAAGGACACACATGAACACAACCACCAATGATGCGGTTGATTTCATTCGCCTCCCGTGTGGTTGTTCAGAGAGATGGAGAGACCAGTATCTGCTTACCAATCTGTGTGTATGTGTGTGTGTGGTCTTAATGTTTCTGCGCCCGCTGGGCGTCCATCTGTGGGTTTATCTGGTGTCATTTCCACTTCTTCCCTCACACACTTGTACACACACACTTAGAACACAGAAACACAAGCCCAACAAAAACGGAATGCATTAATATGCAGCCATGAACACACATGCACTTAATACACAGAAAATAGGAGTCCCTGGGCACAATAGAGGTACTTCCTAATTCTTCTTACTTATCATGCAGAAGCTGAACAACGCACACACTCACACACACACATGCTCACACACATTTTATTCTCATAAAAGCACTGCCCGCATGGATGGGCCATTAAGATATAAGAGTGTACAAATGGAAAACCATTGGTGGGCTTATAATTCATTTACAGATTGACTGAGGAGAGATGCTGCATTTGTGTGGGTGTCTTGAATAGTGACACAAAAACCGATTACAAGAAGGATGGAACGATGGAAGCGTGGGGCAGACGGAGGAGAAAAAGGGAAGGGGAGATAATGTGAAAGAGGGAAAGTTGTAGACGGAGAGTGCAAGAGGTAAGAAAGAGGAGAAGATGAAAGAAATAAGTAGAGAAGAAGAAGAAGAAGAAAAGCAAGACCGAAAAGACAGGCTTGTGATGGAGGAAAGGAGAAAAGCGAATCACTGGGAGGGACGAAAAGATAAAGAGGGAGGAAAAAGGCAATAAGCGCGGGAAGCCAATGCTATTAAAGAGCCAGGAGAAGAAAAAGCAGAAGAATAAACCAATTTTAAAAATTGTATAAATCGTCATAGATATTTGAAATCACTACAGTGATGCTGTTAACTGCAAATCTCTCATGAGATAAGATTTTACTTCTAAAGTTCTGAATTTATATTTAAAAAAATCTGAATAATACTTTAGAAATAAAAATGTATTTATAGACATCCTTCTCTATTATTTTTAGTCATTCATGTTATAATCCCTCAATAGTTTGTTC
Source organism: Cynodonichthys magdalenae (assembly GCA_031762555.1). Lineage (NCBI taxonomy): Eukaryota > Metazoa > Chordata > Actinopteri > Cyprinodontiformes > Rivulidae > Cynodonichthys > Cynodonichthys magdalenae. Next base: position 8,648,669 of record JARVJO010000039.1, read on the forward strand.
AAGTTCTAAAATTATGAAGATATTACAACAAATCCAAGCTTTTTACTCTGTTTTTCTGTTTTTTGGTTTGACCAGATCAGAACATAATGGAATCTGACAGAAAAGACAACTTTTAAGGGTAGCAGCTGGGTGAGGGCTTTAAACAAAGACATTAAGGTTGAATCCCATTTCATAGTGTTAACCCTGCCTTTAAACACCTGTACTCACCTTTTGACTCTTCATTCAAAACTGGTAAATGTTTAATTGGGACCCCTTTCAAGAAGTCCTTATGCCATCAGTTGTCACCAATTCCTTAGATAAATGACTTCAGTATGCCCATAAGGCGTGTCAAACTAATGAGCAACTTAACACCTGATCTTGCATATAATTTTAGTTTTTATGCTTGTGAGGGAAGAAAAACAAGAATACCACATCAGAATGCACTAAACATAAAAATATAATAGTTTTTGTTCTATTTATAGTACCAATAATGTTGGAAATAGATTTTTGAGGTTTTTCTCTTTGTTCCAAAGTGTGCCCCTGAATCATCTCAGTTTTTAAGGGCTTTTCTAACTATTAAAAACTGTGATGATCCCTATCCTTTTGTCTTTTTTTTCTAAATCAAAAACACTGCCCTATATCTTACTACACAAAACATAGGGGTAGGTCTTAAAAGTAAGAATAAGGAGTGTGATTGAATTTGACCTACATTCACAAGTCAATAATTTCATAAAGATCATGACAAAGGGTTTGACCAATCTTGGTGGCCGAAAGAAAGCATAAAAATAGCAAGAAAGAATGGAAATTATGTGTATAATATTAACGCTAATTAGTTGGTCAATCATTGTAAATGACTATAAAGAGCTGGTGCTGCAACTCGCAATTATCGCTAACGACGCATTCAGCCCGTACGAACGCACACTCCGGGGCACACACACATGTTTATGTTCAAGGCGGGATAATCATATCTGATTGATAATCTGAGAGAGAGAGTGTCCTCCAGCTGTGTCTGTGTCTATCTGCAGCCGTGTTGTCTGGCTTTTGTTTTGTAACGTGATCCTGATTTTGTGTGTTCACACAAGCGTATGCATGACTGTTGTGGATGTGTAATTTTTCAGATGTGAGTTAGAAATAACCATCATACTGTCAGAAGTTTGGAACAAGGTCATGCCACGATCACAGACTAAGGTCATCCTAACTTTTTAATTCAACCATTAAACCATTTTAATGATACTTTATATACCATTAATTCATAGGATTTAGGCCCGTTTGTCAGTGTTACCCTTAACTCTTAATTCAAAGTCACAAGGGGTTGTGATAAAATTATTCCACTATGAAAGGAGATATCTTTTCAAGAGGTGGGTATGCCATCAGTTGTTTCCAATTGCTTTTATAAAAGTAGACACAATACCAACATGCCGTTATGTTATGTACTGTGTATGACATAAATGCATATATTGTCATTGCAGCAAACTTATTTGTTTGTTATTTGCAATATTTTTTATGGTTATACATCAAATACACCAATCTGGACACAATGGCTAAATCGTAGAGTTAGATTGGGTTGACTCCAAAAGTTATTTATTCGTGGATGCACTTCCAGTGTTGGCTTTCTGAGAATTTCATTAAAATCTGTCTTACAGTTCATGAAATATATTGCTATCTTGACCGACAAACAAACCCAGCCACATTATTACACTGTCGCTTGCATTTTGTCTGCAGTCAATAAATATATCAGAATAGTTAACAGAAACAAAAGAGTAAATTCGTATACTGGTATGAGTGCATCTCATACTCGCTTGTTTAAGTCATCTCCCAAAAAAATCTCAGCTTGAAGAGCCAGCTACACCTTTGCCCTCCTTCATCATCATAAAAACAGGACATCCCTAGTACACCTGATGTGAATGTTCAAAAATGGAGAACTGAGTGATAACAAAAGTGTCAAATGGGATTTGACCTTATGGTATTCCTCATCATGCAGGTGACAAGTTGAACCAGAGAGAAACATCAGACGTAGCAAAGAAAAAAATTATTAGGGCCTGTTTTCATTGCTGTTTTCAGGCAGAGGCAGAGAACCACTCGGCTGACAGACAAACAAAAGAGCAGTGGCAGAAATAAATGAAGTGAGAGGGGTGGACAGTCAGAGACAGAGAGGGAACATCTCCTGAAATACCAAACTGATTACCCAGGGTTTCTGACATTTAAATGCCACGTTTACATAAAGAAATCTTTCCTAGGAATATTAATCATTCTGCTTAATTTTGAAGGATATGTTAGCTGGATCAATTGTAGTCATGGCAAAAAATAGGAAAAAACATGAATAAGTAGGTATGTATACTTAGCACAAAAATGTTTATAAAAAAATGTTTTGTAGATTATTTCTTTGTTGTAACAATGTTTCTTGGCAATAAAGCTTATACCGGGCACATGATTGGTAGCACCTGGGGATACAAGAAGCTCAAACCAAGTGTCAATATCATTAGTAAAATAAGCTGTTTTCATGTTCACAACCTACACTCGGCTCTACTGCTCATCCTGCAAATGCATGTTCCTTACAAAGGTGACACCATTTACAAGTGAATTTACCAGGCTTTCCAACGGTATAAGATTTATTGCCAGAAAGCATTGTTACAACAAAGAAATATTCTACTAAACACAAATTTTCTTATTTTTGTGCTAAAAGGTGGCTTTTGAAGAGCATACGTCAGATGTCAAAGATTATTTCTCATTTAGTTAAGCATCAATATTATCAAAATCCCATTAAGGAGTATGAAAACAAACCTTTACAGCAGACTCGTTTTTTTATTGCAGAATGAAAACACAGTCAGTAAAATCTCTTAAGTCAATGGTGCGAACATGACACAGCCCATTGAGTTAATATATGAAAGCATGCTGTCTACCTTTGAAACATCTTCACCTTACTGCTGGGATGAGGCAGGCTCTCAACATGTGGCACAATGGTGTCTTTTTCTTGTTTGAAGTGAGCAAGATGCTGAATGTTTGCGCTGAGGTACTTAGTCGTTCCAAGCTGAGAGCAAAAACGACAAAAAAACAAAAACAACAGATTAGGAGAGAAGAGAAGCAAACAGCAGAATCCCTCGGCAGTAGTTGTGGTTTTGTTGCGGAGATTAGATTTGCAGGCAGACTTTCGTGGGATCAAAATTGCCGTCATATTTTTTTAGGTGCTTGGAGCTTATTATAGCAAATTAGGTGAGAAAATGGATTTTGCCTTGGGGCCAGTCAGTTCCTCATCATGTTTCTCAGTAGACCGTTAGAGCTCTAGTATGAAGATGAGTGACCATAATGATGACCTGCGAGCGCTGCTCTTCAGCACATCTTCATTAACATGCTGCTGTCTTGATCCGTCTTGGTTGTTTCACATGGCACGTCGGGGTACTTACAGAGCGACGCTAACTGGCTAACACTCCCTCCATCTTCTCAGTCCATCTGTTGACTGACTTGGCAGCTGGATTAATGAAAACTGACATTGTGACAGGCCAACAAAAGTGCAAACAAATGAACCAAACATGTAGAATCTGAACAGCAGTCCATAAACTGTGACACGTCAGGTGCAAAGGTTTTTAATACTAGGTATTAGTCACTCCTATAATGTTCTTTCAGAATAATAGATTTTCTTCTGAAGTAAAAAAAAATGATCATGAAATCATGTTTGATGTTGTGCTTTTGCTTTTAATTTATTCTTGGTTTAAAAATATTGCCTACTAGACAAATCAGGCTAAGAGTGGACTCATAGGAAAGGGCAATTCAGAATAAATTTAATATGTCTGGGTTTTATTAGCTCTTTAGTGTAAGAACTGTTCAGGGGATTGGTAACCCCTTAAAATGTAGAATGAGTTTAAAGATGGACCCAAAATAAACTAAACTATGGCATACTTAAGCAAGGGAAGGACTGCCACATAAAACCAAAACAAAGAAATAACAACAAAGGTAGAATCCTGATTGAACCCTTCCTCCTGCCACTTAGCCCTCCCTTAATGTTGCCCATTTGAGGCATTTTCATTGATTGATATCAGAGTTGAAACTCTTCTCTGCTCCTGACCTACTGCCTATGGTTTTATGTCTGTCATGCAGTAATACATTTGCTGCAAAATGCAATATATGTTATGATCTGTGTCTGTGTTTATGTTTTATTCTAGTTTTCTGTCTTGTCCCTCTGTTTCTTCCTCCTGCCTGCCTTGCTCCAGCCCCGCCCACTCTCACCTGTTCCTCATGTTTCTTTCCCATTAGTCCTCATCAGTTGGCCTTTATATTCTGTGCCCTGTCTACAGTGTTTGTTGGTTCATTGTGCTGTTTTCCCCCAGCCTGTTTTGGATGTGTTCATGTTTCTCAAGCCTGGTACCAAGTCAAGTGAGTTTTTTGAGCTGCTTGTCAGCTGTTTTTGCTTTAAATGAAAGACTTTGTTTTTTGTTCATTGAACCTGCCTGCGCCCTGGGTATATTCCTGCCTCTCACTCATAACAATATGAAAGTATTTTTTGAAAATACAAAATTCAGAGGAGTTCAGTAGGTACCAAGTTCACCAGACAACGTTTAAAGTTAACATGGCTACACACTTTAGAGGAAATTGGAGCTGTTAAAGCCACAGTAGGTCCTACACTCACAACACTGTATAACTGACACATAGTTACCCAAGCTGTATAAAAACGCTTAACATCACCTGGCACATTTTTTTTCCTTGTTAATAAAAACAATTTAATAGGTGAGTTCACAAACTGTGAAACGCAACTTGTTCTAAGTAATTTTAACCATTTTAGAAGCAATTAGCAGTATGTATGTGTGGTTTTTGCAAGAAAACATTTTTTTATTTAATAAGGTTATTAACTTTGACTTAACACTTTGAATTTCATATAACAGCACCAAGTTATAACATGACAAGCTTTTAAAGTAATTTAATCACAAAAATAGAATGTATTTATTTGCCAACAATATGTAATAATATAAATGACTTAAATTTTGTTGGTTTTTAAATTGCAAACTTTGTACTGTTTTGCAAGAACACCAAATAAAATTGTGCAAAATTCTGGAAACCAATGCAAAGTGTTTAATTCACTGTGTGAGTCACAAGTATTTTTCAGGTGCCTGAAGTTATAAGTAAGTATAAAGTTAATTTGAATGAGGTGTTTCTGTTGGAGTTTTGTGCTGCCTAAGTCTATAAAGGACTGAGAAAATTATGGCTATTACAGATATGATTGAACAGTTCTGATGACAGCGAGTGGGCCTGGATGGGGGAAATTGGATATTTAATGGAGAGATTGTCACCTGTGATCGTCATTGTGTCGTTCCATCAGCATTCTTATTTTGTCTCGCTCTTTTTGCTCCACCAGTGTTTGCTCCAGCTCTCCGTCTGCTTTCCTTTTCATATCACCCTTTCATCTTTTTCACTCTTCACATTGCTCGTCCCATCTTATTCTTTGCTGTTTCTCCAAGAGTAGCCTAAGTAGCCACAAATGCTCCCTAATAGCCTCCAATGGAGATGAATTGATCCTCGTGCGCAGAAGATCAATAGGGGAGTGCTTTTTGCCGTACACAGTGGAATAATGTGCAGGCATGCGGCCTTAATTAAGTTAACAGTAAACTACCATCGCTAGAGTTTTATTAGGAGGATAAAAGTTTATGATAACAGCAACAGAAAAAAATGCAGTTTCAAAGCAGAAACCGAGGTGGGGGAAAAAGGGTCAAATATTCAATGTTTTTTATTTGTTTGTTGATACTCATTCGTGTTGCTTCAAGTGTGACTCATAAAGTAATTTTGTGGGGGTTTTTTCAAACTTCCTCTGCTTTGTTTTTTACCCTCTTCACGCTGGTGCTCTCTCTTGTCACCTCTTTTTCTTCCACCTCTTTCGCCAGCATCTTTCCCTCCAACCGTCTCATCCTCCTTACCCTGGTCCCCCACCCCCCACCCTGCGCTCTATCTGCTGTTGTATAATTGGTCGAGCAGGAGAATTTGATCAGCAGTTCTCAAAGGTCACACCGCCAGTCGAAAGCCAAGGCAAATGGGCGAGGGTGGGACGACGCGGAGGAAGGAGAAGGCGAGCCAAAGAAATAGGTGGCAAGCAGGTAAAGTCGAGGACACATGGAGGAAGTGCAAAGGGGAGCTATAGGTACTGCAGATGGAATACTGAAGATGGAGACAATGGAGGTGATGGGAAAGGAGAGGTAAGTCAGTGCAGTAATGGGGGGGTGGGGGCAAGACCGATGAGGTAATTTGCTGTTTTATGACAACATATCTGGTAACAGATGAACACATATTAAATATGTAGGAGAGGAGATGAAGGAGAGCAGGGATTGATTTGAAAAGGAAAGCGAATAGAAGGAAACGTTGAGGGCAGAGTGGTCAGGTAAGGAAAGATGGTAAGGAAGGAATGGAGGAGAACAACAAGTGACGATTCTTTTTATTTTTACTTGATACCGTCTCTTCCTCATCAGCAACAGTCAGCTCCTAATCACCTCTTGATCTCATCATGCCCCCTCATCAGAGCTCTTGGTCTCTCTTTCTTTGCCCCCCTCCGTTTTATTTTTTGCCCCCCTTTTTTTGTGGGAGATAAAAGACACTTTCATCACTCTTCGTTGTCTCATAATGGTCACACAGAGACTTACTATCTGCAGCAATAATATCTCTTTGATATCATTCTATCATTCATAATCAGAGCAAAATCTCTCCCAAACTCACTGAATGCATTTTCTTTCGGGCCTCCGCTGCCCCTTTCATCAGCTGCTAATCCTTTCTGTAAGCGTCTGTTTTTCTCGCTCTCTGAAACAATATATGTGGTCCGCGGGCATTTAGAAAAAGAGAGAGAGAGAAAGGAAAAAAGTCTTTACTTTATGTGAAATAAAATCCACGTCATCCTGTTTTTATTTCATGTAGTTATTTTTAGATGTGGGCAGTAAAGTGGTGCAGGGGTTGACACTGTCCTCTTACAGCAAACAGGATGGATTGAAATGGGTTTTTAGATGAACTGACCAGATTTGAATTGAATGGGAATCACCAGGGAAGCTTTACTCATTTGTAGTTTTGGGCCCTTTGGACCGCACAGGAACACACTGCCTAACATTTCAACTACTTGGAGATTTTTACAGTGAATACACCTTGTTGGTCCCTCCCCTGTTATTATGCAACCAAATTATCAGTCATTCAGGATGAGTCATGTAATGCCTGGTTCATACGGCGAGAGCTTAAAATTGTCAGTTGATTTTCAAAACCGGAGAGACCCCACACGATGACAGAAATCAGATATAAAAGGTTTGTTCCTACAGTGTGTGGTGTTCAGCCACACAGCAAAGGCAACACATCACCACACATGAACAGATTTCACTCACCAACATTCAGATGCCAGACAGAAAATCATGCGAATCCAGCCGTCAACAAGGAGAGGTAAAGGACGAGACACGACAAAGGGACACCTAGGACAAAAAAAACACACAAGAGTCCAGGGGGACGGCCAGGAAACCCTTCAATGAAGAAGCCTATGGGAACAGGAGGCCTGGCCGGAACCTGAGGAGACGTGGAACCATGAGAGGAGGGGGAGAACGTGGAGCCAAGGGCGAAGGCGGGAGCAGACGAAGAGCAAAGGGCGGAGACAGGAGGCGACGAAGAGCCGTCGGAGGTTGATGGAACTAGAAGGTCAGCGACGGCGAACACAGGCGACAGAGGGGATAAAGAGGCGATGGGCGACGGCCCGGGTGAAGAGGAGGCGATGGGTGACGACCCAGGCGACGTGGAGGCGACGGCAGCCGACCCAGATGCGACAGAGGCGCCGGCAGCCGACCCACCAACCTCCGGGACCACCAACCCAGGAGACACTGGGACCACCGACTCTGGGACCACCGGGAC
>JARVJO010000039.1:8663911-8677240 GCA_031762555.1 Cynodonichthys magdalenae
CCCTCTGACCACCATCAGTAGGCAAGGTGGGTGAAGTGTCTTGCCCAAGGACACAACGACTGAGACAGCTGGATTGGGGGATCGAACCGGTGACCTTCCGGTTCCGGGACGACTCCCCTAACCACTCCGCCACAGCCGCCCAAGAAAAAAAGTACACAACAAGATGTATTTTGTTGTGTACTTGGAGTCTCCAAGAGAGTCTAATTTTTTTTTATTAGACTCTCCTGTTGCTGCATAGATATCTTTATATTCTGTTTGGGTTATATTTTTCTGTTCAGTTTACCCAAAACCCTATTATATTTTCTGAACTATTACATCACAGAATTTGCTAAACAACAGCTACACAAGGTCATAGACTTCTGGTTTACCACTTTCGCACATCCGTAATTCTGCAGGTTCATCATCTTTATTCTCCTCTCGCTCTGGGTCACACTCTGGCTGGATGTAAGAAAAGGATGGACAAGTCGTCCTTTGTTGACATATTTTAATTTGCAAATTAAAAGGTTTCTGCTGCACTGGTAACTCTGGGGTAACTCTGCTCTCAAAATGTCCTGATGCATTTCAATAATCTAGGTAGAAAAATCTAAAAATATGAAAGTTGAGCAGGTCCTCTGGATAATTTCTTCTTTGTTAAAAAATGTTTTGTCTCTCCTCCAAGAGACTTCTTGAGTCGATGCAATCAGTCGATGTTTCTTCAGTCGAGTGAAAAAGTCTCGTGGGTATGAGAGGAAACGTTATTTCAACGAAGAACTCGTCCAGAAAACCTATTTATTTTTTTCAAATGGGCAAAGGTGTGGCTCCCTCAAATAGGCTGCTTTCACCTGCAGGCAGTATGATTGGAAGGGAAAGTATAACCTCAAAACATAACAAAAGTACACAACGATGAAAAGGAAGGATTGGAAAGTGTGATATGTCTCCTTTAAATGAACTTGTTGGAAGGATATTTGTCATTTTAAATGTTTCTCTTACTGATTTTCATTTCTGATTTAAATTGTTTTCTTCTTTTGGAAGAAACTGATTAGTGTGCTGGACTGAGCCAGATGTGGCCCCTGAACCACCAGTTGAATGTGGTCTAAAGTCAAAACATGCACTTAATATTTAAGTTTTATATGGTTCAGTCTTGTAGAATAAATGTTTTTTTTGTAACTATTTTAATGTAAGTGCACTCATTGTTTGGCTGCAGTGAATTCTTTTTTTCTAGTTACTATTTTTTTTCTATTGAATGTAAATGTGATCAATGCTCAGCACATACTGCGGTAAAAGGAACAGCAAGAAATCACAACAGTTGAAGTTAATCATGATTAATGATTAATTTCCTGTTAGCCCACTCACAGTTTCAGATTTCCCACTGTCTCTGCTTTAACCGTCTTCGTGTTGATTACGCTCGCATCGACTTGCTGTGACACCCACCTACTGCAAAATGCTGCAAGGTTTCTCTCTATCCAACGCTTTACTGAAAACACACCTCTGTTTGACGCTTTCCATGCCAATAATCTGCCCCCCCCTACATTGTGTTTTTTCAGGTCAGTGTGTTGGAGCGTCAGGTGATAGACTTCTTGGGCTACCAGTGGGCTCCCATCCTGATCAACTTCCTGCACATCATCGTCGTCATCCTTGGCCTGTTTGGCACCATTCAGTTCAGGCCAAAATATATCACCGGGGTGAGTTTCACAGACTCCTCTAAGGCAGACCCTTTTTTATTTTGTCAGTTTTGCCTTAAATTAAGCTTCTCTGTTAATAAAAACTTGCATCCTTAAATTATGAATAATGTTGGATTCGTTTTGTCTCAGGAGACCTGAAAACGATGCTCTACTTTACGTCTACAAATGATATTTAAAGAGACGATTCAGACAATGAAAGCTCTATGAATTTATTCATTCCATCCTGTAACTCCTTTTTAAACAAACACGCACACACTCACTAAGCTCTGCCATCCCATTGTCTCTTCCTGTCTGATTTGATTCAGGAGATTAGTTACACTTTTCAATGTTGTTTTTCTTTCTTTGCATTTTAACGACATCATAAGTGAAGCCTCTCTATCTCTTTATTTTTCGTTTCACTCGTTTCAAAGGCAAAATATGAACTTTTTTCTTTTTTTTTTTTTACTTTATTTCTTCAACAAAGGCTTGTCAAATCCTGTCTGATTTCCCTTGCTCTGTCTGTCTCATCTGCCCTACAGTACGCAGCCTGGCTGGTCGTGTGGATGACCTGGAATGTTTTCATCATTTGTTTCTACCTGGAGGTTGGAGATCTGTCTAGAGTAAGAAAATCATCATTTTTACGTCACGGTCAAGTCTTCCCCTGTACATGTCCAGAATGAAAATTGCTCTTGTAGCAGAAATACTTAACTGCAGTGTTTTATGTCTTTAATACATGTGGGATTTCTGGCGTTACACTGGAGTTTCTCGAACATCTCATTTAAACTTTGATTTCAAGATTTTCACATTCAAGTCTGAGGCAGGAAGTGATCAATGAATCTCACGAAAAGGCCTAAAGCAGCCAATCATTGATCTTTCTAACAAGTGTTGCTTTTGAGCCTCGTGTATTTTTCTCCTTTGTGCTTCGGACACCATCGGTTGTCCAAATGATTTTAATGACTTTTGTCAGTTGCTCTGTGCTGACATGGGCAATCACCTGAAGGGTCCTGCTGCCACTTATACTCACCAACAGGCACAGTCACGGTGGCTTTAGTACTAAAAGCAATTCTAAAATTTACTTGGTTTGAAAATTGTTTGTTAAAATGTGCAGCTTTCAAATCATAAAATGGTAATAATACAATGTTTGTTGTGTTTGTGAGATGAAGAGCAACAGTCAGGGGTTGGGACATAATCAGATTTTAATACCTTTATGAATCATGTACTTATTTTGAGTTGGGTGTATAATATATTATGAGAATGCTAGCTTTTAAACTGAATCAATGTTTGTCTACATTTACCTTACCACAAGTCTTTTTTATTTCTTGTGTGAATTATCCTAAAAATTTCTCCTAGTTTAGGATGATAATGTACCTGTACTATTTTACACTTAACGATCATTATCACCAACGCGCTTGCAAAGTATCTAATGAACGAATAGATGGATTTTAATGAAACTAAAAAAAAAAAAAGAGAAGTGGCTATAGCTGACTTAATTTTACACATATTGAGCCAAAATTTGCTTTGGTAGTAGCTGAGAGTCATACAGACTCAAAAGCTCAAAGTATAGTTACAAAAGTTTCCTAAAAGCTAAATGTGACAAAAGGCTAGCTAAAAGCTAAATGCAGCAAAACACTAGCTTTAAGCTAAAAGTACCACAAACTACAATTTGTCATCTTCATTCTCCTCTGGTTCTGGGTCAGACTCTGGCTCCAACATGTAAGGCAGGATGGACAAGTCTTCTGTTGTTGACATCTCTTAATAATTTGTATAAAATATGCTACTGTGCTGCTATATAATTTTAAACCCTTCTATCAAACTAGAATGGACCAATCTGGAAGCTAGAGGGGGTGGCATGTGAAGCGAATTGTTTGAATTTAAAGAGGCAGCCTCTAAACAAGTTGATCTGACACACGCCTCAGAAAAGGAGGGAAAGAGGGGCTTGTGGAGTTACAATTAGGAGAAATTTAGACCAAAGAATTGCAGTTCCACTTTATATAGACCCCAACTGAATGATTTAAAGCTAAAGCTATATGTAGAAAAAATGCTAGCTAAAAGAAGCCAAATAGTAGCTATAAACTAAAAATCCCAAAAGCCTTGCTTAAAACAAAAAAAAATTCAGATAAAACTGTAGTCAAGCAAAAATCTAACTAAAAGGAACAAAACATGATTCCATCACAACAGGTGAGATATCAATTGTTTGTAACCTTCCCACACAAACACCCACTGCAAAAGATTTTAAACAGATTTTAAAGTTTTGTTCCTTTGGGTTGTTTTAAAACAAAAAGGTTTGTTTTTTATTAAGAAATAGATCATTCTGAGAAAGCTATAAAAAAAGTCACCCTTAATTTTTACTAGCTGCAGAAACGTCAACTAACTTCCATCTCGCATGTGAGGGTCTCCAAACTTTTGCACGCCCCTTGCGTAGGATCATTTGCTGCTCTGCTGGTTGTTATTATTCCTCATCTCTGCTTCCCCCATCCTTCCAATCACAATAAGCGTTGGTCTGGACTTGAGTAAAAGAAGTGTTTTGAAGCTCTTGCTCTCGGAGGCGCCTGCTTTTGTTCTATACACTTGTGTCCCTCTTTTTGATTTTCTTCCACACACTCATGCGCTCTGAGCCTCGTTAAGTTTTGTTGCCATCTAGACAATAACTAAAAGTTTTACAGTGAGTTCTCCACCTTCTGTCTGAGCTTCATTGATCTCTGGTTTTAATGACATTTACAGCCTCCACTGTCCCCTCTGGCCAGCAGTTATAAAAATCTTTTTACATTCGAGGACACAGAGCTTCTGTTCAAGATTTGTTTTTAATCATAACAGAGGTAAAAACCTGCCTGCTGTTTTAAACAAAGACATATCCTGTGCTGTAAAAACAAGGTGGATTATATTACTTCATGTATCTTTGTTAGTTTGATAAAAAATCATGTTTCCTATGTCCTCCTGTGATGCTAGAATAACTCATTCACAAAGCTTTATCTCTCCTGACCAAAATCAACACATCTGGTTTTTAATAACCACAAAGCAGCCAGTTAATTAGCAGCACATTTATCAATTACCTTCTGACCAATTAGAGAGGAGCACACAGACGCACAGACCAGATGCCAAACAGCTTGTTTTTATGACCAGGGCAGTTTCCAGGCGGCTCACTCAAGGGCTCATCAACCTTGACCCAGTTAGTGATGAAAAGAGGAACCACAAAGTCCCAGTCCCCCCTGCCCACCTCGACTGGATCCACCAACTGTTAGAAAGTGTGAGATTCACATCCATCACCTCTAGTTGCAGAGCCTGTTTATTGACCTGAGGGCTAATATGACACTGTTCCATGTGTTAAACACATTTGGCTTTTCTTTGCTATTGTTTCCAATGAGTGCAGAAAAAAAGGTTTATTTTTGTTGAATTGGCCTTGCAGTAAATTTGACCAAAAAGTGCCATACTGTTTTTAACATCTATCACTGTAACTTGTTATGTCAGCAATGAAACAAGTGTAATTGTAATGCTGCAGTTATGTAATTGGCCTAGAATAAAATAAACGGTATTTTTTTTTTTCATCTTTTACAATAGAAATATGTTAAGATCAGATCAGATCAGTAGGGGGCAAGTATAATGTACAACCAATGTTAAGGGATAGTGGCAAGGTGCAGTAAACGCATTGGAACACTGTACAATGCCAAGAATGGAAAAAAGAAAGTTGTTATTGTATTGGGTTTGTTCTTGATTAGACATTGCACTTTCTTAAATACTGTACAGATATGAATGTTAAATACAGTGTATACTGGAGTAGTAAGCAAAGACATGAACCAAATGCCATTTGAGTACAGATTGAAAACTGATGTTGAGCATGTATTCCAGGAAAAAAAAGCTGAGACAAAAAGGACTGTTTTATTTTTCTTATTTTCCATTTTGTTACCTGCACCGTTTTTTCTTTTTTCAAAATGCTCATTTAGGGTGCATTCACACCAGCCCTGTTTAGTCCGCTTTAATCAAATTCTAGTTAATTTGCCTGGAAAGTCTGGTTCGTTTGGGGAGGTGTGAATGTGTAATCGATCTCTGATTCGCACCAAAAAAGCGAACTCTGGTCCGCCTGCAAATATAGCTCTGATGCGGTTCTACTGCATGTGTCGCCAAGCGTCAGTGGGTTTCAAACATTTACTCATAACCTTTTCACAAAAAATCTACTCTAAAAGCTATGACCTATTACTTTAATAACAAAGTTTAGAAAGCTTAGACATAGATTTGGATCTCATGTATTTATCACAGATTTTTTTCCTGTAGTGACACAAGGTTTTCTTAGTCTTGCCTCATTTAACTACAGTTTCAGGTTCAGGCTCTGTGCTTTAACAATACTGCCTTGGAAATGAAACTTCCATCAATCTCGCTCAGTTTAATATATTCAAGAGTCTTTAATGGTGTCCTGCAAAGTGAATTTGTCCCACAGACCCCCTTCATCTCACTCATCTTCATCTTTTGCTCTTTTTAACTGTCAAAGACGTGACAAACAGGAAACATGTTCCTGTCTAAAAAAAGCACCTCCATTTATGGTCACTATCAGCTCATAACACAGGGATTTATGTGCTCAGCATCACTTTGATTACTTAATCCACTCAAGCCATTATGTTTGGGGGTCATTTCATGAAAATGATTGTGACTTTCTCCATTTTTCTTCATCACAGAGATGTGTCATCTGTTAAAAAGATGCAGTGCAGCTGCTGTGGTTTATGCCGTCCTATCGGTACCTCTTGAATTAGGGCTTCAGCTTTGATGTAATTTTCAACATAAATGTCCTGTTTAATCCATGAATAGAGCTGATGCTACGACTGCACTTTCCAGCTCCTGCAGTGTACTTTCATCAGAGCAGTGATCAAACTGTTGGGTAGCTAAATGAAGGCCTGGAGACCTAGATTCACATTCTAAATACATGCATTAACACTCATCTGCATTACAGAACAGAAAGCATTGAAGTTAAAGGCAAGAAGTCAGTTCACCTTCATGCATGATACCTATTTGTTCTGTCTCTTTAAGATGCTTAATCGCTAATTTATTTATCAAATATTCTTCGTACCATGTAGCTTAATGAGAAATCAAGAAAATATTTGACGTTGAATGTCCTGACAATTTGTTGACTGTAAGAAGTAAAGCCCAGACAGTGGAAGATAAAAAAAAGAGCAAGGAGAGGCTGAAACGTGTCAGTGTTTGTCAGCTCGTTTTGAAAATCTTGAAGTCAGGAATGCTGATGGACACAGAGCGGGGGAACATACAGATCATCATCGTGACTGGAACAATAGTAATGTGGGTTTGATGAGACAGGATGACACTGAGAGTTAGCAGGGCGTCTTTTGGACAACACCTCCATGAGTCATTGACATTGCCTTAAAGGTAACTTCCTTCTGACTCCAGAAATACTTTAAGATTGACACTGAGCTTTGGAAAAAAGGCAGAAAAACAAGTTAAAAACTTTTAAAGTTCTTTTTTTCTTATCCAGCTTTTCCCTCATGAGCCAAATGAATGTGGTCATGTGTGTATTCAGGTGCTTTCATTGTAAAATAAAGGTAAAATACTGAAATTGAACATATCTGCATTTATTCTGTTAAAGAGCAATACAATCAACCACTTGTGTTGTCAAAATTTCTGTACAAAAACGTTGGCGCATCAGCTCATGTAATTAATGTCATAATTTTTAAATATGTGACCATATTTTAATCTTGAAAATTATACCAAAATACCTTCATACCTCCCAAGCTAACTTCTTTTACACTGGATTCAGACCCATTTTTGCAATAAAAGGTGTAGGGGAATAGCACTTACTTACCAGGAACAAACAATCATGTTACATAGTATAAATGCAAATACAAACATGGAGAAAAAGAGGGTAAAGACACCAGCAGAGTGAGGAAATATGGTTCTTCAGCAGTCTAAGCCTATGGCAGCATACCTAAAGGATAGTTTAGGTAACCCAACCCTAATTAAAGGTCTTAGGCCAAGTCCTAAAAGTAGACTGGGTGTCAGCCTCATGGACAGAAAGGGATTTCCACAGAAGAGCTTGATAATACGCTGCTACCAAGATGATAAACCAACACAACCTCTCTTTGATGTTTGCCTCTCCAAATCACCTAATCGGGAGTTCAATGTGTTAATACACGTCTAAAGACTTCAACAAAACCCTGCAGAAATCATTCCAGCTGATTTATTATTTTTTATGTTGTAGCGGTATGGTAATCCAGTGTAAAGACTGCCATAGAAGTCATTGCTCTTTTTTTTATTGGTATCTAAAATCTCCTTTCTGCCTATTCATAGAATCCAAAATTTTGTTTGTCCTAAACCTAATATTTCAGGGTTTTTTTTCTATTTATATTTCTTTACTTAGATGTGACAGATAAAATATCTTAAGGTCATCTTCTTCAGACCTTGTTTTTTTCTTTCAACTTTCTGTAATTGACAGAGGTTTCTATCCAACGCGTATCTTTGCCTTGCACAAGGTCCCTGTAGAGCCCCAGAGGCGAGATAAGGTGTACACCCTGTCTTGACAGTAATTTGAGTTTAAGCTCGAGATTCATACCCCATATCAGTCTGTCACACTCCCATCCTCACTGTCACTTGCGTCGGCGCTATCTAATATAGCAGCAATGCCATAAATTTAATCTTTAAAAAGATTTCTGTTGTGGCATCCCTGACAGATTTGGAGAGGAGTCTGTGGAGGTAGGACTACTGTCAGTAGGTTGCCAACACACACACACACACACATAGTTAGCTATACAGATACTGTACACACTCCCAGACAGCTGACTGTCACTAGTCCACTATGTCAAATAAAAGATGTAGCCACCCCCTGGGCGTCAGATGGCACATTGATACAAACACATGGCTACAGCCAGACATGCACCTGCTCAGCTGTCAATCATTTACTCAAGGGGTAGGGGTTGTGTTGGATGTGGGTCCCACATGGATTTTTATTACGTTCTCTTTGAGTGTAACGGTGTTTGATTACGTTTTCTCTGCTGATAAGCTGTCATTAAATCTAACAATGAGACAAAAAAGATGACTGATATCACCAAAATCTCAAAACAGATTATTGTAAAGTGTTTAATTCTGTTTTCGAACGAGAGCGCTGACCACAGGAAAATAGATACAAAAGAAAGATTTAAATAAAATAAAAAGGCATCATGGATTGAGAAGCTTAGACAGGCGAAGGTGTAGAGTTATTGAAGATGATGCGTTTGGGGATGAAGTTGCTTGTGAATCTGGCTCACGTGAGAGTACAAGATAGAAGGGAAAGTATAGAGACAAACAAGCAAACAAAACACCAGAAAATACAAAGTTTGCTGAACAAAACTATGAGCCGAAGTATCTGTACTGCAGTGTCTAAAGAATTAATAAATTAAATGTACGGTTCAAATCGATTTATATGGACTTTCTCAGTGTAGGGGAAGTTTTTTTTTTCTGGAAAATAAATTGTAGAAGTATGACACAAAATCAAACTGCTAACCAACTAATTTATCCTTTAGGAAAGTGGAAAAAAAATATCAGATCACGGCGACCAGTTTGAATGCTAATAGCTACTTAACTTTACTCCCAACAGTGTTCATTCAGCGCTGCCGATGGAGACGATGAATGAGAGGGTCCCGCAGATTTAATCACAGGCGTTCTAGTTAAAATATCCCCCTCAGTTCACCGAGTTAATCCATCAGGCCTGACGCCATTTGATCAATGGATGCATTTGCCGAAATCATGGCATGAAATTGCCTTTTTTCATCGACACGTTTCCAGTGGGACCTTTTCTACCAGCTAATTTTTATTATTGGAGCTCCAAGTTATTGCTGGTGATTGGGTTTGAATATTTTTTATTGCAGTGTAGATTCATGTGTTGTGACAAGAGTTTGTTTTTACTTGTTCAGATAGTTCACTATAGTGGATGAATCATTATTAAGCCACTAGATATAAGAGCAATCAAACTCTTTAATATAAAGAGGTGCATTGTATAAAAGATTAAAAGGTTGGATAAAAGACTTGTTCAGCTTGGATCAACAAATTGTATAACCTATTTTTACCTATACTGGACATAAAAATGTTGTTTGTTGTTAGTTTGTTATCTTGAGTGGTTGATGAAAGCAAGCGATGTCTCATGTTCAACAATCACTAAGGAAACATTCCTCTTTGTTCCTGGTCTGACAACAGATTGCCTTTTTAATGAAGGTTGCCTTGCTGCCTGAATTTGACTCTAGACTGTGACTGACTAGCCACTAAAAGCACTTCCATATGTGTCAGACTGTCTGCCTCCATCCTAAAGAACAAGGTCCTGGTGTCCTGCACTGAGGGCTGGACGAAGTTGACGATGAGCTGGGTTTAGAGGTTTGTTGTGTTGGACAGTCTGCTGGTGACTCATTGTCTGGACTCAGAACTGGCTGTGTCTCAAATCAGGGATTGCAGCGCGTTATAGGGTGCATTTGTCGGCCATCACTGTGCTGCACCGGAGGCTGTCCCAGTTTGTAGGCGCCTACTTGTGTGGCTGACAAAACCCTGAAAACGTAGGCTGCATCTGAGGTGGAGGTTTTTTTAACAGAGGAGTTTGGAAATTTATTATGGACCAAATAATTTACTTTAAAATGTATGTTAGCACCTTCTCAGAATGAATTTATGCTGTAATGAGATCTTAAATAAAATGTATTTACAAGGACTGATAATGGAGCTAAACCCAAAGTATTGCTGTTTTTTATTTATTTACATGTAACTTTTAAAAAAAAATAATGCAACTGAAGGTATGTGTTAAGAAACATATCACCATGGTAACAGAGCAGCGCGAGGTCATGCAAATGTACATCATCCGTAGACTAGTCTGTCTCATTTCACAACCGTTTATGCAGCCTACACAGGTGCTCTACAGCACACATAGGGTGTGCACTATGTGGGCCACAACCCCTGAACTGAGACACAGAGTGTCTTATGTGGTACAATAGCAAATCTTAAATGGTAAATGTAAACCCATATGCCAACTTTTATAAAAATCTATGCTCCCTTTCTTTAATTTCACAATAGTTTTATCACTTTAAAAGAACCATTATGTAACTTTTTTATTATCTTCCTCATAGGCCTCTTATTCTGCTTCTTACAGTAGTTAAATAAATTTCTAATTATGTTACTGTACAGTTTTATTGTTTCTCTAAAGCTGGAAAAACATCAGTTAATTGTTAAATTTTGTTAAAACGTTACACTCTTAAAACTATTTTGCTGTTCTAATGCACATCTGCTTCGCAACATAACTTAAAACTGAGAACTTTCCATATCTTTATACAGGAACATGATGGGTGCTTATATCCTAATGCAGTTGTTCCCAACCTATGTTCTCAAAGCTCTCTTTTCTTACTTTCAAACCAAGCTCAGTACCCTGCAATCCCTCACTACTCCCCACTTCTCCCAAAGATGCGTTCAACCTTTATCTCGTTATAAAAAGCATAAAATGAATAGGTACAAACTTTTATTTGGAAAAGGAAACAAAATACCTGAGTTATATAGAGTTTTAATTATTCAAATTGACATTTTTCGTTGATTTTCTAAACAAACAAATTATTTTCACAACTTCAGAGCAGACAAGGACATGGGCCACCCCTGTGCTCTCTGCAAAATGTTATATTAAATATATTAAATGTTATATAAACCAAAAAATTACAATTTCAATCTTAGATCGACTTTAAAATTATTTTTGTGTTGTTTTTCACAGCCCAAGAATGAAGCAAAAACTTATTTAAAAACTCTGATCCATAGTTTAACCCAGTCAAATTATCTAAAACCATTTAAAAACTGTATTTTCTGGTGATTAAAAGATTCACAAATAAAATATCTGCAACCTCTGCCCTTCATGAAAATGTAATTTCTCTGGAGTGTGTTCAATTCTTCCACCATTTAAAAGATTGAAGAGATTAGAATGGCTATGTCGAGGCGTTTTATTAGAAATGCTAATGGGTTTGGTATTGTTAGGGACGGGGTTAAGGCCTGGAACAGACCTCATCTTTACGCACCCTCCAGCACATTTGCACAGACAGACCCATAAACAATTCCCAAACACCCCCAACCAATCTGATAGGAGTGAAAGTGCTTCAAGCATTGTAGGTTAAGGCCTCATCTAACACCCATGGGAAATTATTGAAAACCCGATGTCGTGAGATGTACTATGACTGAGTGTGTTGGTGTGAAACAACACAGAAGAGAGACAGCAGACGGGGGGGAATGATAGAAATAGGGGACAGAGTTGCGGATGGAGATAAAAAAAAAAATCAGGAAAATAAAGACAAAAATTTACTTTAGACTAAATAAAATCCGTGTTGCCCTCTTCCTGGTTTTCCACTAGCAGTATGATGATCAGCTGGTTGTTGTGGAAACCTTCAGGATTGGTTGAATGTCTTAGATAGTGTGACATATTATGGTTTTTGGGGTTTTATCCTGTTTATATCTACTTGATTTCTTGCTTGGTCAAAATTTTATTTTGTGTATTCCGATTTTTAGATCTGGTTCCAGGTTCCTGAATCTGTTTGGCTTGGTTTCTCTATTGATGTTTTCAACTTTCTTGATTCTGTTTCTAATACATGGCATCACCTATTTTGTTGTTATCTCATCTGCTGTCAGTTTAGTATTTACTTAACCCTTTTATATACATAAACTACTTGTTGTCCCTC
Organism: Cynodonichthys magdalenae; assembly: GCA_031762555.1. Classification (NCBI taxonomy): domain Eukaryota; kingdom Metazoa; phylum Chordata; class Actinopteri; order Cyprinodontiformes; family Rivulidae; genus Cynodonichthys; species Cynodonichthys magdalenae. The sequence goes on from JARVJO010000039.1 coordinate 8,676,207, forward strand.
AGTTCTTCTTTAGCACATACTGGGCTTGTTCCTTGACCTTGGTCCAATTGTGTGTTTATTAGTTTTTCAGCTTTATTAAACATAAGATATGTGTTTTGTCTGGGGGTAGATGCATAAGAGCTGTACATTTTTGCTTTTTGACAGTTGTGTTTTCTATATCTGCTTGATGTTGTTCAGGGTTGTGGGGGGCTGGTGCCTGAAGTTAACAGGTACACCTGGACAGCCCTTTACGTCCCATAAATGCATTGGAAAAACATGCAAACACCAAACTGGGATTTGAACCAAGGACCTTGGCAACAGTACAAACAAACTTGGTCACATTGTCTTGAATCACATTTCAACCAGTTAGTTAGGAGTACAAGAATGAAATTTATAATTGGCTTCTAGGAAGTCTACAGTTAAAGGAGACATCATGGTTTTAAAATCCTTCCTTTTCCCATTTAAATCATTAATTTGGGGTCTTAATAAAGTGGAACTATAATGCTTTGGTCTGAATTTGTCCTTATTGTAGCTAGGGATGCACCTATCTACAATTTTTCACTTCCGATCCGATATCTGAATTTTTGATATCGGCCGATACCGATATTATTCCGATACCATAGCTCTTGCTCTTCTTGCGTCACAGAAACAGTCACAGAGTATTTTTCCAGTTCGTCTGAGGGAACATTATTGATTGATAATGGAACAATTTTTTTTCTAATAAACCAGTATTTCACAATTATTTGCATCCCTAACTCAAACACTGTAAAACTGTATACATTAAATGCTAAACACCCGAAAATACACCTTAGTTCAATACAAACAAACTGAACATCACAGATTTCATTACTCACTCTGCTCTCCAGATTGCCACCAAACTTCATTCAAGTTTCACGTTTTCTTCTTTCTCCTGCTGCAGAATTTAGGCTCTTGACAAATATTTCATGCCTCAGTCATAAAATCGGAGATGACTGTTCATTCGGATCGAGATCAGGCTGAGACTGATGGAGAGTTTTATCCAGTCTGTCGTCGTGTTTCCTGGTGCCTCGCGCTCT
>JARVJO010000039.1:8699404-8710305 GCA_031762555.1 Cynodonichthys magdalenae
TTGTGAAGCACTTTGGTCAACTCCTGTTGTTTTTATGTGCTATATAAATAAATTGACATTGACATTGACATTGACAAAACAAGTCCATTTGAATAATTAAAACTCTTTATAACGCAGTTCTTTTTTTTTCCTTTTCCAAATAAAAGTTTGTGACTATTCACTTTATATTTTTATTTTGATAAAGGGATAAAGGTTGAACACATCTTTGGGAGAGGTGGCAGGGGCTCAGTTTGACTTGAAAGTAAGAAAGGGGGGCGTTTTGGGAAATAGGTTGGGAACCATTAGTTTAGATCATATTGATGCAAGAATATATAGCAAATCCTAATTGATATACAGATTTATTTATTTTAATTCCAAACATTTCAAGGGTTATGAACAGAATATCTTGGATATAACTATTCTGTTAGATCCAAACACATTCAATAACAAGATAAGGCCCAAACATCATAACCCCAAATGTAATATTGTTGCACCCAAGCTATCTCATTTAGATTTCCTTCACGATGTGCAGTGAGATATAATCACATTTATAGTCAACAGGATATTATGTTTACATGTAACAACAAGAAAACTGGATTCTTGAGTTGGAGAAATATTAACAGGATATTGATGTGCGGAAGAAAGGTGCTCTGTCGAGGCTGATCAAGCATGCTGTGTTGAAGTGCGGGCATGACTCTCTGCACCATGTTCAGTCACGCTAACAAAACTGCACCCCGAAGTCATTTTCAGAGTCAATGAGCCTGGAGAAGACAGAACAGGCTCCCGATCGGCTTTGACTCCAAACTCTTGAGTTTCTTAAACAATATCTTGACTTTGTAATGTTTAAAGTCTCCTTCAGGTGAGTAGTAAATTTAAAAAAAATGAAGCAAATCCTTCAAGTTAGGCTTGGCACCAATTGCTTGCGGACTGATGGCATCTTAATCTTTCTAAATGTAGCAGTGACAGTTTAGGTGATGTAGCCAGTAAAGGTTATCAGCATCTCTGATCAGTGGTCATTCTTCAAGGCATATGTGTCATATGAAGCACCACAGATTTTCCCATCAATGTCAGTTCTCATTCTGAAGCTGACAACGTCGTTCCAGCAGTAAATTTGAGCCTCACGTGGGAAAAACACTTCTATTTCTGTAAGTTTCGAAAGAGGAGGGGAGAAAAAACTAGAAAGGGAACAGAATTTAAAGGTAAAATGACAAAGGATGGAAAGCAGGAAGTGTGCAAGGGAGGAGCGTTGGGAGCCAAACATTATTTAGACTAAATGAGGTCAAGACCTTGAGCTATTCGCTGAATCCCAAATGGCATTTCCTGCAACCGCAGCTTGCTGGGTGTTTGTGTGTGCGTTCATTTCCTATGTTGTCAATAGAATACCAGCCGGGTCAATGTCATCCCCCCCACCCCCACCCTCCTTATACTTAAAGGCCGATTTGAGCACTAAACCTCTTTTTATTTCCAGGTTAATAATGTCTCAAACAACCCTACAGGGGCTCCTCTGTCTGCATCCACCTGCGTCTTCTTCTCTTCACACGTTCCCTTTTCTCCCTATCCCCCTCTTTCCTCCTCGATAAACCCAAGGGCAATAAGGTCACTGAAAAGCAGACCTTGCACTGACTGCATCTTCCTGTATTCTCACTTCAATCGGCCACCTCCTATCAGTTGCCTTGGAGACAGACAGCCAATGAAAGTGCAGATCATAGAACTAAGGGGTTTGGTTAATTTAGACTGCAGTACTGTCTAAACATGACAAGCAAACACATTTTTATTGCTTTTTTTTTGTCTTTTGTTTGCAATTCTGAAACATGAGCACAACCTGTTTCATATTAACAGTTTTTTTGTTTGTTAGAAATACATGTTTCAAACAGATGTGTTAGACACATCTGTTTAGGCACATCTTTGTTATACAAGCAGTGTTGGTGTAAGGTTTAAGATGTATGTGTTGAGGCCAAAATTACAAATGTAACTAATCAGTGGGTTTGTCACAGTGACACTGAGAAATATTTTATTTATTATTTTATTTTGAAATGTATTAATTTCATTAAAAACAATTATATACACTTGTAGTACTGCAGTTATGTGTGAAAATAATGTCTGTTTGTTTTTGGTCCTGTTTGTCTTAAAGGGAACTCCAGCTAGTTGTAACATTAGACCTTGTTTGATTACTTTAACTATAAAAATGAGACTGTAAAAATAGGCTATTTAGTTTTTGTAATTAAAAAAAATTACATTGTCACACAGACGTCGCCATGTTATTTTTGCTGCAAAGCGTTCGGGGTAAATAGTGACACAAGGTCATACGGTGTGAGCTCTATCCAGAGCAAAAGTTAATTTTGGACAATATCTGATGATCAGCTTTTTTAAATAAAACGAGTGCATTGACAGAGAGGAAAATGTAAAAATGACTCAGACTGCAACTGAAAATAAGGATGGAGGACAATTAGTGTTGCCTGTATTAGCCTGTATTTTCTCCCATATGGGATTCTCTTTTTCCCGTATTCTGACTGAAGCCTGCAATCAGAACCATGATACAACAGGCAGACAGGTATTTGTCCAGCACCCCAAACTAAAATAATAGAAACAAGATTAAATCTAGTTTAGGTGGATGTAGCTCAAATGTTGGGGAAATAAGAAATAAAGTCTGGTGACTTTGCAGTTGACACATTATGTCATCAAGCTAGTAGCTCTAGTAGCTAGCCACCAGTTAGCGATGTCAAATCCAGTAATACTTATCAATGCGCACTTCAACGTTAGCTTTTTAGCTTTCATGTTAGCTCCCAAGCTAAAATAGATATATGGCAGTAATTGGCGCTAGCTCCTAAACTAATAATATTAGCTCTGGAGCTAACACCACACATATATTAGTAATTTATATAAGTGGGATAGCTCCACAGCTAATATAGATTTATGGCAGTGAATGGAGTTAGCTTACTAAGTTTTACTAATTGTTTCAAGCCATATATTTTGCAGTAAATAGAAAATAATACAAATTTAAACTTTTTTGTCACACATTATTGCTGTTTAGACTTGAATCTATGTGTTTTAGTCTCAAGTGGGACCCATCATCATCATAATCATCATCATCCTACCCAAAATGCATTGCTTCTGTAACAATATGGCATTGTGTTTAGGTGTAAACATGTAGGTTTTTTTTTTAAGTAATTAGATGTTTTCATGTGTCACCAACAATAACTTTTAGTAGAACTTCCAGATTTCCAGACTTTCTGTAATGCCATATTTATGATTATAAAAAAAAAAAAGAAAAAATCCCCTGCTCTCAGTTCTTGAGATGCTTTTTTTTTGTGAAGCTAAAAAAATTACAAATACTGCAAAAGCCAAAAATTACAAATGAAACTTAGGTGTCTGGTTTTAGTTTTTACCCCAGTATTTTCAGAGACCTTGTTCAGAGTCAGAATGTCTAGCAGTGTTATGAAAAAACATGCCTGCTTGTGAGGACAGGGTCTGTTTGTGTACGTGCAGTTTTGTGTTAACTGTACCTGATTACTGTCACAGAGATAATAAGAATACTTATTAATCAGAGGTTCTACTCAAAGAGAGAGCGAGTGTGTCCGTATCATGTAACACTGTGTTTTAGCTGTCAGAATAAATCTCCCAGCTGTCACTTTTTAAGTCCTTTGTTGAATTATAAAGCCAAAAATATTACCACTACAATGCCGAGCTATAACTAAGTAATACATCAAAAGAAAGCGCAGCAGAAACTTTAGTTTCACTGATTGTCATTTTTCTTATTAAGATACGTTGCATTTCTATGAGGAATTGGATGTGACTAATATTTTAGAGTTTAATAATTTTATTCAAACGTCGTGAGTTGAGACATGGATGAGCCTTGAGTGTGTGTCTGTGTGTGTGTGTGTTTGATTCAAGTGCTCTATTTAGGAGCAAAAATATCTCTGCTCCACTTATTCCAACACCTGTTTCATCTGTTTATTGCAACTTTTTTGTTTGTCTTTGCTTTTTGACTTTAGTTTTCCTTTCTTTTTTTTGTTTTTTTTTTATCTGTGACAAAGAATGATGTGCGTGTATTTTTTGCTTTTCTCTTTGTCTCCAGTTAGTGGGCTTCATCTACGCCTGTTACGTGGTCAAGCTCATTTCTGAAGAAGAAGATAGTTGTGAGTACACAGTTGCACATGTACACAAGCACAATGCTGAAACGCAACAAGGATACCACCCTCTATGTATTTTACACATTTTCAAAAAACTTGTCCATTACTAATCCTTATTTAAAAAGGATTGTTTTATATCTTGTAGAGTTCAGTGCGTTCATTCTTTCATTCTGTAATTCTTATCTTGTCAGAGGGTAACATTCTGAGCAGAGAGGCCCTGATTTTGAAAAGGATTCCTAAGTAACGGTTAATTAATTTTTAAAATCTTATTGCCCTTCAAACACATTTCATAAGATCACAGAAAGCACAAAACCCATAACAAAAAAGATGAAAAGAATTCAGGCAATTTGCACTTTTGCCATCAAAGAAAACCAAACTTTGTTTATGGTGGATTGTTTTTCAATTTAATTTAGACTCATTAAGACAGTAATGTCTTATATAAATAATATCAGTTCATAATATCATGAAAAAAAATAATTCTTTATCAAATGTTAAGCCATAAGGATAGTCCCTTAAAACACATTATAACCCTTAACCACTATGTTCTGCTCAAAGTCCTCTTTGATGCCATTAGACCCACATAGCAAAATTTGTCTGGACCAGTTCTGGCACACACAAGGCACTAACACTCTTAACACTCGCCACAAACACAGCAAAGAATGACGGCATATTGCGTTTCCAGATGTGGTTTGCCAGAGAGAGTCCATGCATGGGCCAGCACCACATAAACAAAACCACAACCGGGCCAGAATTTTTTTGTGTGTTTGCTGAGATTGATAAGCTGTGGCAGCCATTTTTAATAAAGCTCCAAACATTGTTTAGTTCTAGATGTACATTCAGTATTTACTTTCTGAAAGTTTCATCAAAGTTAGTCATGCGGTTCATTTGATATTTGGCTAAAAATAAACAGACACTCGCTCTTTACATAGCGGCGAGTAATAAAAATGTGTATTAATTTCCAGTCATCCCTGTTCTGATGGCTCCTGGATGTAGGATTTTCAAAACCAAATCAACAGATTTATCTTGAAACACATTTTCCTTTTAAGTATCATTTCCAGACTTCACCTTCTTGTCCTAATTTGTTTCCCGTCAGTTTTGCGAAGGTGGTGCTGGCTGAACGGAGAGGCTTCAAACTGTCAGTTTATGTCTGAAAACAATGACTTTGTTCTGCTTTAGTCTGTGTGATTATCTCTGATGTGACGAGTCAAACTGTCAGCTGTGGAAAAAAAATGCCTGACATGTGGAGCTGCAAACAGAAAGGAAACAAAAGCTCAGGTGTGAACCAAAATATTTAAATTTCATGATATAAAAGAGGTAATTTCATCTTGACTTGGCTGATACAGATGAGTAATTTATGCCAACACATGTTCATATTAGTCATGTTAAAATCACTAAAGTAGTACAATCTAAGTGGATTGAAGTACCTGAGGCAACAGTGCACAGGATGGGCTTATTGTTTCCGTGAGACTGCAGGATGTTCTGAATGGAAGAATTTAACTTAACAAACATTTTCCTAAAACGAGTGCAGGTTAGCAAGATAAGTTTTCTGTAAAACAGCATGAAACTGAGGCAGGGGACATTCCTTTCTCAGTACTTTTCATGCTGGCTCTTTTTAGTCAGTCAGTAGTAAATGTTGATTGGGTGGGATAATGCTCATGAAATAACGGTTCCTGGTTCTGTTTGCCACTGGGTGCAAAATGTCCTGGAATAAAGGCTTAATTTGCAGCATGAAGGACAAATGTGTGGAAACAGATCAAGAAACTCAATAACAAGTTTGCTACTTATTTTCGTACAAACACACATCAGTCTCTGCTGTGCAGTTTTTAATCCATTTTGTAAAAGCAAAAAATAAACACTAAAGATTTTCTTTATGCTTCACTGTACCATCATAGCATGACCTTCCTAATGTAGTCATTTTGTGGAAAAATTTACTTTTTTCCATAAATTATCTCCTCAGGATGCTGGCCACTTATGGTAAAACTGCCTATATCCTCAGTTAATCCAATAATTTGATTCTACCCTTGAAGACACATGTCAAAACAAGGCCCATGGGCCAAATGTGGTCTGCCACTTTATTTTATGTGGCCCACAAGAGCTTCAAAGATATATTATTGTCTTAATATAAGCTGCTTTAAAGCCAGCAATGACCATAAACTACATCTCCCATAATGCATGTTGATTATTTTACCCACGAAATGATGGCGTCCCACCCCTAAGGGGAGATGCACAGGGTTCAAAAGTAGCCGGTAATTCACCATGTAAAATCTCCGTTTACTGCAACCCAGTTGTACCGGGCAAGTTGTAAATTTATACTGGAACGTCGCTCCAGTGAAAATTCCCTGTCGGAAAGGGGGAGAGTTCAAAAGTCAAGAACGCAGCATCTCACCACAACTCAACAGTGAGTAAAACTCTTACTTTTAATAGTATTTCTGTATTATTTATGTAACATTTAGTCAGTCGTACACGTAGTACTTTTCAGTGTTTATAAGAGGATGTGTTAAAACACTGTTTCTATGCAGGAAATACAATGTAGAGCCCAGGTATTGTTTATCGGTGCAGCAATGAGATGAGGAACGCAACGTTTTGTGTTTAGTTGAAGTGAAACATGAAACATCAAAGTTAATTACAACTGGTCCTTTGAGGGCCTCAATGATGCTCATCTGGTTCTCTGTGAAAATGAGTTTGAAACCCCTGGCTTAAGATAATGGCCTATGTATTGAGCTACGTTTTTAGTGTTTCCCAAAAAACTACAGTCGATTATTTTAGGAAGGTGATGATAAACTAAATAAACTGCTGCTTCTTCCTGATGTTGTCCAAATGATTCCCAAACAAACACTAATATAGTTGTTACTTGTGTGCTCAAACACGTTGATTTTTGTAATTACACGTGTTTGAGACTCTTATTTATCATGAATCTTTTTGCACATCATTAAATTAACATCCTGACCAGCCACCGTTCCAGGCAAAACAAAATACAACCCCCCAACAAACAGCATAAATTGAGTTGCTCCCAGTGCCAACAAGGTTTCCAACTCTTACAGGTTTTTTTTTGTGTGCAACGAATGCTTTAGGCTCTGTCTCCTGTTGCCACACAAACAGAGCCAATCTCAAATGAAAGAAAATAAGCTAGTTCTGCACACAGAGCAATGTCTAAAACCTTTAAATTTAGCTCCATCCTTGGAACATAAAAACTATATAAAGTACAAAAAAGGCACCATTTCTATTCTGTATTTTTAGCAAGCATCAGTCATCGTCATGGGTTCATTTTTAGTCTGTTGCTTACAGATGTTCGTTTGGACTTTTCGCCACACATTTGTGAAATATCTGCAGACTCAAACAGTAAACAGGATCTATGAGAGCGTCCCTGATGTGTGGGAGCAGAGGACGTTTTACACAGATGGTACAACTGTGGTAAATACATTAGTGGGTCATAACTATTAATTATCCCCGACACAGAGTCAGGACGGGTCAGGAGCTGACAGATAATGACACTCTGTACATTTCAACACATCAGATGGGATTTATGGGTCGCAGCACAATTCTTTACGAAACTGCTATTTTCTGCTGTTTTCAGCACAGCTGAACTATTTTATTAACAGTTTATTTTATTATGGAAGTCTTTATTTTTTTTCTCTTTTAAATGTTTCAGTTGTCCCAAAGGAATTTCTTTAGATTTGAAACATATTTTATTGTTGAATTCAACAGTAATAACCCTCATTTCCTGATTTCCTGATTTTTTGTTTTTGTTTTTTTTTACCTAAGTTTAACACTTTATAACTACACTTTATTTAGCCTTAATTGATTATTATTGGGGTGGCTGTGGCAGAGTGGTTAGGGGAGTCGTCCTGGAACTGGAAGGTTGCCGGTTCAATTTCCTGTTCCAGCTGTCTCAGTTGTTGTGTCTTTGGGCAAGACACTTCACCCCTGATGTCTCTGACGTGTGTTAGAGAGCACAGTATATAGAATGGTTAATTCATGAGTTATTAAGCATGAATAAACAATGAGTACTGTTGGTTTTGGACGTAATTAGCCTTTATGGGTAAAGCATTAATAAATGTGTTATTGTATAGTTTATTAAGTATGAATTATCATTAATAAATTATATTTTTTTATGGTTAATTAATCATTTATTACTGATTATGTAAGACTAAATAAAGTTTAGTTATTATAAAGTGCTACCAAAAAAGGTAGTCAACTAGATTGTGAAACAGCTTACATAAGAATCCATTTAAATCTGTTCCTCCAACCTGTGTGTTTATTTTGAGTTTTAAAAGGTTAAAACCTTTTTAAATGTCAGTTGTCGCCCTCGCCGCTTCTTTATAAATCTAAATTCCAAAACAGACAGACCTGCTGTGTTTGGTTACAGTCGCTAAGCTCCGACAGCACGTTGTTTTCAAAGGCTTAGTGAATAGTCATTTTTCACGTGTATGTGGTAAAGTCAGCTTTGAGTGGTTTTAAGTGAGATTTGTAAAGTAAATCTAATATGTCGCCCTTCTCCTCCATCCATTTATCCTCCTCCGCTTGGTTATTTTCTTTGTAACAAAAACAGCAAATTGGGGGGTCACGTGATGCATGTTAAAGGATAGACGCATGATCGCTGGTCTCCTCATGTTAATCATGTAAAATATTATTTCCTAGCCTTGAATCTCAAAGAAATAGAAAGAGGACTACTTCTAAGTGAACGATAACACTGGAGATGTCTTTGGAAAATTTCTTCAACATGCCCAAGAAGAGAGAAGTCCGAAAGAAAGGGAACGTAACTGATGCTAACGCTAAGCTAGCTAACCACACTAACATGTTAGCACCAGCGTGTGATGGAAATACTGACCGGGAACCGGACAATGCTCAGGTGCAAGAGGATACAGTCGAGGAACCAAATCGAGATAATTTACTGGTCCAAAAAGTGACCGAAAATATCGCCAAAATATTGGATGCTAAGCTGGAGAATGTTATCAAATCAGTTACAGAGATCTCGGAAAAGTTTGACACGACTATGGAGCGACTGGTGACGGTTGAACAACGGGTGTCTGACTTGGAGGACACAGCAGTGGTGAATGAAACGAAATTAAAAACGATGGAGATAACACTCAAGAAAGCGCTGGAGAGGATGGATGATTATGAAAATCAAAGTCGCCGGCAAAATGTAAGAATACTCGGACTGAGAGAGGGCACTGAGGGGAAAAATCCGATTGCCTTTTTTGAGAAATGGATCCCTGAAACCCTGGGAATACGAGAGATGCAGATAAAGATCGAACGAGCACACCGTACGGGTCCTCCAACTAAACCCGGTGGGGAACAGCGGGCACGAGCAGTACTGGTGAGACTACATAATTATGTAGATAAACAGAAAATCTTGTACGCAGCAAGAAACAAAGGCACCATCAAGCTGGACGACCAGGAGATATCCTTCTATCAAGACTTCTCAGCCGAGGTTATGAAGCAAAGACAGGCATCGGCAAATGCGCGTAGGAGGCTGCGTGATGCGGGGATTAAATATGCGTTCCTGTATCCTGCAGTGATAAAGGTTTTTCCTCCAAATGGAAGACCCAGGTCTCTCTCCACAATGAAAGAAATTAATGACTACATCGGGATGCTGCCCGCTTCACAATGACTGGACTCAGGTATCTTTGCATTCAGGTAGTTTGAGATCACAATGCAAAAGACAGGTTTTATATGATTGAGGACATATAAACCATACTTCACTCTCACTAAATATGTGTTCACTTTGAAAAGGATTTGGGGGGGGGGGGGGGATGTTTAAAGTGCACTGATCATTATGATTGTTGCTGATCTGGCAGGATTTTGTTGTAATAATTATATGGGGAGACTAGCTAAAATGTTCTTGACCTCTTTAAACTTTATAGCTTAATTAGATGATAAAGTTTAGGCTTTGTTTTTGTTGTTTTTGGTTTACTACTCTGATTAGGGTAGGTGTGTTCTGGAATCCAAGCATTAGGGTGAGTTCTTGCTTGGATTATGTTTTTTTTTGTTTTTTTTTTTGTCCAACTTGGCTTTATGTTAAATCTCAGGCTGTATGAGGTATTATTTAGTATATGGCACGCATTTCACCATAAATATAAATGAGTATCAAGTTTTGCACGTGGAATATAAAGGGTTCAAATAATGTTATAAAAAGAAAGGCTGTTTTAAACTGTCTTAAAAGGGATAACATACAAGTTGCATTTCTTCAAGAAACACACTTAAATGATGAGGAACATAAAAAATATCTTAGAGAATGGGTTGGCCAGATCTATTTTTCATCATATTCGACAAACAAAAGAGGGGTACTTACTTTGATACATAAATCGGTACCCTTCATTATGAAACAATGCTATAGCGACACAGAAGGTAGAATTATTTTAGTAAAAGGTGACCTATATGGAGAAACAGTTTTGTTTGGAAACATTTATGCACCTAACACTCATGACGAGGAATTTTTTGCCTCCCTTCTTGATAAAATTGCAGATATGGACTGTACCAATATGGTAATAGGGGGGGATTTTAACTGTAGCCTCTTCCCTATCGATAGAAACCCTCCCCATAATAATAGTAATCAAATAAAAACAAATAGTCTCATATTAAATATGATTGATGGGTTTGATCTCTTGGACACCTGGAGGCACATGAACCCCAATACTAAAGATTACACATTTTACTCTTGTCCTCACCTTTCATCATCACGTATTGACTATATATTTATATCCAAACATCTTGCTTATTTAATAGAACAGGCTGATATTGGCTCTATCGCCCTCTCTGACCATGCCCCCGTCACCCTGAAAATGCAACCTT
>JARVJO010000039.1:8723939-8763328 GCA_031762555.1 Cynodonichthys magdalenae
CTCTCTCTCTCTCTCTCTCTCTCTCTCTCTCTCTCTCTCTCTCTCTCTCTCTCTCACACACACACACACACACACACTTCACAAACATCATCAATATGCCATCATTGTTCCCCAGCCGGTGTCCCCCCTCAGTTTGGTGTTTATTGGCTCTGTCCAAAGGGAGCAATAAAACAGCATCAGTTGTGGCGTTCTGTGTTTTTTGTTTTTGTTTTGTATTTTTCTTTTCCACACAAAAAAAACTGTGAATACAAACATAATGTTACAACAACCACCAGCTTGACGCATAACTCCTTAAATTACCCTGTTATTAACTTTTATTACCACAAAATACATTCTACTGAGTGATAAAAGTGCAATAACATGTTTGAATTTCCTTCATTGTTATAAATGATATAAATCTTAAAACGAATAAACTGTTTACATGTTTTTTTTACTTGTTTTAATTTTTATTACGGCTCCATTATTTACAGTTTGTTTGATAAATGAGACATACATGGATTTTAAAGATGTTGAGTTTCGACTCTTGAAGTTTAAGGACTAAACATCTGTAAACAACATTCATCATTTTCTTTTTTTAACACAGCTGTGTGAAACAATTTTTCACACTGTCCTGTTTTTAAGAGATGCTCTTATTAAAAATAAACATTCTGTTATTTTTTATTGACTATTTCTTGGAAATCAGCAGCTCTCAGAGCACAGTTTGCATCAGGAAGTTCGTGTCCAAATGCATAAATATCTGCCTCTTGTCTAGAAGTAAACAAAATATTGAACTTTTCTAGAAGTTGGGGAGTGGTGGCGCAGAGATTAGAGAAGGTGAACCTGTGATTGAAAGGTTGCTCGTTCAACTACCCAACCAGCCCCACTCTGGGCCCTTGAGCAAGGCCCTTAACCCCTCAATTGCTCCCCGGGCGCCTGAAAAACGGCAGCCCACTGCTCCACGTGTGTGCTCTCATGCGTGATGGGAAAAATGCAGAGCATGAATTCTCCAACCAAGGATCAATAAAGGTCAATAAAAAAATAATTATGTTTAAAAAACATTTTTGTGAAGATGTAAACATAATTTATTTACTTTAAATTGGGTGCGTCTAGCACCTTCCTGTGACGAGTTATGACTGATATGAATATTTATATTTGAAAGTAGCGATCTTTTTTCCATGCAGGTTAGGGCTGTTTTGACTGAGCCGAATTGTATGTATGGTGTTCAAATTTTGAGAAGCTACCACCTTATTCAAAATTAGCTGTTTTTAGAGGTTCTCTCTGTCCGTTTCACCCAGCTTTCATCCAACCACATCCTTAAGGCTTCTTCAAACCCCACCCAAAATAGTTGATCCAGCCAATCACGTCTTTCACAAACACCTCCATTAAAAGTCAAACAGACCAATCATGTATTTCCCAAACTCCGCCCACACACCAAGAACAGTTTCGTTTTTTTGAAAATTGAAAAACAAGCTAAATTAGGGGTATAATTTAAATTCTAATTAAATTATATCACCTGCTAACATAAACTGACACTTTAAACATGATTTTTAAAGTAATTATTGGCAAGCAACGCAAAAAATATGTGTGTATGCTCACTTCTATTTTGTGAAATGTCTTCTATAGAGTGGATTCAACACTGTATGTGACTCTACTTCCTTTTAAAAAAAAACATTTACTGAGGAAAATTGGTTTGACCCACCCAATTAAATCTAAATCAGATTCAGCCCTAGTTTAGTGGGGGAAAGAAGGCAACAGAGAGCGTGTTAGAGCATAAGATTTCCCTGGAGTGTTGTTATCACTTAAAATAAATACACAAGAGAAGTGTTTGTGATCTTCTCTTCAAGCAACAATGTGCTGTTGAGCTTATTTGTCAAAGTCAAATAATAAATCAAGGATGAAGATGAAGAGTCTAGAATTTCCATCCATCTATTTCATCCTTCCTCTTAATACACATTTAATTTATTAAAATGTTATCTAATAATATAACTTCTCACATACAGAATGTTTTTATTTCATCAGCTTAACTTGCCAGAGATAAGTTACAATTTAGTTGGCTAAATTATATGATGATAACTAAAAGTCTTTCTGTTTTTGTCTTCTCTTTCTCCAAAGGTCAAAATGAAACTGGAAGCTCCTGGAGATGAGCTGCCTCACCAACAGCTCAGAGCCCTGCTTTCACCACTCCGACCCTCTTTTAACAAACACAGACACACGAGTAGACAGAGAACAGATGATACTCTGCGATTTCCAAATCCAACCACCTGGAAATTTTCGATCAGATATGCTTCTTCTGGCTCCGTCTGCAAATTGATGAAACACTGACACCGTGTGGCTGAGAGTGGTAACTGCAGGAGCCACACTATGAGACACAATTAGTCTTTTTTTACAGATGACTTGCTCCCCACTTTTTTTTTGTTTTTTTTTGTGTGAATATCAGCGTCACAAAGGAAACCAAAGGGGTGCAAAGAGGCAGAAACTCACTGGTGATGTGTTTCATCGGGACTTCCAGGAGACTTTAGGAGTCCTGCTGTGGGAAAATGTTTCGAAACAAACCCAGATTTGCTGAGTACTGGTAAAGTTTTACGCATCTGACCAAAGACTGAAAAAATCAAACAGTTCCTGCAGACACAACTGAACCTGTTTAACTTTTCTTTGGGACTATTTTTCGCTCTTGGTGCCTGACACATAACTTTCTGGACATTCAGCAAGGGGGCCTGTGTACCGATCCAAGAATGTTAGGCATCTCTTATTTTCTTCTTATCTTTTTGGTGTGTTTAGGATCTCGCAAGTCGTGCCCTCCACTTTGAGCCTCCCGTTTGCTCTCTGGTTTGTGTTTCATGAATGTTCACTAACGGCACGTTGTGTTGCCTCATACGTGCATGTGGACAAGACACTAACTCACATGCATAACTGATACATCCCTCCTCTTTTCTTCTGCTTACGTGAACCGTAATGTTTACAAAAAATAACTTGGGACAGGACGTTTTGACGATCTAACGGATCAGGATTGAGGATTTGTCTTTTGGTTTCTGTCTGTGCTGTTTGAAATATTTTGTCTTCCACTTGAGACGGGCAGAGGTAGACGAAACGAGAGAAATCGGGGCTGTGTTCCTCAGTCACATCCCTGAGCAGGCTGCTATTTCTCCTTTTTAGGTTTTAATATTCATTCATGAGATCCAGCTCTTCTAAGTAAAGCAGCTCTATGGTGCTGCAGGGCCCACTGACAGAGAAGACAATCACAGTCAGAGCAGCTAAAGTCTTCACATAAACACGAGACAAGAACTGTTTGTTGAAAGAAAAAAAAACAATGATAGTCTTCTAAATTGAACTTTTTCTGTATTTATTACCACTGGTAAAACACTGTACCTACAGGAGGGACAGCAGTCTTCGGTGGTCCTCATCCGCCCTCACGGGTAGACTATTTTTGCTCCTTTGAGAAGGAAAGACCAGGCAGCTTCCTTCTGTCACCCCACAACTCGAATTTTAAAAACGTGCCAACCACTTTGCAGACCTGTTTAGCCCAAGATCAGGACCAAAAACACGTCTAGACATCAATTTGCAGGGTTTCCATGTAAGGAAATTGGACAAAATTTGTGTTGCATTCACTGGACCAAAAGTCTTAAATCCTTCTCTTTTTTTGCTGAGGAACACTTCAGGGAGACTTCTGGTAACATTAAAAAAAAAAAAAACAGCAGTTTCCACCACCTCCATTCTGCAGTTATCTTCAGCAGATTATTTGTTTTGTAACAAAACTTTGGGTTTAGGTTTCTGAGTTGCTCCGAGACAGGATTTTGTGTTTGCATGAGGTGTTTCCAAACTGTTGCATATTTATTCTCATGCTGCGTGTGATTAACTAGCTTTGTAAGAAAAAAAAAACAAAAAACAACTGGAACTGTTTGGTTTCTTGGATGCTCCTCGATTCTCTTCAAAGAGTCTTAAATGTGATCTTTGTTGTTTTTTTTATATAAATAAGGGTCTGAACTGTCTGTGGAGTTAAGGAGAAAACTAGCGACTGGTGTATAAAAAGAAATGTAACTTTGATCTTCTAGACGTTTTTTACTCACATGTGGCCGTGTTTACTGTTTTTTCTAGTTGACTAATACTGTATGATGTTGTGTAAAAGTGGGACTTTTATGTTTTATTTCTTCTAACTGTACAGAGTATTTAAAACGAGCGAGTACGAAGACAACGGGAGAGAAAAAATCAGTTGCACTACATTCTATAATCCTGTAAACATTAAATGTTTTTCTCATTTGCAGTGGTCGTCAAGTGGAGATTTTCTCAGTTTGTCATGTTTGGGTTTCTTTGACGCATGTAAAAGGATTCATGTATTCTCATCAGACTGATGAGCTAATGGCTAGTTTGAGTCTGAAGACAGAAGTGAATTAAAACAACTTTAATCTCAAAAATGTCAAATTAGTTCATACAAATGCTATTTTATAAGCCTTTACATTAGCATCAGTTTCCCATTATATTGCTATTAAATTAAAATATGAGTATTTTGCTTGCTTTAATAGCAACAGCAGCTAGCTGTAGCACTTCTGCCAGAAATATTATAAACCAAGTAATGTGAGATTGTTGACATAAAGGTTTATAAAATTGTGTTTGCTTGAACTGTTTATAAGACTGTAACAATCCACTTTGGTCTTAGCCCGGCTCAAATTAGCCGTTAGCTTAGCAATTTGGTCAGAATATGGGAATTGTGCAATCTTTTTGCACACATCATCAAAACTTAAACTAGACAAATGTAAGAAAAACTCCAGCTGACTAGCAGTTAGCTTTTTACTGAATTAAGCAGAATTTCTCCAAACTGAGGTTGTTCTAAGAACTATCCACAGCAGGTAAGACATTACTTGTTTACAACCTTCGCAATTGGCTAACTTATGATTCAAGGCTAAACTTTTCCCTCTTTGCATATAATTAGTAAACAACTGAGTAGAAGATGAACATTTCTGTATCAAAATTCAAAGTTCGCTCTAAAACACCATAAATTTGACACTAACACCACTCAAACTAAAAGTGAATATATTTCTTTGTTCGTTGGCCTTCAAAGAGTTGATTATTTAACAATAACCCGACACTGTCTAACCATTATTAATCACCCAGCTCTGATCACAGCCTCAGTTTGGCCGGTTTAACAAATATGCGTAAAGAAGATAATATGACCCCCCATGTGTGTGTGCGTGTGTGTGACCTTTTGCGTGTGCCTACTTGTGGGACTTGGTACTGCAATGCTTTGTTTTCTGTGTCAGGGCGAACTGGAAATCATTTAACCCAGAACTTGTCAAACCAATCTTTGCCTAAACTTGACAATAGCTCAACCCCACCCCCTCCAAAAAAAAAAGATGTTATGAAACAATTCATAAGTACTAATTAGAATAATTAACTTTTTTTCTCTCTCATTACAGGAATGTGCCAATGTGGAGTTTGGTAATTCTATAGTTCGGGTTGATTTTGTCTCAGTTCACTTCTGACTTTAACAATGTCTGTTCCCTCCTTTTTCTGATGGTTCCCCCACAGGTCACTGTACATAAACTAGACAGCTGAGATTAAAGTAGAGTGTGGAGAAGGATGGTCTGCTGTGTCCTCTGTTCTCTGATTTCTTTCAAAACATTTGTGTTGTAAATCATCTCAGATTCTTTATGACATGTTTACTATTGATCACAATTTATGTCTGTTTTCAGGTCCAACTAAATTCAATTCAGTTTATTTATGTAGCTCCAAGTCGTAACGAACATCTTAAGGCACTGTACATAAAACAATCAATCTAAGGAGGCCAGCGGATTGTGTTGAATCTTCACTTCATCACAGTCTCCTATCCTGAGCAGCACATTGGCGACAGTGGAAATGAAAAACTCCCTTTTAACATGAAGAAACCTCCAGCAGAACCAGACTTAGGACAGACAGCCATCTGCCTCAATCCATCTGGGTTTGAGAAGACAAGAAAGAGACACAGAGAAACACAGAAGGACTGGTCCAGGTGTATTTTCTGTTGGAGGAAAGACAGACAAAAACACGTTATTGATAGAAATGACAACAAACGTAGAGGAGAGTGACTAAAAGCAGCAGCAGAATGAGGAATTGTGGTCAATTTGTCCTCCAGCAGACTAAGCCTATAGCAGCAGAACTAAGGAATAACTCAGGAAACCCAAACCCAAATTTATCAAAAAAGAATGTCTTAATTACTCTTAAAAATAGACAGAATGTCAGCCTCAAGAAAACAGAGAACTGAAAGCTCTGCCTCCCATTCTACTTTTGGAAACTCCAGGAACCACAAGTAAACCTGCAGTTTGAGAGAGAAGTGCTCTGTTTGAAAAATATGGAACTTGGTGTTGAAAGCTTTACAAGTCCAGCAGCTTGTAAAATAAAACGTGCAAATTATATGTTAAAATGGGCTGTTTGATCGGTAATAATGTTTTATGACGAAATCACAAAAAACTCCAAGAAATGTCTTCATAGAAAACAATGGGATTTTTGTGAAACAGTTGGTACAACCTTTGTCTCTTACATCACAGGATTGCCGCCTGGCTTGGAACCTGAAGTTGATATTTGCACCAGCAACCTGGAAAGGAGAAAGCAGGTAAAGAAATTAATGGATAGATGAAACAAGTGAGAGAACTCAGTCTTCTTTGGAGTTCTTTGGAGCTCAAGAGCTCATAGATTCTTCACAGTGAAAACATCATTCAAACTTTAAACAGGTCACTGATTGTCGGACTTTGCATGTTTGAACTGGCTTTTTAATATCTCGCAGGGCTTTTACACAAACACCGTTTAGATTTTTAAAGATTTTTGTCAATTTTTCCACAGAATTTTTGGCCAACAGTTGATGTTGCACTTTCTAACTTTTGAGTTGTTTAAAGAAACTCTTCCTCTTCCTCTTCCTCCTACAACATTTTAGTCCATATTTAAATTCAACATCAAAGTAGTTTCTTTACCCCATGTGTCTCGCACTGCTTCAGGACTTATAGTTTTCTCTCAAAGCCCTTCAGGGTGTAGAAAGTGCACACCCAATCTTCAATAGACGTCAGCTATATTTTAGCTCAACATTTCCTCTTCAAAACTGCAAGTGAAGGATCTTTTTTTTTAAACTTGTCATAAAATCTACATAAAACACTGAATAAAGGTGAACATCAAAGGTTTCAATTGAGTTCAAGCAATTTCAAGCTACAACTTATAGTTTTTGCACAGCGGATGTTTGAGGCTTAAGTCTGTGTTTCTTCTGCCTTTTTTAGAGTGCTGTAAAGAAATGTTTCACTGAAAGCAGGCACAGTGAGAAACAACAAGTAGTCAGGACCATCAGTCAGGTAAAGGATGTTTTAGGGTCCTGGCTTCTTGGTACCACTGAAAGGGGATTAGGATTGGTTGGAATTTTTAACCAGGGCCAGTCCGTTACATACGCAGTATAGGTAAATGCTAAGGGCGCCGTACATCTAAGGGGTGCCACAAATGGGGGACAAACAATATATATATTTTTTATTTTTTATTAGAGTTTAGTTGATATATTATGTATAATAAATCAACTAAACTAAATCCCTGGTCATTCAAGTTTATGAAGGTAACTTGTTCTGTGGGGTTCTCAGCTAGCTTTGTTACTACATGAGGTGCTAGTCTACCCAGAAAAGGTCCCCAGCTGGAATTCAATATGGCAACCTTCTTGTTGAGAGGCAACAGTTTTACCAACTGAGCCACTGTGCCCAAATGGAAAACAAAATAAGGATAATGGAAGTCTCAGATAAAGTTCAGGTTATACTCTGGTTTTTAGTGTTCTACCTTCATAAAATACTGATTTTATGTTGTTTTATTAATCCCAAGAATTTAGTAAAATGTTCTTCAAATTACTTAAAAATGCATAGTTTTGAGTAGATATCTTACAAAATTTTCTGGGGAAGAATACTCCTGGACCCTCCTAGAACTGCTTCACTCCACAGCTGCTTGTTAACATGAACAGGTGTTCCTCATTGCTGTCAGCACATGGAGACTTCTGGCATAGTGTTTCAAATGAATTTTACTGATAGCTATTTTATGTAGAAAACCTGGTGTCTAAATATTAAATTATAATATCAAAGACAACTATTACATTTGGAATGTGAATGCATGTAGAAAACTGTACAAGGGCCACCACCTAAAATCTTGCCACCTCCAAATTGTCTAAGGTCGGCCCTGTTTACAACGACGCCTGTTGTTTGTTTGAGGCAACATAGAAGAGTTTTCATGTGGTGGTTGGAAAATGAAACCACGTTTGATGATTTCAAAACAAAAATCTATGCCGTCTGTGTTCAAACTCTTGCATTCATCGATCAACAAAACGCCTAAAAATGACCTCGAAATAATTATTTTGTGAAAAACATTCTAATTGTGAGAGAAAAGAGAGAGAAAAAAATCATTTTTATGCACTGATTAGTTGAAGTTGTATAAAATCCCCTGAATGATCCTTAGCTCTATTTTCACTGTTTGACCTGTTTTAGGTGGAGAAACAAGTCTGAGGCTTTATAATAAGCTCATCTCGAGGCTTTGTTTTGTTTTTTTTTACATTATTGGCAGTCTTTATCAAAACCAACTGGGTGCAGCCAGGACAAAAACAAAAACTAATTACCACGTAGCGTTCACCCTGTGGCATTAATAAAGAATTGGAATAAAGCTAACGACCCATTTTACTGGCAGCTCGAAGGATTTGTTTTATGTTACCAACGGTGCCACGATAAAAATGTGTCCATACAAGCTGCTTTCATTCCTCCAGTGTTTGTTGGAGTGATGAAATCAGATAAGTGCTTCTTAAGTTCAGAGGGGATTTTATGAAAAAAGATGATGCAACCAAGAGAAACTGATCTGCAACAACCTGCTGTTGATGTGTTATTTTTATCAGATGCAATATTTGTTCTGAAAAGAAAATATAAATCAAATGTTTTTTATTATTTAAATGATAAAAATGCTTTTGAGCAGCACTTTCTAAAGTGGCATTCTGTAGCTTACTGATACTCAGACTGAACATCAAAAATAACCAGTAAAATTAGTTTGATATAATTGCTAAAATGTATTTAACATTAATGTTTTCAAATAATTTTGTTCAGCGAGGTGTGTCTCTACGAGTGCGTGATAAAAAATAAAGTGTGTGATTTGACAAATTGTGCAAACACTGTGGGTAAGTTTGAAATATTTTGGTATTTAGAGTAAAAGTTTTGAAGTCACGCTGACCTCTCATCGTTAGCCCTGGACAGTCAGGGTCTCACTGATAAGACTGTCTCAAGTCAGAAATGTAAACACTGTGAGAAATTACTTCAAATTTGAGCTCAGTATCTGTAAAATTGGCCAAGTTATAGCCTTGTTTGTGTTGGTGAGACAAAGTTGATCTGCGATAAAAAGAAATGGCAATTCAAAACTTTTGCACAACACTACATATGTTATGTATATGTTTCTGAACTTTTAATAAAAATAGTTATTCAACTCATTGAAAAAATAACCCTACACTAAAGGAGAAATAAAAAATGTTTGTTTTGTGTTATCAGTGCAATTCTATCTTTTTTGTACCATTGTGTAAATATGAATTTCCATCACTTTGAACAGAATAAAGATAATTTAAATGATAATTATAATATCTAAAAAATATAGCATCTAAACGCTAACCCATAATTTTAGTACAGTATTATATATGTATTGGATACTAAATACCAATTATTAAATACTTTGTCATAATTTTGAGATACTGAGCTACAACAACCTCAACATCATGCATTTAAAGTCATACTCTATCAGTACTACATTTAAAGTATTAGGTCTAATTTATAAATACTAAATCATGATTTTAAAATACAATTTCATAGTTGTGAGATTTAATTCAGATCTTTGCGATATTGAGTTATAATTTTAACATACTAAGTCATACTTATGAAATCCAAAGTCACAATTTAAGATACTGAGTCAAAATTATTAAATACTTAGTCAAAAATATAAGATACTAAATCATAAATATGATATATAATTTCATAATTATGATACTGTATCAAAAATTTGAGATACTGAGTTATAAATATGAAATAAAATAATATTGAGATACAAAAATATGAGCTATTGAGTCAAAATGGTGCGATAAAAAGTCATGAGATTACTCAAAAGTTACTAAATCATAGCTTTGAGATACTAAGTCATCATTATGGGATACTACCGCACAGTAATAACTAAGAGATATGTTTAATCAAAGTGATGGAAATGTGCCTTTATATGATGAAATCATACTGGAAATCTTTAAAAGAATTAAGGATATAGTTGTGTGATCCAAGATGTGTACTCTAACACTGCGTTTCCCATCAGCCAATCTCGGCTTTACTTCGTGCTTACGTCACTGCCCGGAAGCAGGCAGCTGCCTGCTTTGTTTTGTTTTGGTAGTAGGAGTTGGGGAGTAGAGTAGGCCAGCAGACTGGAGGTCCGCCCGGGGCAGACCCTCTCACCAAATGGGGAGAGCTAAATCGGGGATGGAAGATGACGGACCGATAGCCGACGCCTTCAGGATGCCGAGTTTTATTATTAGCAACATTGACGAAGGGAGGGTGAAATTGTCCCGCAACCTGCCTACGGAAAGTTCCTTCGCTGACGGTAAAGTTGGCGATACGAACCGGGGTGTCATCCGATCCAACTCGCTTGACGAAGGCGACAGGAACTCCCGGGAGAGGAGCAGCGAGGAGGAGAGGGATGCGGAGGGCAACAACAACAACAACTGCAACGGCGGAGGAGGAAAAGCGAGGCGGAGGGCGAGCGCTGTCGACATTCTGAGGAGAAATTTCGGGGATTCAAAGTCCCCATCTCTCCGCTTGAGCACAAAAAGTCGGATGCCGAGCGGAGCCGAAAATGGAACCGACGAAGAAAGCGGTAAAAACGATCTTAAAGACGGATATGGAGCAGAGTGTGACGAGTGTCGAAAGTCGTACGTGGAAACGGGAGGAACGGGAGCTAAAAACGAGTACACCCCGAGTGACTTAACGACTTTTACAGATGATTGCCATCATATATGTGACAATGAAGGCAACACGACCACTTTAGGTGAGCCTGTCAACGCCAAAGAACACGTCTACTGCACTGTTTACTGCATCGCCAACGACACTCATCGAGCGGACGTTGAAATCACAGACGCGGTGGCTACATCCGACGGGACAGAAAATGACTCCAAGACGGGACAGGTGGTGGGTCCTAGTCCCGACCTGGAGCTGTACTCGTTAGACGACGTGGCTGATTTGATGGGGGATGTCACCCAGCGTCAACACAGGGACCAGGCCGACTCTGACAGCGACGAGGCGGAGTGTTGCCAGGTGTGCCTGGAGGAGAAACTCATCTCACGCCTGCCCTGCTGCAGAAGGGCCGTGTGTGCTGGCTGTTTGAAACTCTACGTCAGCTCCCAGGTTTGTGTTTGTGTGTTTAAAGTCTTTGAGCAGTAGTAACACACTCAAACACAATCGTTCCTTTGACCATTTTTGGCATCTCTCATGCGTTTGACTTTGGCTCGCAAATTCTGGGAACTTCTCCAAGAGCTGACCTCACATGCTTTGAATCCTTAAAGAAATATCTAGATTAAAGGTTCTGCACAGTGTTAAAACTGGTGTCACCAATTAACTCTTAAAATATGGAATTGATCCTTATCTGAAACAATGTATATACTTTTTGAATCAAATAAGAATTTAATTTGATCCTCATTATTATGAGCCAGTGCAAATCTGTACATAGAATAAATAAAACAGTGATTTGGTCTAATCAGAGTTGAATAAATATGTTTTTATTCTGCAATGCAATATGTTGAACTTAAAAGTTAACTGAAGCTAATAAGAAATCTGTTGGGGTTTTTTTTTGTTGATTTTTGTATCTTAAGTTGTGAAGTAACAGCAGATGTAAAACAAACTAGGGAAATTGCATTTTCTGCCAAAAATACAAAATGAATGCTGAGAGCTAAATGATAATTACAGAAGCTCAAACCTTAAGAACACCAGCTGACTGCAAAATGTTACCTTAATAGCAAATAGTTGGTTAAAATGTAAATGTAACCAATAACCAGCGTAAACTTAGAGGTAGCAAAACACAAGCTAAATGGAGCAAAACACTAGCTAAAAGTAGCAAAATGGTAGCTAAAAGTTAAATGTACGGAAAGGCTACAGAAAGTAGCATTAGGCTAGCAAACAGGAGCAAAACACAAACTAAAAAGCTAAAAGTAGCAAAACAATAGCTAGAAGCTAAAAGTAAAACAAAAATAATAAAGAGGAGCAAAATATCATTTAAAAGCTAAAAGTAGCAAAATTGTAACTAGAAGCTAAAAGTAGCAAAAGGCAAGTTAAAACAATCAAAACAGTAGCAAAAAGCTTAAAGTAGACAACCGACACTGATCCCTGTTTTTTATTTATTTATTTATTTTAATTTTTTGTAACTCTTTACCATGTTTACATTTTTCTAATAGATGTTCAGTTGTGTTTTTCTTGATGATGTCACTTTTCATAAAAACATGTCTGACAACTTGACATTGAAGACAAAAGTAACTTCTCCACCTGCACCACCCTGTCTGGTCAGCCTTCCAAATTTAAATGTATGAAAATTGTCGTCCCGAGTTAAAACATAAAAGCATAGCTTTATGAAATATGACAAAAAAAACGTCCAACACCTGAAGGTTTTTTTTGTCTTGTGATGAATATTTTTGTGAATCTGGGTCAAGGAACTGAACCAGGAATTTGTCACAGACGGTTCATATAATGATAGACTCTGTTTGTTGTGGAGCTACCTTCCAACTGATTTCTTGTTAGGTCCAACCTCTATTAAAAATACAGTAAACTTTGTAGAAACGTCCACATCAAGATTTTTTTTTTTTACACTGATACTGATCTGAGTCATTTAAGAAAGTATAACCTGTGTTCATGCCCCTCAGGTTGTCTTTTTGTAAATTATCATAAAATTGGCACCTTTCCGACAATATACTAAACAAACTCAACCACAGACTGGACACACCGCAAACACATGTTTGTGAGAAATAACGTGTCTGACCAGTTCAACCAGGTTGTGGCTTTCAAAGCACTGGTGTTGTGGCAACAACAATAACACCACTATCGCTGCCTGCAGAGGATACATTCTCATAATCTTCTAATAAGTTCTTCATGTCCATGTGGGAGATGGAGAAAGGGGCATCATCGGAGATTGATGATTGCCTTGACTATGTTATAGATACACACACATACAGTACACTGATCAAATAACAGAAGAACTATAGAAGAAGAGAACTAGATGACTAAAATACACAAGGTAGTAAAAATGCAAAACCTTGGGTGAGATGTGATCAGAAGGAAGGACATTAAATCCACAGATAATACAACATTATGAGTATATGGGCTTTATAAAACACACATTAGCATGAGTAGGCTAAATAATTTGAAATGTTAACACAGGTTATGTATTAGTGAACTCTAAAGCAGCAGCCTCAAATATTAGGACTAGTCAATTTATAACCAGATTGTGGATAAGGTGCATTTACTGGAAGTGACTGCATTGCTCTCACTGCAGACGAGCCGGTGTGTGTTCTTTGGTGCACATTAGTTTCCACCCTCTCCACTGCATCCTTCGGCCTGCCTCATCTGCCTAAAGCTCACCTGCATTCTCTGGTAAATTATTCACCAGGTCCCCTCAGCGGCGTGAGGATTTTCAATACGTAGAATCAATGCTCTTGGTCGACTTATCAGAACATACGTGGCAACAAACCTATGATGCCCAAATACAAGTACTCATACACTGTTAACCAGCCAGGATCGCAGACGATAAAAAAAAGCCTGTTTTGACCTACAACGAGCAAAAATATATTTGCTAAAGGGTATTTTAATCAAACGGTAACAAACATTTAATTTTGCTTTTCAGGTGAAGGTGGGAAAAGCCATCATCAGCTGTCCAAACTGGATATGTCACGGGACCCTGGAGGAGGGATTGGTGGTTTCATATCTGACCAGTGAAGAGGTGGCAAAGTATCGCTACTTTGTGGAGCTAAGCCAGTTGGACGCCAGCACCAAGCCCTGCCCCCAGTGCAACCACTTCACCTCCCTGAAGACGCACAACCCGAACCGCTCCGAGCACAAGTACAAGGTGAGATCGCACTCATCCACTGACGACTGCCGTTGTGTGATGTAGCAAAGTTCTGTTTTGTTGCAAGATTCTTATTGTTGCCACATTTAAGCAGGATCTACGATGGAGATGTGGACTGTAATTTTTTTATTAATACAGCTAGTCTAGCTACTTTCTTTTTAAAAAAGTTATCTTTAGCTCCACCTTAAATGGTCTCATAATGGCATGAATACACAGTGTACTTTATAGTTAGCTAACCAGGCAGCTGCAATAGATAAACGCTAGCTAATTATTTGATGTTTCTGTAACTGGTGTCAGCTGATAGTTTGTATATCACTGACGATTCAATTTGTTTACTGGAGCTTCTGGTGCATTTAGCACAGGAAGCCTTTCTACAAGTGAAGAACTTGAGGCTTGAGTTGCCTTGGCAACAGCGTTAAACTTACTGTCTGAGAACAAATACAAGATGGACTGTTTTTTGAGTATAAAATAAAAATAGAATAACCAGCCATTTGTTTTTGTTTTTTTTAATATTGTTTTTTAAACAAAAGACCAAAAAGTACACGGATTGGATTGAAGAGCTTATTTTATATGACATGCTTTGTCTGGGAAGTGAAAAGTTATTTCATTTATTTATCTTTTTACACTGTTGTACAAAAAAAGTGTAGTCAGTTTGACTAAACTTAACAAAGTTTACCTCTATTTTCAGAACTATATATGTTTTTTCTATGTGTGAATAAACACACTCCACGCCTCCAAGTTGTGCAGATTACAGTCATTTGCACATCTGTTGGTAAACATGCACACTCAACCTCTCTGTCTTGCAGATCCAGTGTAGCAATTGCCAGTTTGTGTGGTGCTTTAAATGCCACGCGCCGTGGCACGACGGACTTAAGTGCCGCGACTACAGGAAAGCAGACAAGCAGCTTCGAGGCTGGGCGAGCGTCATCGAGCATGGGCAGAGGAATGCCCAGAAATGTCCACAGTGCAAGGTGGGAACTTTACTTTTTTTTTTTTTTTTTTACAGACATGGTCACGGTGTCAGTAGTTACGTGTCTGTAAATGGCAAGCGGGCTGATTGATGGAGGGCGGAATGAGTGGAGATAAGTGAATCACTGAAGGTTAAAAAGCATGAAAGCTGGGAGGGATGATGGATGGAGAGCAGTGGAGAATGGCCGCATGTTGAACAGCAGAGTAGTGATGCATAGACGGGACATATATTGAAATTTATTTTTCTTTCCTGCTGCACCAAACCATAGATGGTAGACTCAGTATGAAACAAACCAGAGTTGATGTCACAGATCTACAGCTGATTAAAGATAGACATCAAATAAGCCAGTTTCAAGTGTATGAGAGCCGTTTTCCTACAGCATCAAACATTTTCCCTCTGGGTTTGTCACACTGTTGCTCTACGTTTCTGAATGTCTTCTCTTGAAGCATGGAGGGAGGACTGTGCCGAGCTGAGAAGCCAACAAATTGGCATCATGCCGCGTTCAGCTGGAATCAGTCCGCCTAACTTAATACACATTTTAAGACTGCTACAAAAACTAAGTAGTAAAGATCCATTACACGTGCTAATGTATGCATATTGTCACGCCGGTGTGTGCAGTTTGGTTTTCAACGTGAACAAAAAATGTGAAGAATTTATTGTAGCACCGATTGCATCTTTCAGGAGCAATTCCAATAGTTTCAAAGCTCCTACCAGCCCAGTCCTATTATGACAGATTGAGATTTCTCTCTGAGAACTAGAACTGAAAACTCATGAAATATAGATTAAAAAAATTTTTTTTGACTATGTGCTAAAAAAAACTTCTTAATTTATACGGCAAATCCTATTAAGATCACAGATCTCATTTGCAAGGGAGGCCTGGGCCAGAGCCTAATGTGCATGTTTGTTGTCTGTGGGAGGAAACCCACGCAAGTACGAGGTGAACATACAAACTCCACACAGAAAGACCCCAGATCAAACTGGGGATCAAACCCAGGACCTTCTTGCTGTGAGTCATCAGTGCTAATCAACTGAACTGTCACACAGAAAGAACCCTGGCTGGGATTTGATCTGGCAACCTTCTCACTAAGAGGCAACCGCTCTACCAACTCTCCATTGTGCTGCCCTGATTATAAATTATTGCATCTTTATTTATATTTTTCTCCTTGCAAATTCAGAACTGTAAAATAAACAGCAAATATACGTTTTTTTTTCCACTTCCAGTGCTTTTGACTTTTTCATCATCTTAGAAGTATTCTAAATAGCTAATTTGGATGTTCTTACAAAAAGATTTTAAAAAATCTAACAAGTCTTTTGTAATAAATATGTGCTATTGCTTGTGCGATTTAGCCATTTAGCTGCGAGGTCTTCACAGACCAGGACAAAAAGGATTTTGTGAAAGACCTGCTAATCACAGGTCATGCTGGTCAAGCTGAAAGTCATTTGATTCTGGTTACAAACTGATCAGTCTGTCCATCCCTCATCCAACACGTTGACTCCCTGTCAGAACAATGTAACGAATGTTTTAAAAGCCTTGAAATGATTAATCAGATTCTTTATTTGTCTCCGTCTTAAGATCCATATTCAGCGCTCAGAGGGCTGCGATCACATGACCTGCACGCAGTGTAACACAAACTTCTGCTACCGCTGTGGTGATCGCTACAGACACCTGAGGTATGAGTCTTCGTTTGTACCCCCCTCTGACTACACTGTCCTTTCGCATCTTTCTGATTTTATCTTTCAGTGTTGTTTTTTTGTTTGTTTGTTTTTGTCAGGTTCTTTGGAGACCACACGTCCAACCTCAGTGTGTTTGGCTGCAAGTATCGTTACCTCCCTGACAAGCCTCACCTTAGAAGGCTGGTCCGAGGATCTGTCTGTGGTAAGTTGATACTTGATGTGAGCCATTATGATATTGATGGGTTTTTTTTGTTTGTTTTGGGTTTTTTTTTTTGTTCTGCCTATGATGTAAACATAAAAATACTAATTACCCTTCTTTATTCCAGAGGGAAAGTGGACTATGTTCCAAAGCTTCTTCATGTTTTGGCCTTTTTGCAGCAAACCAGTATTAGATATATTGTACACAAACAATAAAAACATGGCTTTGTCCAAGTAGAATTTTGTACTTTTCCATGTTTTTCAGATTATCTTTTAAAAAGCAAAATTATATTTTGTAAGTATTTTTTAAATAAACAAATCAAAGTTTTCTTTTTTATTCCTGTTGTCTGAATCTGTTTTTTTTCCCTTCAATCCATGACTCAGACTCTGGTGAGGGTGGTCTGCAGCACTCAGCTGGGAGTTGTAGTATCACAGTGAAATAGAGTAGTATCAGCAGTGGAATCAGCTTTTATCTGTTTATCTGTTAGATAAGACCACCAGCAGCTTTGTCAGCTTTCACCAAAGCAGTGGTGTGGGTTTTTAGTTGATTGAAAACATGAACATGCTGCAAAAATAATTATAAAATTGCTAAAATTCTCAAGCCGGATACAGGCAGCTGAATTGACCATGCTCTGTAGGGTGGTCCTGCTCCACCTTTAAAGGTGGCTAGGGTTAGATTAAGTGAGGAGCTCAGATACTCTTCTGCACTTAAAGGAGTCAGCTGAGGTGGTTTGGGTCACTCTACAATGTAAGTTTTATTATCTTTTACCTTTTTAAAAGAGACATCCTGCTTTTAAATCCTTCTTTTTTACATTTAAATCCTTCAGTTTGGGT
The DNA here is from genome assembly GCA_031762555.1 of Cynodonichthys magdalenae. Taxonomy (NCBI): domain Eukaryota; kingdom Metazoa; phylum Chordata; class Actinopteri; order Cyprinodontiformes; family Rivulidae; genus Cynodonichthys; species Cynodonichthys magdalenae. The sequence goes on from JARVJO010000039.1 coordinate 8,741,686, forward strand.
CTATATAAAGTAGAACTGCAATGCTTTGGTCTGAATTCCTCATTATCGTAACTCCACAAGCCCTTCTTTTACCCCTTTTCTGAGGTATGTTTCAGATCAACTCATTTTGAGGCTGTCTCTTTAAACCCAAAAGAGGCACTATACACCCCGCCCCCCTCCAGCTTCTAGAGCGGTCCATTCTAATGTCATAGAGGGGTTTACGACTATATAGTGGTGCAGAAACGTTTTATTTATAAATTAATTAAAAGATGTCAACAAGAGAAGGCTCGTCCATCCAGTCTTACGTGTTGGAGCCAGAGTCTGACCCGGAGCCAGAGGAGAATAAAGACCACAAAAATGTAGTCTGTAAGTCCAGACCTTATTTAGAAATTATGTTGCAAACACTATAGAAAATGGAGAAAACTTAACAGGTTGAAAAATATGACCCAAGCAGAATATAAAAATATCTATGTAGCACCAGGAGAGAATAAATTTATATTTATTGCACTCCTAGAGACAACAAAATGCATTTAACAGCTTAAAAAGTATATTTGGCATCATATGTCCTCTTTAAGTATTAAAAAAAAAAGGGCCTTGCGGACGACTGTCACCTGCTGGCCAGATGTGGTCTGTGGGCCCCCAGTTGAATAGCCCTAGTTTAAGATTTTTCCCGGACCGGGTTTTCTGGGTGCGTTCCACTAGAAGGAGACCATGATGAAGACTCAGAACTTTACAAAAATGTTGTTCTTGGTTTTAGTTTGTGACAAAGTAAAAAAAAAACACGTTTTTACGTACTCATTTAGCAATAAGTACAAATACCAGTTTTTATAAAGTCTCAACCTTCCTGCACCTTAACTTATGAGGAATTTTGACCCTTTTCTTCAAATAAAACTGTTTATTTTCTAACATACTGGCTTTATACAGGTTATCTTCTAAGTCAGATATGTTTGGGTGGGCTGTGAGTCTTGACTTTAACTTTAGATTTTCAGACACTTTGCTTTTAAATGCACAAGTAAAAGGTGCAGAATTCATTGTTTCATCGATTTATAGCCAACCTTCCTGACCAGGAGCCCGCTAAGGGGAGCTTTGTCTTATTATGATGATTCATTTAGTTATCAGATCTGTAGAGCCGTAGGGTTCCAGGAAACTGACACATCTGTTCCCCTCGACTCACTGTGGAAGCTACAGTTAGTTATATCAATGTGGCGCCTGGGAACTGGGAGCTAATTTGTCCCCTAACAAGAGTCATTTGCCCATTATGTCGCTTTGCTCATTTCCAGCTCTGGAGTTGGACTGTCCTGCAGACAGAATCGATCATTTTCTTCTTTATGCTTCTCCTTTCTTTATTTTTTAATTTTTCTTTTACTCTTTGCAGCCTCGAAGGTGCTGATAGCTCCAGTGGTCCTGGTGCTGGTGGTAGTGCTCGGAGCTCTCGCGCTGGTGATAGGTAACACAGTTACACACGTGGACACACCGTGCACAGATGTAGGCCGTCGACATGTCACTGCTAAATGCCTTATCTGAGTCACAGATGCAGAATATTTTCCTTCACCTTTGCACAGCAGCTGCACTCCACTACAGTTTCACTAACAGCTATTTTTAGGTTTTACGTAAAAGAGAAGCAAACTATATTTGTTTAAAAAAGAGAGGCAAGGATCTAAACGATCAACCACCAGGTCCCTGACTGTCACTTCTTGGAATCATGTTTACATTCATGTTTACATCATCTTCCAGCTGGAGACTGCTGCTGAGTCATTTTTCAGCCTGTGCTGGGAGTTGCCGGAGCTCCGGCTGAACTCTAATTAGTGTTAATCTCTTTGCTTTGTTTGTAAATCCCACAGATGATCTTCTAAATATGATGAGATGGAAGATTCGCATTTACTTTAATCAAATTAGTGTCGTGCAGCTGACTCTCCGCCTCTCAGCTCAATTATTTTTTCATGAGCCAGAGCTGCTCGCTTTGAGCTGTGATATGGAAACATTCAAACCAAATCCCAATTACAGCGTTAGCCTAAGAATGTGTATTTATGAATTACATGTGAGGCTGATTGATTAGAGGTATTTAATGGTCTGTGTTGATTTATGAAGGGTATTTTGCTGTTTCTTTTCAGCTCACATTCTTACCTGTGTCACAATTTATTACAGGTTTGCTATGAATGCATTTCCAAGCACAATGCATTTTCTTATTAAAAAAATAGCATTTCCTTTCTAACCAATTAAATATTTTAAGATGATGTGCCGGTCAGCTCCCTTTGGGGTCTGTCAGTGTTAGACTGAAAAAAGCAAATGGAAAGCACAATGACAAACGGGTGTAGAATTAAGTGTTTTCATATTTCCAAATGTTCCTGGAATATAATTAGCTCATGCTGCTTTCCGTACAAGTCAGAACTTGTATCTGGGACCCAACTTAACTCTGTTCCAGTCGGAAAATCTGTAGGATTTTCACATGTGCTCAGTGGTTAGGCTAACTATTATTAGCAATGCAAACCGATAACCATAAACATATCAAAATTTTATGGATTCAAACACAGTAGAAACTAAATTATTAGTGACAGAAGTGCACAGAGTTCTTCACGGTGTTTATCACCAGTTTACATGCATGAGGGGGCCATATTTATTGCCCCCAACAGCATTGCAGGCGGTAATGTTTTTGTCCATGCCTGTTTGTTTCTGTATGTCTGTGGTTTTAACAAAATATCTCATAAACCACTGGAAAGATTTAATGAAAAGTACAGAGAGTAATTATTGCGTGCACATCTACAACCGAATAGCTTGATTCGAGGTGGCTGCCGTAGCTAATTGACCACAAATAAGTCAGTCAAAGTTACAGATATTGAGTTAAAATCTGCTGTGTTAGCAGCTGAAACTCATCCCGAACATGTATTTTAGGCGCTAAAGAATCTTGTGAAATCTTTGTTTAAAATTTTGCCAGTAACTATTGAAGTCGACCCCGTCTGGCTTTTTGCAAAATATACCATGAACCAAAAAATTAATTTTGATTAAGCTTTTAGAAAATAATCACTGGATGCACATCTACAGTTCAACTGATTATCCTCTGGAGTCAATTCAATTGTCCATCAAAATCAGTCGATCTAAACCAATCCAAAAATAGTGAAAAGGGGGTCTCTGCAGTCACTAAGTGGGAAGTTGTTGGTGTTTGGGAATACTTTGTTCAAAACATGATTGGTGTGTTTGACTTCTATGGGAGGAGTTTGGTAAAGACATGATTGGTTGGATTGACTATTTTGGTTAGGACCCCCCCCCCCCACACACACACACACACACACACACACACACACACACATATCTAAAGCCCTACTTGGAAATAATTGGAACTCAGTCAATTTTACAGATACTGAGTTAAAATTTAATATTGTAGCAGCCGAGAGGCACATTCATTGAGTGCAGTATTGCGTGAAATCACACATGGCTGTATTTTCTCCCATCATTTCTCAACATAAGATGGCCTCAGTTTAAGACTCTTGCATTAAAGGCAGCAGGGGATGGGCATTCCTTCAATGAATCCTAGGATTTTATTTAATTTTGAGGTCAGGGCAGGTGATATCTTTTTGACTATTTTATTCAGAATTCCAGCTATAAAGGACTCTCAGTTACAAATTCTGAACCATTAGATTTGCTCAGGTTTGGTCAATGCTGCTTACTTAAAAAATATCCAATGTTGGCAGACTAGTCTACCCCTAAAAAGACAAATTTCTTTCTTGTAACGGTAATAATTTGTGGAATTCTCTTCCATTTTTCCATAGGTTTGTTTGCTTTTCCCATCTACTACGTGTGTAAGAGGAGGAAGAAGCAGCAGTACACCCGAGGCTCCGGACGCTGGATCTGACCTCTAACCTCAGGCCACGCTTACTCGGCTCGAAAAGACGGCGCCCACGCCTCCTCAGGGATGCACAGTCCAGCCCGAGAAACGAGAAGACTCAAAACGAACGCTGGCGAACTTGATGATCCTTTTTTTTTTTTTTTTTTAAACAAGTCAGGAAACACGTAAACTCAGAGCGAGGCCTTTCGTCGACGCACATCGTCAGATTTATTTATATGGGACTGCTTTAGAAAATGGACCGCTTTATGGGGAAGCTGAATGTTGAAATGTGGAAAAACAAACAACTCTAACTTATTGAATTCAGTTTTGAGGTGACAGCTGTCTTGAGCGACGCTCATCGCTTAGGAAGGATTTTATGAAGTGTCTAAATTTCAGGTAAAGCACACTCTCCTATTAGCCAACACTTGCCATAACTATTTTTTTATTTTGCTCCTTTGTTTTAGATTTAATAACGGAGTGTTGTTTTGTTAGGATTTTATATTGCGTCGGCGTCACTGGAGAAATGCTGAGGCAGGAGGCTTTAAGAGTTTCCAGTAAATCAAAGTTACAAAAGGCGCCAAAATGAGACATTTCAGTAAATATTGTTTGGAGACGTTAGGTACTGTTTGATTTTTGTTCATCTTTCACCAGCCGAGGCTCAAATCTCGAAAACTTTCCATTGAAATTTGAGTCATACTGGGTGGGGGAGACGACACACACATATATGAAAGGAAGTGTGACACTCGAGATGAACCTGGATCTCAAATTCTCACTACAAGGTTTGAAAACCGGGCGTGTGCCGGACCGTGAGGGTAACACGTGGTTTCAAAGACAAAACACACACAAGCACGGAGACTGAACCTGACTGAATTTTTTAAAAACTTTTGCTGTTGTTTGGATTCTGCCTCAGTTGGTCTCCTGCGTCCCCTTCTACCTCTGTGTCGTCTTCTTCATTATGTTTTTTTATGTTCCGCTTACATATTGTGTCACCAAATGAGAAAAAAACAACTGTGCCAAAAAAAAACGCTAACTGTGTCAGAACATGGATCTTATCCTGTACCTTTAGTATTTTCTCACTTTTCCTTTTAGATTTTAGCATTTCACACTGTTTTGGTCTTTGTTACTCTCATCTAGTCTGTTTAAAAGATAAACTTGAGATGAGAATTATGAATTAGATTGTGGAAAATATTTCTCAAAAGTTCAGACAATTATTGATAAAATGTTACTTTTTATAGCTTTATTGCTTTGCAGTGCACTGAATATGTGGCTATAAATAGGCCTGTCACGATACCAAATTTTGCTGGACAATAAATTGTCTAAGAAATTATTGTGATAAATGATAATATAATTGGAGACCATTTTAAACTAATATAACAAAACCACCCATCCCCCGTAACCACCACTTATTACGAAGCTTATGGAAGTTTACGAAACTTACATAAAGTTTCGGATAGATGGGGGTCGGAGTTTGTGAAAACAACGCACAATAACAACCACATAAGCTGTAAAAAGTGGACAAAGCAGATCAAAATTCTTGACCTCATTTAAATTTATCATGGAATCAATTGATTTATTGCTTATCGCGACAGGCCCAGCTATAAATAACAAGGTGATCGGATTTTGTTGTTTTTTTAAAATTGAACGCAGAAAGCCTTGTTTTCTCTCCGAGTTTGCTTTTGTTAAAATATTCAAAGTGGCACACGAGGAAGAGCACATCTGCAGCTCTGTCAGGGGGAAAAAAATGTTTAGATGCTTTAAAGGTCACTACCTGGCAGCAGTCAGCTGATTGTTCTTCTATCATCCTTCATTTCTTCCTGCTTTGTCTCTTTTTTTTTTTCTTACTGCTTCCTGATTGTTCTGTAACATCATTCGTTGGTGCTGCTCGTTGATATTTTACCAGACTCTGACCTCAGCAGTGAGTAGTGAAAAGAATGAGCGACTTTTAAAAGTGAGGGTCTTGACGGTCTAACCAGTTAACCACTTCATTTCCAAACCAGAAAAGCAGAATATTTTGTGTTGATCCCCCCGATCTGTGACGGCATCTGGTTTATCGCTGTGGCGCTTCCTCACGAATGATTTACAATCGAATGGCAAACCAAAGAGGCGTGGGCCAGCAGGGTTATTTATCACAGGGAAGATGATGCAGTGTCGTGTGAAAATTAATGGACTGACAAAGCGATGAGGAGTGATAAAAAAATGTTTGCACACTTATTTTAAAAATACACCATTTCTGTTGTGGTGGTCCCAACTCTGGGTTTGAACACCCACCCCCCTCTTCTCTGCTCTCTCAGGGAGTTTTAGTTTTGTGTCCCGGTGCTCTTCATCGAGCCGTGCCAAAGAAACCGCTCGAACAGCAGCAACACAGATTTGAACCGCTTCCTGATACGTCCGCCAGCTGCTGCCTAGCAACCGGGCTGGATTCCAGGAAGCGAGAGTTTAAAAAAGAAAAATGCATCTGCGTTGCCAACTCTTGACTGTTTCCCCCCGCCTGACTTAGCTGGGATGTTGAACTCTGCAGAGGGGTCAGGAGGTCGTATTTGGGTTGTGAAGGTGATGAGGGGGGGGTAAACGAGCAGGCTTTCATTCACCCACTTCTGGGAAACCATTTCGAAGTTATGAGTGAGTGAAAAACCTGAATCAACCTGTTTGACACTAGTTTGCACGTTTTAGTCTCCGTTACACTGTCAGAATTAACGGCTACTTCTCACTGATATAAATGATGAACATTTGGGCCTCATTGGAGACAAATTACCATCATTTTTCAGGGTTTTTATGCAACGTCATAGACAAGTATTTCCTACTTTTATTTTGGTGTTTTCCTCCACTGCAACTATTATCTGACTGATTATTAAACTGCTGACAGGAAATGTACTTGAAAAGTGACGTGAAATATAAAGCAAATTAATTCCTTATTTGTTTTAGTCTCTGAGTCTGAAATTGCAATTTACAATTTTTTTCTGTTCTTTATTTAACCGTAAATGCAAATAAATCAGGTTGTGTTACATTGGGTACTTGTCAATTTAGGCATAGATTGTTTTACTTTTCCTAGTTGATACACTTTTCTGTTTCTATTCCAGTCCCAGTGATACTGGCATAAACGGTGCCTTCACAGCAGCTATATTTCACATTACCAGTCGTGGTTCTTGGACGAAAAAAACTGACAGCTCACCATTTGTTTCTTTGTGTTTTTAGGTCATTTTGAAAAATGAGTAAAACCAAAAATATGCGAGAAATCTTTTCAGAATCGTTTCTGAGAGCAGAACATAAACACACATTAAGGTTTTTTTTACATCTTGAGAATTGAGTCCAGGGTATGAGCTGCATCCCTTAAAGAACGCTTGTAAATTTGCACATGTGAAAGTGTCACTTTATTTTGATGGAGACCACGAGGGCGTCGGGCTCTCTCAGCAAAGAAGCTGATGATGCAGAGTGATGGGTAATTTGACAGATTTATTTCTGTTTAAAGGCCCGACTATCAATAATGGAGCAAAGATGGAACTCTCAGTAACCTCAGGGTGGCTTTCACTCTTTAGACATGCAGAATAGATGGAATAACAGTAACATGTTGATGTGTATAAACCACATAGTTTATGAATATCTTCTTACAATGAAATAATAAACTTTGCACTAAGTGTTTTTGTTTTCTTATCTTTAAACTGCTGCCACTGTTGAAAATATCTGCTGATAATACTGTTGCTCATGTTTCCAGACACAAACACTGTTTTATCTGCGAGTGTGAAAGACAATAAACATTAACTGAATGATAAAATGATCAAATGTGAATGTGTTTGTCTCTCTCTGATTTACCAGTTTGTTGTTTAAGCTCTTAAGCTGTAGTTGTCGTTTTGCACCAGTAGGGGTCACAATTGTACCACAGGAACAAGGAGGTATATAGAACATTTTGCACAGGAAGCAACTTGCAAGTACAGGTAGTCTAAAAACAAACAATAAAACAGAAGTGATTTAGGAATTATTACAGTACACCCATAATTAATGATGTGTAAATTAGTAATAAATGGAACTAATTAACCATGATACAACATCATTTAAGAAGTGGGGAAAACATTGCACAGAAATTTTCATTTGCAAATGATCATTTTAAGATGCTACTTCATGCAAATCTAATACATTTTGAAACTTTGTACTTTTGTAATATTTGTAATTTGAAATATTTACATGAACGGTTTTCATACACAGTAAAACTTTCTTCACTAACAAATATTTATTTATTTTGGAGTTTTCAGCCCATTTTTAAACAAGTAGAAAAATCAGCCTTATCAATATGACCTCTTTCATTGCTAATTACTGCATAAAGTTGCTCTTTGCCAGCTAACCCGTGTATAGTGTTTATGTACAGTAAATGTTTTATTATTATTTTTCTATTATTATTTCCAAAGTAGCCTGAAAGTTAACTGAAACCTGGAAGCCTTGGTCTGGCCTGTGCTCTGTAGAAAAGTTTAGATAAAAAGTGGCCATGTATCATCAGAGTAAATAATCAGATGCAAAATGTTTTTCCATCAGAATACAAATATAAACAGTACTTACCTGCCGGTGGTCATAATGTTATGGCTCATGATTTTTTAGATCGCACAGCGCGCGCCTATTGGTTGCCGCTCTAGACTCCGCCTACGAGCTTTGCTAAGCGCGTGACATCCAAGAAAAGCTCGAGCTCTGTGTTTATTGATCTTAGCCGCGCGTGCTACCGAACTCTCGTGCGTCTGTCTCTGAAGGTTACCAGGAAAGTTCACCTGAGTGTCGCTGATGGAAACCAGACAACAACAAGGTGAGTCCGCTAACAGGCTAATGTTCAGACTTTAAACTGTTTGGGTAAAAAAAGTAGTAGTGTTTTGTTTTTAGGAGCTTAAATGTTCGCAGCTCTACAACAATAATAACGACGCAGGTGGACTAAACACGACATAATAATTGCATTTACCAAAACACAATTACAGCCTTAGAGTGCAGTGATGTTTATGTGGAATTTGAAGACTTTTTTTTGCTGAAGAAAGAGGCCAGAAAAGAGGAGCTCCAATGTTGTGTTTGCTCCAAAATAAAGTTTTTTTTTGTTTTCAGGTGCAGAGAATATTTGCATGCTTTCCAGTATGTCCGCTTCCTGTGAACTTCCACACTACTAGAACTTTAGTGTGTGTCGAGTTGAGGACATATAATTGTTTTTTTTATTATATGTTTTAAAGAGAATAAATCTTTGCTGATCAAAGTGTTGCACCTCTACAGCACGGTGGGATAAAAATATTTATCCAGACCTTTAGTTTTAAATGATTTTTCCAGCTATTTGACCTCTTGGTCAAATGAGAATCTCATGATCTAAGGTATTCCACCCAGGCTGTGAAAGACTGACAGGAAGAGAACCGAGAGTGAAGAAGAAGGTCATTCTTTCACAATTAAACCAATTTAGAAGCAGATGAATGGTGTCCCGAGCTTGTTAATTTTGTGCAAAACTGTCTCTGATCCTCTCAAATGAGGATGAGCAGCTATTGCAGCCATTAAATATCTACCCAAAATTAACTTTAGATTAAAATTTGGAATCTTTGCTTCCCTAAAACACAAACAAGTCAGTTTAAAGTTTGTTGCTCGAATGTGGAAGTGGAAGGGAGTGATTGTGAGTGAAACAGAGTTTTTGCTGGCCTGTTTCCTCCTGTTGCGTTGGTGTGTGGCGTAATAAGATTTCATCTGAATATGCTCCTCGATGACCTCAGATTTTCTGTCTATTGTTCTTTTTGCTAATCTTCTATGGCACCAGTTTATTCTCTGTCTGCAAAAGCAAGTGGCAGGAGTCATGTGTATCCTGTTTAAAAGGTTCAAGAAGTTAAGTTCTGTGTAACTTAGAGTGAAGAACCAGGCCTCCTATCCTTGTGCAAACACACAGGAGAGACTGCAGTGAAACAGGCTTAGAGTGGACTACCACGCCTCTGTGTTTGTGTGTAAATAACCACTTATTTATTACTTGTTTCCTCTCACACTGCCACCTTGCTCTGCTGCAGAGTTGTACTCTAGTGTTCTGAGTGAAGCAGTGGTGGACTGGGGCAGCATGGGCCCCGGAGAGGAATGGGTTAACTCAGCCACACATGAGGGGGAGCTGGGTAAGACTCAACTCTCCTGGTGAAATGGATGCAAATCCACACTGGAGCACAAAAATCAAGACTGAGAAAACTGCTGCTGAAAGTGGTGAAAGCCTCACTGATCGAGTTGTTCATAGTTGCAAACTAGAAAATTAAACATAAAAAGCACTTGGTGTTGTTATGAAAGACTATATTTGTGATACTCTATTCTGAAATGGGGGTGCACACTCATAAACAAACCACTTGGCTGAATCAGTGGAAAACCCATGTGGAAGCTCGTCACATTGTGCATGTTAACAAATCTGACGAAAATACAAACCAAATACATCAAAAATGTCAAGCTTTTGATCCTAAACGGCTCTTCCACGGATATTGCCGACCTATTTTCAGTCACTTTGGCTTTTTTTGTTGGTAAACAAACACACGGGGACACAATCATTGATATGTGAAAGAGAAAATAGATTTTGTTGCGGGACCGGTATTGACCTCAGCACAGTGTGTACCTTTTAAGTTATCTGAGATCAGAACAGCAGCACTTTTTTCTTCTAATGTGATTTGGTGTTGATTTAATGAACACTGGAGAGTGAGTGAGCATGAACTGAGTGAACAAAATGGAAGACAATGAGGCAGTCTAAAGTGCTAGGGTTGTAAATCACCAGCTTTATCACAATACTACTATATATCGATTTGTTAACGAGACAATGTTTCTTAATATCACAAGGTGCGATTGATATGATGCAATGTCATATGCCCATCTAACACAATCAATGGGCAAATGATATCAATCCACATCGGTGTGATGACAATATGATCAATGTTTTTGTTTTGCCTTGATTTGATTGAATCATAATTCATTTAATCAATATATCAGTGTGGATCAATGTATTATTACACCCCTATGGAAAAGACAAATGTTTTTAATCAAGAAACAATTTTCCTATACAATGGAGGTGCAACTGTTCGCCTAAGTCATGGTTCGATACGTACCTCGGTATAAAATCCACAACATGAAAAATAAACAAATACAGTTTTTGTTTTTGGATAATAAAGCTCTCAGAGGCAAATTTAGAAATGTATACCACCTTTGTTAGTGAGGAGGATCTAAAGTAGCAGGTCATGTGCAGCAGTTTAGGATTTGTCAACTTCTAATTCATTAAAAAATAAATTAAACAAGTCACACAAAAATGGCTGTTTTTGTTCCAGTCTGAACTGTAAAGTTTAATCTACAGGGCACATGTCCAACAGAAAGTCTGATAAACTCCAAGAAATGATCTCTTAGGGAAATATTACTGTAAAACAACTAAGGAGTGTTTGCTTCAGTCATTCTGACCTCGACTTCATGCAAAATAAAAAGCAACAGAACTGAAAAGGATCTTTCAGTGCCCAAATCTAAAACAAACAAATGCTAAACATTAATTACTGTGGCATTCAGAAGCAGAGTCTGAACTCCCACTTAAATATGCAAACTAAAATGCGCAATAAAGCATTTTTATATCAGCATTAACATCATGAATGAAAGATGTTCAATAATGAGCGATTAACTTCTTTTTCAGCTTTGTTTTACACAAATTACATTGTTGTTTCTACTTTAAAACAGTGTTAAAATGGGAAATATTAAAATCTAGTTAAGGTTCTTGTAAAATAAAAACTCTTCACAGTAACAAGTAGCATATTATAACATTTGTGCGAGTAAGTGTTGAACATCCTTTACTGTAGTTTTAATGCAATTTGTAAAGAAGTTCAAACATCTCAAGTGATTTACTTTGTAGCTGTAAAAATTGAGGTTTGGTCTTTTTTGGGTATAAGATTCACTCCAAACAGGAAGCATTCTATATATAAAAGTGTAAACAGTGTGACAGCATCTTTTACTGGGTTCAGATCGTTCCTTTTATTATCTTCACTGAACCTAAAACACATTAAACTGTGACTTTTGTTCAGGTTTGAAAAGGTTTTACTCCTCTGGTGAGGAATCGGTTCGACGGAGCTCACATGAGGAGGACTTGGCTCCGTTGGTTTTAAATGGGGAAACCCGGACAGGTGGGGGTAGAACCTCATCACGGGGGGAGGACCAGTGGGTCCACTCTGACAACTGGGTCATGTCCTCCTCTTGGGACATGCAGCTGGACAGCTCAGGTGAAACAGGACGTAGATTAGAACGTAGACTTTGGTTGAACATCTAAACTTGTGGGTCTCATCAGGACTACAAAGACCTCATTTATTTTTTAGTTTGTAATAATATCGTTAATAATATTATGAGCAGATTAAACTTGTCTATACTTTTAAAGAAAATCAATAAATAGTAAAAAAAAAAAAAGTTTTGCTGTGTTTGCTTTCATCAGAGTTGATTGGCTACAAGTAAACAAATAAAACCATAGAAAATGTTCATATTTTGAGGAGCCCATACGTTGTGATGTTTTCAACCAAAGTTAGATGTTTTCCTAAAATAGAACATTTAGCTTACTGCATTATAAATATGAATAATGAAATATTATAATACAAATGCATCATTATATGTCCCATGAGACGGAAATTGGAACCATTTTTAAGAAATTTTTTTCCCTTTCCCAAACAACAGAACACTGTATGTGTGGAAAGTCGTAATCTTTAAAAACATAGTGAACATTTTTAGAAAATGATTATAAGTTTACTGTAGTTTAGATTTTTAATAGAACATTTTGGAGATTCAGCATCGTGCATCACTGATCAATAGAAGCAGGACTAATATTTCTGTTCATAAATAGTTCAAATTTATTTAAAACATGTATAAACAAACAGCCAAAATAATATAACAAGATATCAAAATAAAACGTATTTGAAAAAGGAGTGGGAAGAAGTACAAACTTTAAAGAATTGGAGGAATTTGTTTTTTTCTTTTTTTGTAGAGAACTTGTGTTCTTCAAGAAGAGGCTTGTGTTCGATTAAAACCCTGCTGAGTTGGCAGCTTGGAGAAAGGAAAAAAAAAAAGCCCTGCAAGCATTATTTTAGGAGCAGGATTTAGCTTTTTCGAAAATGTGTTTCTGATCTTCTAAATATTGGAATCAACATTTTCTATATGTGTGCTTTTATATTTCTCAAGTGTTGGATAAATAAGATTAAATGTTTGACCCTCAGACTGAAAGATCACACCACTCCATCTTGATTTTTTTTTTTTTAAGTTTTACATCTCAAATGCTAAACTCAGACATGAAAAACTTCCATTTGAGCTGCAGGGGTTTAAAAGTCTCATTGTCCTCCTGCTGTTTGCAGAAAAAGCTTTGTAGAAATTATCCTCTTGATGTACCACTGCATGCTGGGTGTGAGTGAAGTGCTTTGAGCTGTGTGTGTATTTGTTTTAGCTGCTTGAGGTGCTGCTCGGCCCCCTTTGAACCTTCTATTTACAAGCATTGAACTGTCAATAGGTTTCCTGCTGTAACAACTAATATTGGCAGTAAATTTAGCTGAATATCGTTTTTTTTCCTCACCTCATGTCTCCTAACGTGTTTTATAATGCTGCCTCATGAAGAAAGAGGACGCCTCACTGCAGGTACAGTAGTTTTGTGCATTAATGTCTTGTTAAAATGCAAAACTATCAGGTTCACGACACAAAACTGACCTGCTGTTATTTATTTATGTGTATTATCTACTGTATCTGGTCTAGTTTACTTTTAAAATATCCAGAATGAAGACTCTGTTGGTGTCTGTTTTTTTCTGTTTGTGTGTTTTTCTGCTCCAGCTGGAGGAGACGGATCTTTACTTGCTTTTTGTTGCAGTTGACAATCGTGTACAGTACTTTGCGTGTGTGTGTTTATGTTAATAGCTGAGCGTTGTCTCAGCTAACAGACTGTGTAAGTTCTTGCATTAAAACTTTGACCTAAAAGGCATTTGGTAATTTGCTTCTCTTTAAGGATGTTGCAGTAATTTACAAAAGGTGATTTGAGCGCGTGTATTATTTGTTTGAATAAATGATGAATGAAATGATAAAGTCAGAGCTGGTTCAGGTCATATTTAACTAGTCTCCTCAAAACAAAACTTCAAAGTTTTTTCAAATTGGGCGTTCCTAATGGTTCCATTTTAGGACTTTTTTTTCCTTTTCTTTAAATTTCTTACTTGATTTACCTGAAAGTTGTACGGTTCTATCATAGATGTGGCTACAAAGACTCTGCAACACCTAGCAGTATTATTAAAACGGCGGTGTATTTTACAGTCATCAATATATCTTGTCACAATTTTACTGTTGTCATTGACCAAGGGGACATTTTAGGGGGTTTAATTTTCATCTTAAAAAAACATCCAACTGGGACTAGCTTTGCAAATTAGCCTTTGGCTAGAACAAACTATGGACCTGTACTGTTTTTGTTGTGTTGAAACAAAAAATTTGATAAATAAATAGATCTTTGTATTTAAGTTTTGATTAATTTCCTCACTTCCCCTTGCACTTCTTGCAATCTGAAATAGAATAAATTTAGTTTTAACCCCTGAAATTTGAATGCACAGAGTTCGTGTTGGGTTGTGTTTCAGATCGTAGTGTTGGGCAGCCGGATTAAAGCAAGATAATCCACATCAGTTAAACCAGATTAAAGTCCCACAGGCTGCGAGATTACATAACTGACAGACGCAGCCAGACACGGAGACAACATTCTCAGACAGACGTGTGGACATGGACAGCAGCACTTAAGCACTTTACAGTCAACAGTACAGGAAGGAAAGCAAAGTGCATAAAGGAGTGGGAGTACTTCCTCACTGACATGGCAGAGTTAAAAATGGATGAGGCAGCAGACTACAGCAGAAAGATGGTGTAATATTACAGTCATTGTTATTTAACTGAAGAGAGTTCATAAACTGGAAGTTGTAAAAATTGGAAGTAAGTTATGTTCCTCTTCAAATAAAACAGGAAGTTAGTTTCTTCTCACCTGACTGTACAACTTGTTTCTGGTAAAATTACACTCCAGACATGTGTACTTTTGACATTTGCACATTGTGTTGCGTTTTCTCTTCACACCGTTATATTAAAGCACATTTCTAGACTTATTTCTTTGTTTTTTTCAAACAGGCTTTTTGGACTCTGAGCCATTAAAAGAGGCTGATGAAGATCTGGTGTCAGAAGTCAGCCTGAACAACTCCGTCATGACGGAGGAAGAGAGAGACGAGATCCAACAAGAGCTAGCCAAAGTATGCACAAAACGCAGACAAGACACCGTAACACTAAATGTCAGTGTGTTATATGAAGTATTTTTTTTTAAATAACTCTTTTTCTTTCTGTGTGCCCGCTCAGCTAGAAGAGGAGATCAGCACCTTGAAGCAGGTTTTATCGTCCAAAGAGAAGCAGCATGCAGAGCTGAAACAGAAGCTGGGCATCACTCCGTTTAGCGAGCTCAAAACGAACTTCAGCAGAGGCTGGCAGGACATGCAGAGCTTCGTGGCGTAAGTTTGACTGCAACTAGATGAAGCTTGTGAGATATTTTAGAGTTTATCGAGTGTTTGCTGTCAAAATAAATGCTCTTTGTAGGACACTGACTCAATGTAAACTCGCACAGAAACAGAAGGTAATTATTTTCTGTACATCCAACATGAACATGAAAAGTGAGAGTGTGGAGCGAATGCTGATCTCATAAAAGCAACTCAACGGCACAAACCTCAGCAGTTATTTTTCCATGTGCTTACTGAAACAGACATCATAAACTAATTTCAAAAACATCACCTGAGGCAGTCATTGACCTCAGAACACAAATAGCAGCTATGTTCTGTGCTGTCACTAAAACTGAGGCTAATGTTTGCGGTAAATATCGGGTTCCTACAATGGGAACAATATTTTATTTGTGTTATTTTGCATTTGCTACTTCATTTTTGTTCACTACTACTTCAGTACATACAGTAAAAGATGACTATTAAATTACAAGGGTATTAAAAAAAGGCTAACCACTTGGAAAAATAACCGATTGAGATGTAACCTGGTCCATCTGCAGAGTAGTGATAGATGTTTAAATAATTAGATTTACAAGAAGCTGGGACTTCTAAAATGGACACCTGAGGGCATACTGTAACATTCTGAGGGGAGCAATAGTGTTATCAAGCAGTTGCTGGAGCAGTCAATATTAGACACACATGAACACAGGTCATCAGACACAGAAGATGCCTTTTTAGATGCATTAAACAGCAATTGAAAGGGGACATAAATCCATTTTTTTAAGTCATTAAATAAAATTTGTTGTTACTTGGAGTCTCTAGGAGTGCAGAAAAGTTGAATGTAGTCTTTCCCAGTGCTGCGTACAAATGTTTATATTCTTATATTTGGGTAATATTTTTCACCCCTTCTTCTCTAATTTTTATTAGGTTTTCTGAACTATAAAATCTATTTGCGACAGACCTGCCAAATAAGGTCTAGACTTAGCAACTACAACTCTTGTTGAGTCAGACTGACTCCAACATGTAAGGCTGGTTGGACAAGTCTTTTGTTGATGACATCTTTTAATTAATTTGTAAAAAAAAAATGATGTTTACATTGCTAGATTATTGTATCTCTGCTATCAAAAATGGCCAAATGTGGTGTAGTGGAAAATGATCATTGAGAGTAAGATGTGGAGGGAGGTCGGAGTTTAAAGTGTCTCGTTTGCATTTAACCTCCTAGGACCTGGCGCCTCATATGTGGGGAAAAAAATGCATGCAAATGCAAGAGTTCAGGAATTAGGAGGTTAAAGAGACAACACCAAAACGAGTTGCTCTCACACACCTGAGAAAAGGGGTGAAAGAGGGGCTTGTGGAGCTACGATAAGCAGTAGTTCAGACCAAAGCATTGCAGTTTCACTTTATAAAGACCCCAACTGAACGATTTAAATGTGAGAAAGAATTTAAAAGCTCTTCTTTAATGACTTTGACAGAGATTATATTGTGATTTGGTGGTTAATTGTGTAATTGCTCAACAAATAGGTGTACAGATGTCAGAGTGGGCCAGTGTTGAAACCAGTGGGTACATGAGAGAACCAGACACTAAAGATTTCAGTTGACTAAAACAGACCACACCAAGAGAGGATTATTGTATTTTGCAGCATTGCACAACCCCGTGACTTACTGTAAGTGCCAGATAGTAAACTTTTTACTTCATTCCATACCTCAATGACCAGCATCATCTGGGCTACAGGTTCACCATTCCTGTGTTTAGGCTATCATCAACACACAGGACGGTGCATTTGGAGTGATGCTATAAATTAAGAAGCATGGACTGGTGACGAATTAAATCATTTTATGCTCTGCTACAAATCTTGGTTCTGCTTATCAGAGGTGAGAAGAGAGGACCAGTCCTGTCTATTATTGTTGCACAGTAATGGAAAAACTTGTGATATGCATGTGTGAAATTATTTAATATTACAATAAATATAATTTGAGATAAACCAACAATTTTCCCACTCCTCATTTATTTCTTTTTTGTCATGATATATTAAAAGAATCATATACCAGCATCCTGATATACGCCTCTATCAAGAAAGAGAGAGTTCATTTTTCTTCTAACCATTTCAACTCTATAACATGCTTGACTTGTTCATTCTGCAGATAAACAATCAATTTTACCAATTGGATGGTCGGGGATGAGTTTTTACCCAGACACCAAGAGACAGAAGTGAGCAAGCAAATAGTCTCTCAAGGCTGCTTTTCTTATCCAGTTACTTTATTCTGAGGATCTCTTTACACTCTGCCTCCATCCTCATCTATAATGAAGCAGTGTGGCCACAGCAGAGTGAGCTCCGGGGTAATGCTGGCTTGTAATTGGTTAAAGCTGCTGTACCTGATCCATATGTCAATACAAACTCACACACCAACATAATGAAAACCCAGGATGTCAACTAGAATTTATTTCAGTTTTTCTTTTTTTTTAAAGGATGGTAAATGTCTTTTTTTATGTTGGTTTGACTGACAATTCCATACTCAACTGCACTCAGACTGAATAACCTCATTTTTAAGTAATAAGCATTTGTTTCTGTTTGTTTTTCAGATACAAGAAGACATCAGAGTCTTTCTCCACAGCTGGACAGAAAACCTCAGCTGCCTTCAGTAACCTCGGCAGCGCCATCACCAGGAAGTTCGGTGACATGAGGTAAACCAAAAAATAATTACGTCTGTTTTTTAACCTTCTAGGACCTGGCTCCCCATATGTGGACAAAAATGCATTGCAATGCAAGAGTTAAGGTCTTAGGAGGTTAAACAATATGTTTGACAGAAGCTTTTCAGATGAGGATGAAGTTTTATAGGGGAAAAAATCTAGTTTTAGATTGATTTTACAGGAACAAAAATTGGATTTCTCAGCAAAAGGAAAAAGTTCATTGTTGAACATCTTCAGGCAATAAAAATATCTAATTACACATCGCTACCATTCCTCATCCAGACCATCCATCTCTGTATCAGAGTTGTAACTCTTGCTTTAACAGTTCAGGGGAGCGTGGGATTATGTAATCCAACATTAAGCTGCTTTCTGTGCAAGCCGAAAGGCTCGTGGCAAAGCCCATCTCCCTCCTCAGTCACACTTGCTCTGTTCCCGTCTATAACAGTCTGTGTCGTTTTGTTTGAGACACTGACAATGAAAACAAGAGGGAGGCTGTGTGCCTGCATGTGAAACAAACGCATTTGGTGTCCACAAAGACAAAAAAGAGAGAGTGGGTTACCTCATTCATGATGATTAAAGTAATAGAGATCAATGAAAACTGAAAGTAACATCGCTTTTATTGCTTTAATCAAACAAATATTGAATAAATTTGCAATATTAATACTACAGTGTCTTTTAGTTGAATTTTGCACAAACTGTAAATGTGAAACAGAGTCTTGGCTTAAACAGGAATAAGGGGAGTTGAAATAATCGTTGCCACTTTTCAATAAGGCTCCCCTTATAGATGGCTTATAGTTTATAGAGGTTATTAATTTATATGTAAACACTTTTTAAACCATTAATAAGTGTTTATTGTGCATTGATTAAGGATGAGAAAGAGACAAAACTGTCTGGTTTCTTGCCAAATAGTGAGACAAATCTGTTCATGTACATATTACACCTAAAGGTGCTATATTAAACATTTCAGACTAGGTTTGTAAGCACAATAATTATTTGGAAACACATATTTTACATATAATATTGTAATGTATTACTGCATTATACATATCTACAATTATCAAAGGGAGCCTTATTGCAAAGTGTTAATTAATTGTGTACTGTCCTACACTTTACAATAAGGCTCCCTTTGATAGTTGTGATATGTATAACGCAGTAACACAGTGAATAATAACCTATCTATAAACTATTATAAGCCATCTATAAGCATGATAAATAAGCATGACGACACAAAACATGAGTTAGAATTGCTAATGTTGATAAAAGACCAGAGTGTGTATAAAAGTAACCAAACTGGAATACATATTTTACATGTTTAATACATTTGAGTTTGTGGTTGGTTTTTAAGTGAGCAGCTAAAGAACCAAGAGACAAGAAAATGGGATTAGAAACCTGATTCAGAGCAAATGGCATCTCTTCAGTTTTACTGTGATTTATCTAAAGAAAGTAAATACATCCTGTTGCTAATTCTAATCAATCACTTGGGTAGACTGATAACATTTGTACAATCGCAAGTGTTACAAGATTTTTAAATTTGAATATTTTTAGTGTAACAATGATAAAACACTCAAGTGAATCCTTGTATTAAGTGATCCAAGGAAAATAGAGAGTCTAAGAATAGAGCCCTGAGGCACCCCACAAAAAAGGAAAGAAACTAGTCCATACACACCAGAAATTCCAGTGATTTGTGTATTTAATCAGTATGAATGGATCAACAGTATCAAAAGCAGCAGACAATTAAAAAAAATGAAATGAAAGTTTTACAAGGTAACAAGAATATGGTAACTCTGAGTGTGTCTTACTGCTGTTTCTTATGAAATCTTGATGTTTCAAATGGTAAAAACATGGTTCATGATTCTTATACTGTGTGAAAGTAGTTTTATATGGTATTAATTATCCAAAGGAAAGAACTTATTCCAATCATTGTTGTATTGTAGTGTGGCTGGTCTAGAGTTACTGTTTCCACGCAGGTACAGTACGTTTCCACTGTTTGTTTTAGTTTGGTTTGGGGAAGCATGTTGTCACTGCATGGGAGTTTTTCAAACTTTTTACAAACAACTTTTGAACTCTTCTTTTGTTTGCTTCCTTTAAAAAACTTTTCATGACTTGTACTGTATAAAATGTATGTATATGTCCTATATTTACAATCAGAATTCTGAAAAAGTTGTGTAAAATAAAAACAGATTTCAGTGATTTGCAAATCTCATAAACCCACATTTTAAACACAGTAAATTTAAACTAAGCAATGATACAAGTTTATTTAAGAGCAACAAAAAGCAGTAAAAGTCATTTATATGATTAATAAACGGCTTGACAAGGATTTTGTAATAGATTAGGTTAATTGGCAACAAGTCAGTATGAAGAATAGGAATACAGAAACTGAATCGCTCAGAAATAAAAATGGGCAGAGGAACACCAGTCAGTGCACAGTTCAAAACCCTGCCTCATCATAGTAGTTATTGGTGTTCTAACTCCGTAACTACTCGGCATCGGTACGCTGTATCGGCAAATACCCAAACTAAAGAACTCGTACTCTTTGAGAAAAACTGGTTTCACAACACCTCTAATAGAACTATTAAAAAACTGTTTTAAAGTGCTAAATAAAAATAAAATACATCGCAAATGCCACAAACTGTTTATACAAATGTAGCAAGAGATTTAAGTTATTTAGGTAAATTCGTTAAAATTAACATGAACAGATTATATCAAGAGGACAATCCTGTAATGAGCAGAAAGTAACATGAGTAAAACTAAATTTCAGGTGTTTATTTATTTTACAAAATTCAAGTGTTTTGTGTTTTACTTGACAACAAACTAATAATATATCTTTTCTCTTCTGTGTCCTATTTTTAATTGTGTTGCTTCTCTTTTAGCTAACTCCTCATTCCTGCTCTGAAGTGTGTGTACTTGCATTTGATACCGTTTTAGGACTGTTTCTGGTATACACACACCAACCTTGTCGGGACCAGTAGTTTAAGACCAAAGATTAGTTCTGAGATAGTGGTACTCCAGTTTTGGGTGGGGAGTTAGGTTTAGGACTAAGGTTCTTAGGTATGTACTGTAGGTGTAGGTTAGGTATGTACAGTAGGTGTAGGTTAGGTATGTTCTATATGTTTAGTGTCAGGTATGTACAGTAGGTTCGGTATGTACTGTAGCTTAGG
Source organism: Cynodonichthys magdalenae (assembly GCA_031762555.1). NCBI lineage: Eukaryota > Metazoa > Chordata > Actinopteri > Cyprinodontiformes > Rivulidae > Cynodonichthys > Cynodonichthys magdalenae. Next base: position 8,762,791 of record JARVJO010000039.1, read on the forward strand.
TATGTACTGTATGTTTAGTGATAGGTATGTACTGTATGTACAATAGGTTAGGTATGTACTGTAGGTTAGGTATGTACTGAATGTTTAGTGTTAGGTATGTACTGTATGTTTAGTGATAGGTATGTACAGTAGATTAGGAATGTACTGTAAGTGTAGGTTAGGTATGTACTGTATGTACAATAGGTTAGGTATGTACAGTAGGTTAGGTATGTACAGTATGTTTAGTGATGGGTATGTACAGTAGGTTAGGTATGTACAGTAGGTTAGGTATGTACTGTATGTTTAGTGATGGGTATGTACAGTAGGTTAGGTATGTACTGTATGTTCAGTGTTAGGTATGTACAGTAGGTTAGTTATGTACAGTAGGTGTAGGTTAGTTATGTACAGTAGGTTAGGTATGTACAGTAGGTCAGGTATGTATTGTCTGTGTAGGTTAGGTATGTACTGTATGTTTAGTGATGGGTATGTACAGTAGGTTAGGTATGTACTGTATGTTTAGTGATGGGTATGTACAGTAGGTTAGGTATGTACTGTATGT
>JARVJO010000039.1:8788226-8805119 GCA_031762555.1 Cynodonichthys magdalenae
CAGTTCTGAAGGCAAAAGGGGGTCCAACCCGTTACTAGCATGGTGTACCTAATAAAGTGGCCGGTGAGTGTATATTACCTTGAGGATCTAAACTGACCTAGACAATCATGTTATATTTCATCTCATATTTGTTTTTCTTTTTTCCTGGAAACAAAATCCACAAAAACTGCCTATTCTAAGAAACATTGCAGGTGATGAAAGATTGAAATCATTAAATCTGCCATCAGTCTAGAGAAAAACGCTACATGCTACAAAGAAAGGAAAGTGTACGGATTGTGCTTTCAGAACACATTGGGCAGTGACAGTGATCCATGCTTTAAAACAAAAGCCTTTATGTGTTTTTGCGTTTATTGATGAGCGCCCCCTCTGGTGGGGGAAGATTATTTCAGAGACAAAATAAAAAGACAGAGTGTTTTCTATGACAGCACATTAGGGCCACTTTGCAGATGAAAAAAAAAGAAAAGGAGGAGAAAATCTCTGCCAAAAAGTTCAGAAATTTTGAGATTAATTACAGAAATTTTTTAGAAAAAAACAAGAAAATTCTCTGAGCTCCAAAAGTCGTAAATTTGCAAGAAAAAACTTGCAGATTAAAGATGCTCAAGGTAGTGAAAACAGGTGAAATCACCCTTTATCCATTCCTGAAAACTTCATTTTTTTCTCATAAATGTACAAAAAAAATTTTTCTTTGTATATTTCTGTGTTTACCATGTCAGAAAATATTTAGTTTGAATATCAAAATATTTTGCCTTTAACTATGGAAATTTTACAGAGTTTTTTCTTGCATATTTAATACTTTTGGAGCTCAGAGAATTTTCTTGTTTTTTCTGAAAAATGTCTGAAATTAATCTCAAAATGTTGAAGTTTTTTTGGTGGAGCTTTGCTCCAATTTTTTTCCATCTGCAAAGTGCACCTAATACGCTGTCGTATTTTTCTGTTTCTTATTCTTTGCAAATTTAATTATGTTTTGATTTTCAAGCCCGGGAGACAATTTGTTTTACATTTTATATATTTGGAAAATGAATTAAAAACAAGTTATTTTTGTTTTTAATGTTTTTCAAAATGAAAAACAAATTAACAAAACGTAAATTAACTTTATTCCTAACAATCTGAAGCGGTGTAGCTGCTGTTTTGTATGTGAAAAAAAATCTACAGTTTACAGTTAAAGCATAAACTTTTGCACCAGAAATACCTTCATACACTTCACCGAATCCTCAGTCCCCAGCTCTGTGTGGGGTTAAAGGCCGCATCGAAGCAGCAGCTTAGCTACTCTGCCAGGCATATATTTCATAATTACTAAATATGACAGCAGCAGTATAAATATCTTCATCTGCACTTCATCTCAGGACGCTTTCCGAGGCCTCTGTCTGTGTTTCAGGTGAGTGAAGAAAGTAAAGAAGCACCCCGAAAAACAACAAGCTAACAACATGCTAACAGAAGCTGCGAAGTTTAATGTTAGCTTGGAGATTGTTTATTCCCAGCGGACTTTCGGTTAGTAAAGTTAGTTTATATAACTTATATAAACACCACAGCAGTACATTTAATAACAATGACGTATTCAAATTCGCACTTTGCAATTAAGCTAATGTTAGCTTAGCAAAAGCTAATGCAAAGAGGAGGCGTTAGCATTGTTGTCAAACAACCTTTGAGGTGTCATTTATTTAAGTAATTTGTTTAAAAAAATGGAAGGTTCTTGAGGGTTTGAGACGTCTTTGTATAAAAATCATTCCTCAATATCGAAGTTGTCCACAATGTTTGTGTCCGACTCGAGGGCGTTACCAGAAGTGTCAACACAACATGTCTGGATTATTGAGAAAGTCGGGGCGAGTTTTCAGAGCAGTATAATTTATCATCATCGAGTTATTCAGTGTAGTTAACTTTACCAGGCTAACGGGTTTAGCTAAACTTTTGTTACAATTAGCAACTTAGCTATGTTAAGCTGGAAAGTTGCAGTTTTTGGCAGGAAGGTGTGTCCGTTTGAGTCTCCATTTTAACATAGACTTAAACACATAATTTCTCCAAAGCAGGTTTTGAGTTCAGCCTCATTAAAAATAGCAGTGTCCTGGTTTTTTTAGCACAGTAATTTTGCATGTTAAACTTTATGCTTACAAAATCCTTGCTTACAGCTGTAAGATGAGCTTTATTTTCAGTCTAGTATGAAATTATTTTCACTTGTATTTGTTCTCTGCTCATTCCCTTTTAGCCAAACAGAAAGCAAAACTGTCAGTTCTAAAATTTTGTCTTGCTCACTCGGTTTTACTTGTGTTTTCAGGGAAAGAAGGGGAACTGAGGGCACATCCTGCAGCAGGAGGACAGAGCAGCCACAGGACTAACAAATGAAGTAAGGTCTCCACACAAACTCATACCAAATCGTGATTATCAGTAGTGGATGTTTGTTTACAACAGAATGCTTAAAGTTGTTTACAGTAAAGACTTGGCCTCTGCAAGCAGAAAGTTTGATCTAGATAGAGAAAACAATGCAGAGCAGTACAGAAAGGCTGATAACATCCCGGGTTTGATGCAACAGTCCTCTTTCTCTCTGCAGCATGGCCAGCTTTGGAGAAGTGGACTCGTCTGTGAACGCCCCAGCTCCTTCCAAGCTGAAAGAAGTGGAAGAGGACTCTTGCAGCTCCACCCTCTCCACCCCAGAGTGTGCCATCTGCCTGCAAAGCTGCGTCCACCCTGTCTGTCTCCCCTGCTCCCACGTCTTCTGCTTCCTGTGTGTGAAAGGTGCCTCCTGGCACAGCAAGCGCTGCGCTCTCTGCCGACAGGAAATCCCAGAGGACTTTTTGGACCGTCCAGTTCTGCTCTCTCCGGAAGAGCTTAAAGCAGCAGCTGCAGGACTTAGTCGAAGCAGCTGCGGGTCCCATGGGGACTTTGCGTGGTACTATGAAGGGCGCAACGGCTGGTGGCAGTATGATGAGAGGACCAGCCGAGAGCTGGAGGAGGCTTTTGTGAAGGGCAGGAAGAGCACAGAAATGCTGATTGCAGGCTTTCTATATGTGGCAGATCTGGAAAATATGGTGCAGTACCGCCGGAATGAACACGGCCGCAGACGCAAGATGAAGAGGGACGTTGTAGATATTCCTAAGAAGGGCGTGGCAGGGTTGAGGTTGGAGCCTGAACCCGTTCCCATTCCTGCTGCATCAACTGCTGCTTCAGCATCAACAGAGCGCGTGAGCTCAGCTGACGGATCTGACTCTGCAGGCCAGTCCCAGTCTTCATCCTTTGGGATCATGGTGCCCCTGCCCCCAATCAGACCTCAAACACTCCTGGGTCGCCATCCTAACAGCCCTCTTTCTCCTTCCCCTTCAACACTGGAACAGACTCTTTCTCAGCTCCTAATCAGCCAGCCCGAGGAGGATGAAGAGGTCGAGGACGAGCTGCAGGTGTACGAGTTTGCATCCGGAAGCAGTGAGAGTGAAGAAGAGGAGTGTGACGAAAGGCAAGAAGAATCAGTGGCGCAAAGAAGACTCGGGCAAAGACCCCTAAGAGAAAACCAACCCACCAGAATTCCTCCGAGAGGCATGCCTTCCAGCTCTGTCCTTGGTCTCCGCTCTCGTAGTCCTGATGGACAGTGCACTGTGACAGAAGTGTGACAGGACAGTAGTGTCTTGGCTACAGAAGGCTCTTCTAGAGCTTTTATCAGTTCAGCAAAAAAAAAGTAGAAACTAATATGCATCTTTTAGGTCTTATAAAAGAAATAATACCTCTGCTGAATTATGGCGTTTGTCCACACAGAAGATGTGCCAAATGTTTTTATTTATTTGTCTACTTATTTGTCCTTCAAAGCAGATCTTGGTCCATTTGAATGTCTGTCTTGTTTTATAGATGGCTCTGTCAGCTCTGTGCACTAAAACTTTACCATTCAAAGCCAGTTTGCAGCTTTGCTTTTCTTGGTTTCTGCTCTACTGGCAGAAATGACCACCTGCAAGGTTCTGAAGTGAACTCATTTCCTTCAAAACTAGATAGAGAAATTACAGCACTGAAGGGACTTAATAGGTTTTAACGCCTTTTTTTAAAGCTTTTTTTTTTTTTTTTCAGTCAAAAACATGTTAATCTGGTTTTGCATCTTGTAGCAACAACTCTAACATTTTCTTCTTCTTCCAAAAAGCTTCTTGGTATCTTTGACTAATTATGCAAGTTGGCAGTAAAATGTCCCCCGACACTAATAATGCAGGATATTTTACTTTGGTTTTATGTTTTGGTTTCCTCCATCTTTAGAGTGCCCAGAAGCAGATCGTCTGAGTGAGGCAGCAGTAAGCATCAGATCCCTGTGCTCTGTAAGGTAAATCTTGTGGTTTTCTGTTTGATTTAATTGGATAATAATTTGCACTGAAAAACCTGCGTTGATTCTCTGTCAGCATTTTCTGTTTGACAGCAATATAAAGTGTTAAAAACAAAATAATTGAGTTGTTCTGGTTGTTCTTTTATTCTCCTTCATTCCAAATGAGCTGAGGCAGCACAACACAACCTCTTTAGAATGAAAGAAAAACTGCTCCTAAACTTTTTATTAGTTTTGTAATTTGGTTAATACTTTTAAAACCTTACATTCCTCTGTTTTTATTGAGGTGAAAAAAGGAGCACCTTGTATGGAGAAAGTAAATGTGTTTTCTGCTGTAATGATTTTTAGTTTTTTAGATGAGGGTCATGAGAGACTCTCATCTGTGATATCTGTTTGAACTGGTGTGTGGGTTTGTGTGTACTTGTGATTGTTTGCAGGTGCACATTTTACATTAGACTATACTTGTGTGTACATTTTTGCATGGTCCACACAAGGACAAACCTCATATGTTGGTCGGGTTAGGTTTAGGGTGAGGGGTCATAATTGGGCTGTAGAAATCAATGGAAGTCAATGGAAGTCCACACAAAGATAGAAATACAAGTGTGTGTGAGAGCACATGGAGGTTGTACTTCAGTTTTAGAGTGAAAGTCTTGTTTTAATCATGAAGCGTTTGTGCCAATGTGAACAACTCTAGGTGCTGAAAAGTTACTGGCCGATCCACTGGAAAGAGTTGATTTATATGAGCAGAGAGACCCATTTGGATTACTTTTTCTTTATTTGTTTTTACTACATCATCCTCTTAATCGCTATCAAAGCAGCATCAGACGCGTTCTTGAATGAGCTTCTGCTATTTTGACACACTCAGATTCTTCCTCTTACTTCAGCTGCTATTATTTTCACCATTTCATGGGTCGTCTTGCTTCTTTGTATAAAAAATTTACCATTATTTTTTTTTATGTGTAGTGTGTTTTTCTTGTGTCAATCTATTAAAGTTTATCAGTGATTTAAAATATGTTAAAATTTACTTTTTATTAGAGAGATCTACAACTGATTACATTTTAGAATCACCCACCAAATCAAGATGGCCTCAACAAAAGATACTATAACTCAATCAGTTTTACAGATATTAAGCTAATACTCAGCAGGACTGCACATGCCATTTACAAGGTTTTACCAAAATGGCTACAACTTTAATTTCTCAGATGATCTTAGTAAAGCAGTGGCATGGAAGGTGGCGAGTGATGGGCATTTCTTCAAAAAATGTTAGGCCTTAATGGTTCTGACTTGGTGAAGATGCAGTCTATCTCTAATCCACAGGGTGCAGCTGTTGCATTAACTGAACCACTCATTAGTTTTGACGGTGCTCCAATTTGTCCAGAAGGTCAAAACTCAAGAGACAAAGAAGCACCCCCAATCTCAAAGTATGGTTTAAATTTATATTTTTATCCACAAAGCAAATAAAGTTTTTATCTTGCTAACCTAAAACATACACTCTGACTTTATGTGCTAAACACTTTCTGTAAATGTTGACAAGAACCTGTCAGCATGTAAGCAAAAATCCCTCAGATATTTTTCTGTGATAAGTACCTGCCATGACAGATTTCTCTCATCTGGGTTCCCAAAGTTTTCAACACAAAAGAAGAACGTGATCTGTAAAATCCATGTGTGGTTTTCATGATTAATACCAGAACTATTTGAACCGTAAAAACCATAACATAACTCTTTGTTACTGTTTAATCTGTGTGGAAAAACTGGATTTGTTTGTTTTGTTTTGATTTTCTTTTTTTATATATATATATATATATCCACCACCTCTAAAAGTTGCCGAGCTGCAGCCAAGTAAAGAAAACCCCACAGGCACTTTTTGCGGAGCCGGACCGTGACTTGAGTAAGAATCGCAGCTTAGTGGGTCAGGTTTTGGTTGGAATCTTCCCAGTTTGTATTGAACTACGTGTTCTGAATATTCAGTGATCCTGGTGAGCAGATGGTTCTGTTTTGGGGTCAGATGTTTATGCCAGCGGCCTCTAAAAGGCGCCCATGTCATGTTTTACTAGTTTTTTTTTTTAAACTTCCTGTCAGGGATTAACTAACAGTTGTTACTACATTAGATCAAATGTTTGATGTGAAGTTTCACAAATGAACTGATATCTTTATTTTTATATAAAGTTCATTATGAATCCGAAATTCCCTTTTATCCTGTGTTAAATGAGACTGTTTTGTAGTTTAAAATGCGCATGTGTGAAGCGGCCTTACACATCTTTTGATACAAATGCTGAGGTTTCTAATTGGAATTGAACAAATTCAAACAGTAAATTTACGTTCTTGTTATACAGACCCTGAACTCAGCCGCTCTGCACGTTTTTAATTACGAAGTGGTCTGCTAGATTGTTACTTTTTAATCCTCACCTTTTATTTTTCTAGAAACATTTTAGACTTAATGTGATAGATTTTCTGACAGTTCATCATTGCTTTCTGCCTTCAGTCTTGGCATGTTGTACAGTATATGATATGAGTGAACAAGCTGGTCAGACAGACAGAGAGGAGACCGTGCTACTATGTTACCAGACACACAGCTGTTCTTTAAATATGTGCACCATATCCTGGTTAAACGCCTACCCAGGCTTCTTCACACTCGAGAAAATGCACACCGTGTCTCCACGTCTACAAATAGTTCCATCACACTCTCATTTTCCGCCACCATAGTTGAGCATTGTTCATGTGCGTGACTATTATGACCTATTTCTTTCTTAATTATCCAACTCAAAGTAAGGGCATATGCCTTCTGCACATCTTTCTTCTAGGCCTCATGTCACAACTGTGCATGTTGTGTCTATGTAATTTATATAGCATGTCTGCATTTTTACACATAACCTAAAAATTCACTGACAGGTTGTCTCACTGTTGCAGAAGGCATGAATGACTTCACTCCTACTGTAACTCTCATCGGCCTAACACCATTAGAGCCTATCGAGTGTCATGTCTTCCTAATCCTGGTGCTACTGTACCATTTATATCAGCGGAGTATCACATTATTAGAAGGATGACGCCTAAAATCATAAAGTACAGAATAAGCTTCATGTCTAAACACAGTGGGACGTGATGGGACAGTGTATTTCTAGTTCCTATCCTATGTATTATTTGGTGAAGACCTTGATAGGTCTCATTACATTTAGGTCAAAGGATGTCTTAAAACGCAACCCTAAATCCCAAAAGGTTTTGTGTAAAATGCAATGTTTGATGCAGTATGTTTGACAGTTCTGTCAGTCTGGTGAGAAGTCTTGACCTGAGAAAGATCCGAATGGGAAGACATGTTGTTTTAGAAGCTGTATGAACGTTTTTGCAATGTTGGCCCCTTTCCAAATGTGTAAGCTGCCCCTGTTATAGACACTAATGCACCCCCATACCATCAGAGAGGCAGGATTTTGTGTGTAGTTCATAGTTTCCAAAACATTAAATTGAAATTTCAATTTGTCTGACCAGAGAACAGTTTCTCGTTTTGCCTCAGTCCATTTTAAATGAGCTTTGGCCCAGAAAGGATGACACCATTTCCTCATGGTTTCTACTTTGCATGATAGAGCTTTAACCAACATTTATGGGTAAATCAACCAGCTATGTTTACAGAAAATGATTTGTGGAGCCCATGCAATAATGTCCATAATGAAACCAGACCCGTTTTTAATGCAGGCTTTATTTTTTCCAGACTTATGAACCTCTGCCCATCTATATATCTGAGAGATTCAGCCTCTTTAAAATGCTGTTTTTATTACCAATCCTCTTTCTGACCTGTTGCCAATAGCCCTAAATTATTACAAAATGCTTACCTAGCTACATCTTGTTCTTACGCACAATGTTGTTTATTTACAATATTATTTTATTTATTTTTACTTTTAGAGTGGATATGAACTGTGATTGAATCATAAATTATCTCTTCAGTAGGCTGTAACTAAGTGCTGACTTTAGAAGAAAAGAGGAATGTCAACTGAGATTAACTCAGATGTACTTGACATGATTAATTAACTTTTTAAAAGGATTCTTGCATTTATTGAGTGTCATTCACTACTTTAATAAAGTGAAACAAAGCACTGTTTTAATTAGTACAGCCAATGGTGTGAATATATATATATATATAATATATTGGCACCAACAAGACTAGCAGAAAATATCAGAATTGATCAGCTGCAGGACTTTTCTCTCAGCCACTGTGTCAGGTCTTTAAAGTCAAATGATAACTGGTCCGTGCTGCTTTATGCATATCTCTCTAATGATTACTTAACTTTTTAAATCCCCAGAAAGCTTAATAAAAGTATTTCTTCAACACAGAATAATTCTGTTATGGCAATGTGATAAAACATGAGGCGATAAAGAGTCTGACAATATTTTCCCAACTAAATTCCTTCCATGTAAGAGAGGTATATCATTTCTGCCGGGAAGCACAAATAGTTTGTCATTTGTCATCTGCAGAGTTATTATATCGGTTCCTTTTTTCCACTTGCTTCATACATTTTGTTAAATGTGTTTTAAACAGATAGGCCATTAGTCTCCCACTAACCTCTGATTTATAAGGTTTATTTTTCTAAATAACTGGGTCAGGGGTTTGCTGGACACCAGTCTTTTTTAAAATAATAAATTCTTACTCGGTTATCTCATATGGTAGAAAACCTTGATTAAATGCACACCTGACTTGAATTTGGGTGTTTATTGTCCAGTTTGTTATTTTAACTATATGTTTTTATATTTACATGTCTGCACATTTTTGCAAGTAGGTTGAGTTATACCCCAATGGTACAGATGTAATGTTTTATTAGACGGTCGGCCCCATCCTCCTCGTTCCTTTAGGAGCAGTAATGTTCAGTATTGTTTACGAGGTCTTTTTCTTGGTCATCTAAATCTTAAAATTATGGGGGGGCGGTCATTCTGAGAAATCTTAGCGGTTGGGGGAGTTTAGAAAATGTATAAAAATTTTGACAAAACATTTATCTTAAATGATTTGATTCTTGAGCTAAAACTTAGAAACAGTGTGAGGTTCAAATGCGTTTGATCATTTTCAATTTACTCTTGAAGTGGAGCTTAGTTTTTGACTTTGATTTTGTTGTTTTATTTTTTTTTTTGAGCTTCACATCTCCACTTTTCTCATATTTTAACACAACGCATTTGGTAGCTTGTTGCCCAATATGCTGTCATGGTTGGGTACTTTCAAAGACAGACCATTTTAAAAGAGCACAAATACATATTAGAAGCAAAACATAAAAAAAAATAAAATTAAAGGGCAGTTTAAAATATTTGCACAATGCACTGCATTTCAGATAAAAATAAAAGCATATTATTTATTTATTTTCCAAAAAATTAAGTCTTTTGGATGTTTTGGGTATGTGCATTGGTGAGCTAGTTTAACAGATCTTAGCAGCATGTTGGCATATTGTTTACAGAGTAGTGTGTGTGTGTGTGTGTGTTATTTGAGGAAAACAAGGTCACATGAATGGGCCAGAGGCCAGCCAAGAACCATGTAGTTGCTCCCAGCTGACCACTCAACCAAAGCCAAATTAAAATTTGTCATTTGTCGCAAGATAAATAGACCACTATAGTCATGTCTGCCGAGCAACACCAGCTAATCCCACGATAGCACGCCGCTCTTGTTTTGAAACGTGAACCGCGAGGCTCGCCTTTCAAAGTGGGGATATTTAGGCCCCAATCTATTTTAATAAGGAGCTCTGGAATCCTCCACAGTCCCAGGCTCCACCGTGCTGTCCTTAATGATTCCACCTCTTGCAGTACAACAGTCATCATGTGGCATTGGAGACAGCCCATCCAGTGGAGGGATGCAAACCCACTGACAGCTTGGACAGGTGGACGAAGATAGAGAGAGCCACGAGACATTTTGTACCTTATAGAATAAGTGGGTGAAATGCTGGAGTGAAGAGTGGTGAGATTTAAATGTGCATCTACAGGCTGAAAGGGCTGACCTATAATTTCATTATTTAAGCTGACAACTTTCCCAGGATGAACAGAAATTATACATACAGGAGACACAGGATCAAGAAAATAATCAGCAAATACAAAATATTTCAAGTTAAAAGTCTTTAAAACAAAATTAAACCCCATTACCTTGTGCACATTACATATATATTCCATTAAAACATGAAAGTCAACCCAAATTCAGTTTAAGTCATGCAAACAAAACTTAACTAGAGAAAACATTATGTCATGCAGAAAGAGGAGACTTGTAAAAAGAGCCTGTAAAACAGCTCAGTTTCAGGTCATCTGCTCTCAGTCCAGACTCATGTTTTTGAGACACAAACACAGATACACACATACAGGAGGCACCTAAATATCTATTCTAAGTCTGTTGCTGTAGCAACTGAGGGTTTTAGTGCCTAGCTCTGGTGATTGACACTTAATGATGCTGGATGTGGCTGAGGACACAACCATGTCTAAATCTAAAGATTTAGGATGTGGGTAAGAAAAGGAAAAAAAAAGAAATGTGAGGCTCCACAGGTTATATCACTATACGCACACATTCTGAGGCACATGGACTGGACTCTGGTCTATGGTCGGTCCATACAGAGACCCACCCCTCAATGTCACCGCCTCCACTGAACCCCTCCCCAACTCACTTCCCCCTATGTGTTATCTGACCTAAGCTCCCTCCCTGCCCCAGGCTGTCTTGCTTTCTATCGCGAGTCGTTTTTTAATGCATATGATCTTATGTTTCTGACGTAAACATAGGATCAGAGCAATTTTTTTTAACTCAACTTTCCTAATGTGTATTTCTAGCTGTAAAAGGTAGCGCGACCCTGTTGCGCATGACCTGTTCACCTGTTCCCCCATGTTTTGTCTCATGTTTGTTTTCTTGAATGGGTGTTCTTAACTCCATCTCATTCTACATTGCATCACTGATGTTGTGTTGAACGACAAATAAAGAATCTTATCTCATCTCTCATGAAAAATTTTGCTAACTGACAAGCAACGGTCACTCTAATCGTTAATGGCAATGTTTTGAAACCGAATATCACATGATCACATCTGGGAATCAGTTTCAGATTTTACCACGTTGGGTTGTGTTTGGGGTCATGGGTTTGTGAATAAATAGACCCAAAAACATTCAAGAAGCCGGCAGATGAATCGTTAAAACACAGCAAAGTAGAGACAAAGTGAGGCATGACCAGAATCTGTAGCGAGTCTCCGAAGACTGACAGAGAAACCAAGACTGGGACAGCTAGACCAGGTGTCCTAATTAGAGGCTGAAAACAGGTGGTGACATGAGATAAACTGAGGAAACAACCAGAAATACAGAACCGTTTTTTTCTTTAATTCCTGTTATTCTTGAGAGAAATGTTTTTTTCCTTCATTCTTTTATCCCATTATTGGTGCTTTACTTCTTTCAACCTGCTGATTCACTCTATCTGTTCTTTGACATTTGGTTCTGATCGTAACGTTTGATGGCTGCTGAGTCAGAATGATGTTGCACAAGCTCTGATTTTGTCTGCATCCGACCAGCAGAAAACACTGAGTGGATTTCCTTCAATAAGACATTTTGCAGCCTCAGCTTTGAGTGAAGGTGGAGCCAACACCTCCTGTTGGCTCTCTTTCATACAACGGTTCATGGTGAAATTTGCAGCTTCACCCAGTGGGATGGAGTTTATCCTCCAATCAGAGGGACAGTAGCAATGCCTCCGATATGCTTACTCATAGTTCTGTAAAGGAGTTAATGATGATAAAGCACACTATTTGTCCAGTTTAGGACAATAAATAAATCAAATCAAAAATGTTAAAGACACACAATTTCAGTGAAACAAAACTGATGATGGTCTTTGACAGAAAGTGTTCTCCCAGAGAATCGAGTTTTATGACTTTGACTTTATTGAATGTAATATATTAAAAAAAATAAACAAAATTATATACAAAAGAAAATTAAATTTCAAACGACAAGCAAACAAAAGAAGAACAATAGTGAATTATTTACGATCAAAGAAGTGGGTAGAAGTATAAACTTATTTTTTACACCCACCCCTCTTACATCTATAGAATTACAATTCAAAATAACTTGGTTATAACATTCTCTCTTTTTTAATATTTTCTATATCCATATCTCTAACTTGTACAAAGCATTCATTTTAGCATGCCATTAAGAGCAAGAATCCATAATTTTTAACACATTAACTTTTTTTACATCAATAAACCATAATAACTGACAACTTATTTAAACACAACAATTACATTGATAATAGCACCAAAAACCATAATTATTTCTTATGAACATCTTCTTAAAAGACATTTAAACTGTTTTATGTTTGGACATAGATTTCCATATTTAAACCATTCCACAGCTTCACCCCATGTTCGTTATAATTAGCTGTGTTCTGAATAGTCTTGTCCCTAAACGTATCATTTAGGGTTTCAAGTGTATTAAAATACTGTTTGTTCTTTGGTTTTTGCAGCAAACCTTTTACATAAAGAATGTTACTTATGGCATATGTTACAACTTTGGCTCTTCAAAGCTTTTCTACTGTTACAAATTTGAGTCACAAAGATGCAGTGTTTTGCTGATCAAAACAAGGTTTTTCTAAGATTTGCCCAAATGCATCTGGGTACTTCCTGTTTTGTGCTTGACTGGAAATCTACAAGGGATAACACCAGGAAAAGGTTTCTTGTGATAACAGAAGTGTTGTGTGGCCGACTGCGTTTCCTGGTGAACAGCATCAACCTCAGCTGTCATGTTCAGTATCCAGTGTGAACTCATGGAAACTTTGTGAGATCCAGAGCCCACTGCCGTTTTTTTTATTTTGATTCATTTAATTTTATGTAATTTTTATTTCAATTTTTTGAGGAATTATCTTCTTATGCAGAACACATTTTGCTTTGTCCCAAGTAAACTGCACCTGTGATACTTTTGCACGTCTTTTGTTCTATTATTATTATTATTATTATTATTATGTATGGTGACATTGGATAAAAAAAATAAATTCTTAGAGCTCCGAGTTTTTTTTAGGTTATCTTGTGGTCATGAGATAAAAAGATGTGGCCACGAGAAAATTATTGCAGTCATTTCCATGCAGACTGTTGATTGCTAACATTGGCATGTCTGAATTAATTTAATAAAATTTTAATATAGGAATGAATGACATATTTCAGTTACTTGCAGTTTGGCCTGAAGTAATTATTCGCATTATTAGACACGACTAACTTTGTCTAACGACCTGGTCTCCCACTCTGTGCCATTGTTGCTGATTGAGTCTGAGTTTTGTTACACACAGTAAAAAAATATTTCTTGACACATAGCTGAGGTGTTATTATGAAAGAAGAACTGTTAAGATTAAACATACCTAATAATAATAAATGTGGGGTGCCATTGAACAGTTAAACACAAAAACATTGTATTCATATCTGACTCAACAATGTGCATCTCTCTCAAAGAGACACTGCTCAAAATTATCTTGTGGCCACAAAATAATAATGCAAGACCATGCATATTTTTTTTAAGTGACCGGATGGGCTCCGTATAAAAACAATAGGCAAGTCAAAGTTTATTTATAAACCTCTGAAAAATGAAAACCACAGTTGAGTCCTGCATTTTCCCAGGATGCATAACAACAGAACTGTTTTAAGCTTGAAGCCAAAAATGGTTGGAATCTTCCTTTAGCACTAAAGTCAATAGGCATTTTCATTTCTATATGCTTTTGATGTCCTGCATTTTGTTTTATCCTAACAGTGACTAATTATTGACTGACAGCATACTTTGTTGTATTTTTTTCAACTCAAACCGACCCAAACACACCTCTGCTGTTTCTCTGCGTAAAAACAGCCCCCCCCCCCCATTGATCCGGCACTGAAAGTGTTACAGCTGGTGCAGTGTGTGTGTGTGTGTAAGCCGGTGCGCCCCTCCCTGCTCCGAGCGCCGCTGCTCGGCTCCTTGCAGACGGATGTTGCCGCATCCCGGCGCGCTGCGCTCCGCCAGCAGGCTGCGTCCCTCCGCTCCAAATGTGCCAAATCTCCTCCTCCTCGGTCCTCCTGTCTCCTGCCTCACAAGCAGACACACAAACACACCGGCACACACTCCTCGACGTCATTTCTCTACGGTTTCTAGACACACAACTCAGATCTGAAAGTGCTCCATCGTCTGTGACGGTATGTAAACTGCTTGTTTGTTCAGCTTTATTATTTAATTATTTTCGGTGGAGCGGCGGCTGCAGATTTCGCCTGTTTTCCTCTTTTTTATAATAAGACAAAAACGGGGGGAACGCTCCGGTTTTCTCCCTATTTCTCCGCAAAGACGTGACGTCTTTCCTCACTGCGCATCATTCAGGCTTCTTTTAGTTGTTGTTGCGCAACATCCTCCAGCATCCAGGAATCATATTTACTTTTCTGCGCAGTGTTTTTTTTCTTCTTCTTCTAAAAGAAGCGCGGCGTCTGCAGGGAACTGGGGCATGAGATGAGACGGCACAAACTCGTTAAACAATCAGCGACTCTTTAAATCCGCCTGCAAGAGAGGACAGGCGGTTCAGCCAGGAGGTGGTGGGTGGGGTGTGTGTGGATTTAGTCAGGTAGTTAGTCCTCATCCACTTACAGCAGGTGATAAACAGCGGAGTATTTAAGCTGTTATTTTACTCTGGGAGGATGCTGCATGCTGTGGGGCCTGACAGTGAGCAGATCAATAACAATGAGCCTTTTTTTTTTTTTACAGAGAGCCAAACAGCTCATAGCTGCTTTGCTGTAAAAAGGTTTATTTCAAAATAAAAAGCTGGATGTTGGATGTTTTTTTTTTGTTGTTGTTGTTGTTGACTGTGTTGTGCTTGAGTCTGTTCTGCTCCGTCACTCTGAGTTATTCTGGACCAATCAGACAAACGCCTCACCGATGAACCCAGTGACCCCCAAACAGCTGGAGGTATTTGTCTCCTTGTTTTTATGCTGGAAGTCTGATGATGGAGTCTGTATTCAGGTAATGAATGTATGTGTACATGTTTTTGCTACCTGGATGATTTCTGATTAATTTCCCAGTACACAGAGCATTTTGAGGACCCATTGTTCCTTATGGGGACAAAAGCACGGTCCCAGTCGGGGGATATATCGTTTGTGGATCAGGGGTTTGGTTCAGGACTAAGGTGTGAATTGAGTTTAGAGTTTGATATGTACTGGGGTAGTTAGGTTTACGGTAAAGTGTCAGGGTTAAGCTATAGAAATGACCGGTAAATGAATAGAAGTCAATGCAAAGTCCTCCTAAGGATAGAAGAACAAACTTGTGTGTGTACCTGGTTTTCGACACCTTTAGGGGACATTTTCTGGTATAAACACCTACCTTGTCAGAACTAGTCCTTTTGGGGAACAAAGCTTGGTCCTAATGTAGTGGCACGCCATTTGGGGGTTAGGGTTAGTAATAAGGTCTGACATGTTAGGTATGTACTGGGGGTGGGGTCAAATGAATGGAAGTCAATACACGGTCCTAATAAGGATAGAAACAAACGTGTGTATGTATTTAGGACCCTTTCTAGTAACACGCCAACCTTTTCAGGATCATTAGTCCTTATGAATGGAAGTCAGTGAACAGTCCTAATAAGGATAGAATGACAAACTTGAGTTGTGTAAAATATCTGCAACCTCTCTAAAGCAGATCTCTGTTTTTCTGATGATTCATTCATGCTGAGGAGGTTGTCCTTGCTGTTTCCCTCCTTGTCTGTGGTGTGTGTGTCTGTGGTGTGTGTTTACGCGATTAATGCCGAGCAACATCCTTTTTTTCTAGTCCTTTCTGATCCTGTGTGACTGAGTTATATTCATGTAACAGGCTGCTCCTGTTTCCTTTCACAGGGTCTCTGGGTTTGCAATGTTTCCAGTGACTCAGCAAAGATGCTTTAGCTGAGGCTCTGTCACTGTGTGTGTGTGTGTGTTTGCTTTTATCTAAATGAGTGTGTTTCTGTGGAGGATTATGTTTACCCTCTGATGTAAACTACAACTGTGTGGTTCAGTTTACAGCATCGAAGTCGTAGCTCTAAATTGGGGGTCAAACTGAGCTTTGAACTCTTCTAATCATCTGTCATGTCATGTTTCCTCTGATGGGAAGATTCATTGGTTGAGGATGATCCATAACAGCCTTGATTTTTATCACCCACAACCAAAAGGCAAAAAGCAGGCGACTATGTTTTTGACTTTGTGTGTTTGTTTGTTTGTCTTTTAGCAAAATATCTCATGAACCACTGGATTAGTTATAATGAAACTCTCATAAAGTAACCGCTGAGCATACATCTACAACAGGTTAACTTTCGAAGTCAACGTGATTTAGATGGTCGCCACAGCTTATCATTTTCAGCCAGGTTATGGCCACAACTTTTAAACGGTTCCAAGTTTTAAAGATACTGAGCTAGTAGATAAGTCATCCTCAACAGATAATCTGAGCACTAACAGACTGCACAAGATCTCATGATACCACTTCAGATCACAAGTAAGATTACTTTAAAGATTTGAGCAAAACATCTTTAACTTCATCATCTTTCAACATAAAATAAACGTTTGGCGTGGAAGGGGCTGAGCACAGCTAATCCACTCAAGCAGGGGCGTCACTAGGTTTTAAGGGTAAGGGGGGCTTAGCCCCCAGGAGATGCACAGGATGGGAGCAAACGCAGTGG
>JARVJO010000039.1:8805219-8822143 GCA_031762555.1 Cynodonichthys magdalenae
GTTTTCTTGAATGGGTGTTCTTAACTCCATCTCATTCTACATTGCATCCCTGATGTTGTGTTGAACGACAAATAAAGAATCTCATCTCATCTCATGAAGGTTTCCAAAGTAAACTTGCCTAAATCTACACTTACAGCTCATTAAAACAACAGTATTTCTCATGAAAAGGGATTCAGTTAAAATTGAGCGTCTAATTTACAATTACAGATCATTTAGTGCATTGGCTAGAAATGATGTTAAGGTTTGAGTTGTTTTTGGTTTGTCCCAGTCTAATAGATCATCTTATTTTGTTTCTTTTTCTCTAATTCTCCAAACTGAGATAGTTCTTGTTAGGATCTGTGTCTTTTGCTTGTGTTTTGGTAGTCCTCTGTGTTTGCTGTTAGGTTTATCACCTTTCATTGTGTCTTGTGATTTCTGAGTTCAGTTCTGTTACACGTTTTTTTTTATTTGTTTTGTCCTTTTAGTTTTTTCCAGTCAGCCTGCCTTACCTCTATATATGTGCTCCTTCTTTCACCTGTCACAGCTGCAGCCACTTCTCCTCATTAACCCTGGCTTATTAGGTTGGTCTGACTACGCTTGATTTTCAGTTGAGCATTATTTTGTCTGTATTTTCATGTGCCTTTTTGTGCCTACTTAAACAAGTTTTTGGTAAGTTTTGCAGCTATGACAGCTTTTTTGTTTTGTTCAAAAAGATTTAAGTTACCTCTTTGAGCTCCTTATGTCAGTCTGCATTTCTGAGTCCAAACCTCCTGCTAATTGTGACAGTTCTGTTATTTTCTATGGGTAACATGTTCAAAACCACTCCCAAGCAAGCTACTTTAAAAAAAGTGAAACTGTCTTTTTAAATTGTTTTAATTTTGATCATGCAAATGCTAACAAATGTTCTCTCAATCAGGAAGCAGCATTGTATTGTCACATTTTGTACAGCCTTTCAAGTAAGTGACTAAAACCACACAAAACTACTAGATACGAGCATATCCACTTATTGCATGCTAAGCTGAAGTGTTCGTTACTTTGAAAACAAGTGTTGCAATACCAGTTAGTTTGATGACACACATCAGTATCACCAGTGAATGTCTATTAATAACGTTATTCAGTGTATCCTATCGCACAGCCTCTGAGCTTACATAATGCTAATATTACCTACCAATCAAACCGGTTCCAATTTGATTTCGAATTATTTTTATCCTTAGATAGGTAAGATTAAATTTAAAAGCTGGAACATCACTTCCATTGGTTCAGGTCTGACACTGACACTTGTTCAAAATGACAAATCAGAGCATTTTGAGAGTTTTGATGAAAACGTGGCTGTGTTACCATGTCCTGCTGACGTCAATGAAGCCATGGCTACAGTTCAGCTGTCTGTTCTTGTTGTGCCCCCCATCGTCCCCCCCCACCGCCCCACTCTTATGAATAGCCTGTCCAGTAGAGGACATGCCGTGCCAAGCTCTGCCATGCTGTGTCAGTTTGATCAAACTGTTTTGAGCCAAGGAAGCAATAGAGAAAGAATTAAGAGAATGAAAAAGGCAAATGCAAAAAAAAAAGCACCTTTTGTACAGATTTTCTGCAGCTAGATCCATTTTCACAGTTAGTTTATACAGTGGGGGGGGGGGGGGGTTAGTTCACAGGGCGCCAACAGGGATAGGAGTGATCGCTAACGAGACACCTCGTTAAAATTCCACAGCTCACGGAGGTGCCAAACTGTAAGAAAGGGTTGTCACACATTGCACATGCCAAAACTGGAAATGGGGATTGAAAGAAAAGCTGAACAATCAAGACACAAAACAGGCAAAGGGAAGATAATATTTAAATTAAACTAGAAGGAACACAAAAATTGATATGAAAAAGAAAGTGCCACAGTAAGGGGAAAAGTGCATTCTTTGACTTATAGAAATATTCAGTTTGTTAATTTATGAATAAAATCATTTTAATAATCTAACGTTATTAATAGGCAGAAATGATAACAGGTGAGAGAAAAGAAAAATGGGTAGGGAGACAGAGAGGGGACCCAGAAACTCCCCCTGCCCTCTCTTTATTTTTACCCTAAAGACAGCGGGCTAAGATTTCTGGCACCAAAACACACGTCACGCTTACTATTTTGGTCTTAGGTGCCACATAGCACCAGGAGGTTGGATGACCAGGCTGAGGCATCGTGGGGCCAAGGGACTTCCGCACTTTTGTTCACCGGGCTTTACGTGACTTTTCACACTATAACTACTTCTGCCTGGTTATGAAAATGAAGCTTGGGTATTTATTTTTAGTACTCGTATAAAATGTTCTTTTGGTGTGTGTGTTGGTGAGTGTGTAGAACTGCGATCCCCCACCCTGAACAGAGCCTATAGGTGTCGAGGAGGTCAGGATGTTGATGTAGACTTATGAGGCGTGAAACACAGAACATGAAATGCAATCTCTGTCCTTGCAACACACTGGATATCATGTTGATGGTTACCATAACTACTCTTGGATGAAGACTCTTCCAAGTGGGATACCTTATCATAGGTGATTAACAAAACACCTATAAAGTTGTCGTAATGCAGATTTTTACGATGTGGCTACAATCATCTTATACTGGGTTGAGGTTGATGCTGGATCATCATAAGACCTTCTACTGCCGAGGCATGCAGGGATGTGCTGGTATTAGATATCGACCGGCTGCACATGCAATAAATCAACAATGTAAAATAAATGAAACAAGAGAATGGCAATGCTGCAAAGCACAAAGTCAAGTCTTTATGTGGAGCACAGTCATTTATTACCAAGAAAATACATCAAAGGCATAATAAAATCTTTTGTCACAATTATTTTTTAAACAGCCTTAACACATTATAATACAGTCAAACACACTTATTGACAGGTTGCCATGGCAAGTGCAGTACCAACTTGATCTCCCGTTGGTTCGACGTGGCAGCCGTGAGGACTGAACACACAAACCCTCAATGTAGAGTTGCATGCTAAGTGACATCCCACAGAAAAAAAACACACGTTTATTACAAAATATAGAGAATTAATTGGATTGGGGGGGGGGGGGGGACAGAGCAAAATGTTGATGTGTTTGCAAAGATTTGACACAGAGGAGATTTCAAGCTACAGCAACACCGGAGAATGTTGTGGATAAACACGTCATCGTGAGGAAATCTATCCGTGCAGCGCTCTTAAAGCAGCCCATCGAACAGAAACATTACTATTTACAGTTTCAAAAGAAAGACAAAAAGTTATCACATAATGACAGTCTCTGTCTGAAGAGAATAGGAAACGGGAGGCCGGTGCTTCAGAGCAGCACTCGGGGAGCGAGTCATGGGGCTCGGTGGATGATAGATTGGGCCAGACGGTGCAGTGATTCTGGCAGTAGGAGTACGGCTTGCCCATCTGGAAGGTGGCCGCTGGTTGGCAGGGCGTGCAGGACGAGAGAAACTCTTCTTGGCTGAGGACATCTCGGCTGGGTTTGTCTAGATAATAAGAATATACAAAACTTCAGTGCTGATCAGAGATTGAGGCAGTCGAAGCTACATAAAGAAGCAGAACACAGCCTACCTGATGTGCCTCTTGTTTATAAGCTGTAAATCCTGTTCGGGGACTGGAGCTGTACTCGTGTTGGATCTCCAACATGTCCAACAGCTCGATAAGTCCTTCATCCCTCAATCTGCTGCAACTTGCCAACTCCTGTCCTCTTTGAGTCCTCTGAGCTCCAGGAGAAACATCGGAGGCCCTGCAGTCCACTTTGGGCTCCACCTGCTGGAGTGAGGACTTTCTTGTTTTCTCCCCACTGTTAGCCCTGGGTCTGATCTTTGGACTCCCTGGCACCTGCGGTCTCCTCTGGACCTGCTGAGGAGCAGACTGCGACCCTTTGGAACCGCTATAGCTTCCTCTCTGCTCCTTGTAGCCGTGCCTACAGTCTAATCCTGAGCCCCATTCTTGGCTAGGATCAATCTCTGCTGTCAGCACATCAGAATCTGCTTGGCATTTCTGGTTAGGCACACGCATGAGCGCCTTGCTGGCTCCTCCAATGACTCCCAAAGCCCGGCGCTGACAGCCGGGAGTGGAACACTTTGCTTCTGGTCCCTGATGGGTCACCACCCCTGATTCAGTGAGCAATTTCCCCTCATTCTCCTGAAGCATGGCTCCGAATTTCTTTAGAACAGAAGGACTGTGACATTTCCTGTCTCCCAGGACTCCTTGACCAAAGGACTTTCTGTCCAAAGCGGGAGACTCAGCTGTCGTAGCTGGGAACTGTAAGCGTGCTTGTACAGCAGAGATATCCCTCTGTCCAACAGGGGGCTTGGCAACTGGGTTGTCCTTGATGGGGGAACTCTCTCTGCAGCTCTTCATGTGAGATGCTCTGTTCTTCCTGTTCTCACTTTCTTCAAAACTGCCTGCATATGGCTCTTGTTGAAGCCTGGATTAACACAGAGAATGGATCAAAACATGTCACCCCAACATTTATCTCTTGGTTTTTAATTCAATGTCACAAATGGTAGTGATCAAAATATTCAAGTGTGTCGATCAGTTGTCACTCAGTAAATTACCATCGTTATGCTCGTTAACGTAAAAGAAATCTGCAACAATTATAGTGTACTGGCATTTTGAAGTGGTGCTCCATTTCATAGTGTAATATTATAACTACTACCACTTGTAGCTTTGATACCAGGACTAAGGATTTTGTACTAAATGTGCACGAATTGTTGAGAAACTTCTTACCGATTATTTCCAGATCTACTTCCACTTTTATCCTGGTATGCAGAAATATCTTGGTTCACCTTCACTACGTCACTGAAGTGCTGAAAGAGATTAAAAAATACTTTTTACAATTTGTTCTGCTGAAATGAAATCTGATCTACTCATAACAGCAAAGAGCCTTCCTCCCTGAGAATGTGTTACCGTTCTTCTCAACTGCTCTGTTGGGTGTCAAGAAAGTATAGAGTTGGTTAGAGAGTGAAACCAACTCCTATCTAGTAACTTCTCTGTGTAAGCAGACTTCAGGGAACTGTAATCAATATGTTCCTGCCATAACCACAGCTTCCACTCATGCCGCGTCAGCCTATCTTGTTTCTTCTTATGTGCAAATACCAACAGAATGAAGCACAAGGAAGGAGGAAAAAAACAAAAAACAAACTACTCACCACGTGACGAGCTCCGTTGTTCTTCCGGCTAATTTTTTTGCCCTTCACTAAATAATCCTGCAGTAAGTCTCCAATCTCTGAGACTCCGCTGGAGTGGCAGTAGCCATAGCCATGTTGATGACTCGCAGGGTGGCTGCACCCGTTGGGGCCATAGGGATGTACAATTATATCTCCGGAGTGATTGGTACTGTGGTGGCCGAGCCCAAAGAGACCGTCGCCATGGTGCCTTAGTCCAGGCTCCAATGGAGCACAATGTTTCTGGTCATCCCCAGGAAGATCATTTGCTCCTCTGCGTGCCTGAACTTCAGTGTACAGCTTGAAAATAAAAAGAAGTAAAACCAAAAAGTCAGATCTCTATAGCCAATAAGTTGCCATTGCTATTTGTTTACTATTAGAATGATCAACACGTGTTATTCCACTTTGTACAGGCACCCGTTTCCCATCACAACCTCCGATACCTCCAGTAGTATCCACTTTCAGGTCATGTGTGTGTGTGTGTGTGTGTGTGTGTGTGTGTGTGTGAGCCACAGAGAAACTGTGTGTGTCCAGCGTGTCTGTCAGCACATCACGGTTTAATTAGCTTGTTAACATTTGTCTGTGCCGTTGCTCCAACAAGGCCAAGAGGTTGAGTCAGCCAGTGCCCTGCCAACAGTTTATTATAGGGCACACACACACACACACACATACACACATACCCACATTTTACACCAATTACCACTCACTAGGGAGCACAAAAGCTCTTAACTTGAGATAAGCACGTGTGTGAGATGCACAATTCAGGATTACTGTTGAACCTAGTGTTGTAGTCAAGCCCACCTAACCCGAGACCAAGTCAAGGCTGAGATAAGACAATGACTTTTAGGGGCTGAACCAAGTTGAGACCAAGACTGAAGGAGAGTAAGACCGAGTCATGCTGCCGAGTCACATTAAATTCTGAATGGCTAATTTTTTGATTGGGCTGATCTAAAACAAAAAGCTATTTCGTTCTACATTCCACATGTCAATATGTGCAAGATTTATCCTTCCATGTCTATAAGGCATGACTTGTTCCAGCATTTCTCTACTAAATCCTACCTCTTCAATTTTCCTCTGGATATCCTGCAGCTGATCCTCCCACTCCTGCATCTCCGAGTCAAAGTTGTCCATCATTTCTGGCCTCTCCTGCCCCCATCCCCGGTTGCTGCGCTCCAGCCTGAGCTCCAGATCAATCGCTGCCATGACGCAAGCCGTTTGATCCCCGGAGGCCCTTTCAGATAAAAGTTTCCCCGCCTCTTTCTCCTGTTTCACTCTCCTACTAGAGGTCGTTGTCAGGTTGCCAGCGAGGGACAGAAGGATCGATGGCCTGGAAACACAAAAAAAGACTGGCTTGTTAATGGTGTATATATTACATAAGTACAAAAAAAATAATCACTTTTACTTTTATTTACCAAGAGGTTTTAAGTTTACAACACGTCCAGATCTGTGATTTGTGACTTAAATATTTTACCTTGAAACTGAGAGGCAATTTTTAGTTTCTCTCCTCTGTCAACTCTTTGAAACCATTCTAAGTTATGCTTTCTGCTCTTACATAAGTCAGATATTGACAGCCCTCTGTGTTGCCTTCTTTAAAATTCATAAACAACCCCCAGTATCCATGCAGTATTGCACAAATTGAGACTCTCAGCCTTATTGTCTTATAGCTGGCTTGAAAAACTTTAACCTGAAACAACAACAAAACAGAACAATCACGCAAACGTACCTCTACTCACAGACTATTGAACAATGAATTATCAAAATAATATTAATGCATTCTGTTTTATGGTTAATTTCCAGTCCCGGCTCTTCATCTGTCCTACTCAGGACCAAATGTCCTCTTTAAATTCCTGCTGCGTCACATCTCTGATGCCCACCAGATCCTTTACACAGCTGATGAAGTCACTAAAACAAAACAGCGACATTGCTAATTATGAAGTAAATAAAAACAGCAAGGCTTTTTGTTGTTGTTGTTATTAGAGGAAAGTGCCTGAATGTACCATCAGCCACCTCCCCCCTCCTGTGATGCAAGAGTGAAGATATTAATAATCTTGTAACTATGCCTGCTTGGTAAAAGTGACTGGACTGGAGCGGAGGGATACGTGTCAGGAACACAAAATACTTGCATGCAATGTATGAAAAGTTAGTTAACGTTACAGCAGAGACTGATAACTTCCGGTTATATACAACAGAGATTATAGATCATCTCCAAATGGCAGGAAAATAACTGTTAGTTACCACAGCAGTTCTTACCTGAACCCCTGCTCTCCAGTAATTATCCTGTACCCACTCTGATCACCACAGTTTGTTCTGTTCTCTCTCTGACACTTCCACTTGTCAAAATCCTCTCTCCGATGTGCTTCCCTTCGCTTTTCCTCCCCTCTGCTCTGTTATGTAAATGAGCGTGGACTCGATTTAAAAAGGGTCCCCCCCCTCCCTGCTTCTGTCCTGTGGAGTTAAGAGCAGTGGAGCTGTGATCGGTAAAGGGTAAACATCTTCTGTTCCAGCCGGGCTCCCCTGGCTTTATACCCCACACCCCCCACACCCCGCTCCTGAAAGCACGCACCCCTACTGAGTCGGGATCAAATATCATAATGTCAAATTTATTCCAGCATTTGAAGTCTCGATGGGACGACTGTCGTCACCAGCATCCCAGCTATAATTACCTGGGGAGGGGCGTGCACGGAGAGAGGGAAAGTGTTTACATAGCTGTTTCAGCTGCTCCGCTCCTCCCCAGCCAATCGGCTTCTCTGTTGCTACTCTGCTTTTAGGATGCTTGGGCAGACTTTGCCTCGTGACCATTGCCGCGCTGCAAATCATTTTTTCCAAAGGGTGCCAAATGGGCGTAGGTGACACAGTGAGTAATAATGTGTCACGGTCAATAATATCTTTATTGAAGACAGTCACGAAGAGGAGACTGTCAGGTGGACGCCTGGAGTGCTTGGTATATTTTTAAGACATACCCTAAATTCCTTGAAGCTTCAATAGGCTTGACTGTTTTGTTGCATTTATAGTAAAATAAAAAGCAACTTAAAATCAACCCCAGATCAGACTTTATAAACTGTGCAAAGAAGCGAATCGTCCACTTGAACCAGGGGGGTCTGCACTGCCTCCTGAGGGTCGTTTATCTGTCTCACAATCAAACACATCAATCAGCTCACATTAGACACCCCAGTGGGAAAATTTAGGGGCCACCCCAACAACAGGAGCCGACATCTGGTATAAGATGATTGGAATTCCTTCCAGTCCATAATGATGATCCCAGCCCCTTGGATCACCATTCCTCCACCTGTTGTGCTCCTTACTTAATAACAAACCCCCCGTGAGTTTAGTGGAAGGACACAAACAAACGTTGTCCTTATTTTACCTTCAGTAAAAAGCAGCAGCAGGTCAGTACGGTGAGGGGTTACTCTGGAAAACAAAGAGAAAGATAAGTTTAAAACGTGCCACAAGTGAAAATACTTATAGAAACAAGGTTATTAAATGACGATTGTGGCTTTGTGCCAGACTTGCCTTTTAAGTAGATCTTTTGAAGTGGGTTTCTGTGAAAATGTATGAATAATTAGTGTCTTACCTGTAGTAGATAGTTCTTTAAATTACATCAGTTTGGAGAAATCAATTATGTTCACAATGTAGGCAAAAATGGCCCATATCGGTCGCAATTCAACCAATTTTTATGTCACTGAAGCAGAGGCGTACGGGCCAATCTAAATACTGAAACAATCAATAACATTCTCTTGCAGTTGAAAACATTTATATTTTCTACCATCCGTATGTCACTCATATTCCTGACACCTGACTCCAGAACAAAAGATAAAGTCTTACATAAGGTTGGAAGTCAAATAGGATTCTTCAATTTGAGTGCATTATGAAGACCACTGCCTCCAGTCTTTGTAATTGGCTGTTGGCTCAAGCTATACTATAGGCTTTTAGACGTACGACTCTTTTCCATCCTGTTGTTAGAACTCTCAGCAAGGAGAAGTGAAAAACTGAGCGTTGCACAAAAACAAATTTTTATAATTTAATTGTGGGTTTAATAAGACAGAAATCCTAAAATCATGCAGCATTGTTGGATTAAATGTAATGAAACCAAGGTGAAGACTGGGATTTGTTCCATAATATTGATATTACATTGCATTTCCTTTTCTAAATTCATTCTTTATATATTTTTTTATTTCAGTTTAGTTCATTTTAAAGCACAGTAGAATTCTGTAACTCACCTTCTCCAGCGGTGTTTTAATGACACAGACTCCAGGTGTTTAAAGCCAATTTGTTAGCAGCATTGGCAGGTGCCGAGCTTTGTCTGTGCTTTTATTTACCATGACAACAAATAATGTGGGGTTGGACCAAAAAAGCAGCGCAAAATATAAAAAAACAAACAAACAAACAAAAAAAGAAAGAAACAAGTAATGGTGTAAACTAAAGGAGGCTGACATCACAGAACAAAGAAGAGGGTAAACAGGAAAACTAGTTTAAAGATGGTGGCGTAGGAGAGAGACGAAAATAAGACGAGGATGAGGATGAGCAAAATGATTGGCTGGAACATCTGAGGAGCAATAAAATGTAACAGGAGAAACAAGCGAGAGAAAGAAGAAGAAAACCAGTGTTAACTCTGCGATTATTTACGCGTCACCATAGAACTTAATATTTCAGGTCTTGTTCTCACCGAAAGCGGCTCCTCTGCCTCCCTGTCCTCAAGCCTCGGCACCTCCAGCCTGTCGATGAACGCTTGCAGTTCTTTTCGGAAGGCCTTCATCTGCGCGTTGATGCGGTACAACAGTTCGTGCTCCCTGATCCTGCTCCCATCATCCTCCCCGCCTTCCTCTCCTCCCCTCCCGAACATCAAGTCCCCATTCGAAACGTAGACCCTCGCCTCCGAGATGATGGTGGCCGTGTCGGCAATGAGCCTGTCGATGGTGCGAACGAGCCTCTCCGCTTCCACGCGGATGTCTATCATCTGCTGCCGCTCGCGCAGGGTGCACCGGCCGCCGGGCAGGAAGCGGGCCAAGGCAGAGGGAGAGGAGCCCTCCGGTCCCGTGGGGGTGTAGAGGCCCCGCGTGGGCGTCATGCACCGGCTGCTGCCGTTATTGTTCCTGACCTCGTCCGAGTCGCTTTCCCCGCCGACGGGGCCCTCGCGCTTACGATGCGGCGGGAGCAGGCGGGAGGAGGTGGAGTCCTCGTCGCTCTCGCGGCGGCCGCTCGTGGCACCGCCGGCGTCACTCTCTGCGTCGCTGTCCCGTGGGCTGGGCCGCAGGGAGAGATGGGACGCCAGGTCATAGCGTTGCATGTTGGAGAGGAGCACACGGTTCTCGTATTGTAGCTGCATGACCTGAACAAAAAGAACAGAGGTGGTAGAGAGGCAGAAACATAATTGGTGTTAAAGGAACACATCTTAATGTCATACATACAAGAATTCCTTAGTTATGTTGCTATAGACTGCTGTAGGATCACATTCAAACACGTCAACCCCTTTGAATGTTTACACGATATAGGTTTACCGAAGTGACACGGCACCGCCCACCCCTTCCTCCTACTCGCTGAAAAGACCAGTCCGAGAACACCAACTCACAGAAATGCATTGATTTTGAGGCACAATACCATTGCTGCGATGCTGCAGAGCAGGTTGGGAGGTGGTTGTTTAATTTTATTTTGTGGTTTTATGTCTTACAAGCTCTGAGACGAAGAGTAATTTGAAAAAAATCTGTGAGAATTCTCTTAACGTCTGTATACCTCCAAAATGAGGTCAAATCCATGTAATTTATGAACAATCCATACAAGTTGACATGTATGCACATTTGGTTGTCTATGTTTCTTTCTTGTCCTCTAATACCTAGCCAGTCAAGGCAGATGGCCGCCCGTCTTGAGTCTGGTTTTGCTGGAGGTTTCTTCCTGTTAAAAGGGAGTTTTTCCTTTCCACTGTCACCAATATGATGCTCAGGAGACTGTGACGAAGTGATGTTTCAAAGCTATATGCTGGCTTCCTTAGATTGATTGATACTAAAAACATGTACAATAGGTTGCCTTCAGGCCCAGACCTCCATTGAAAAAGAGATCTGAGATCTCAATGGGACTTGCCTGGTTAAATAACGGTAAATTTGTACAGTGCCCTGTGACGACATTTTGTGTAACTTGGTGCGGAATAAATAAATTAAATTGAATTGAATCATAAAGTAGGAACCAAAATTCATGCAATCTATTTCTCATATTAACGGTTCATCATCATTCCATGTCAATTACGACTATCCTCTGTCTTGGTTCTTGTGAGTCTTCAGGTGTGTGAAAAGCATATTTTGCTGCAGTGTGGACCTGGGTGAGTGGTGGTGGGTTGAAGTTGGGCCTTTTTGGCGTTGGCTTTATCCTTTTAGTTTCTTAGGTTGCTGTTATACAGTGAAGAGCCTGCGGATTTGTTTAGCTACATAATTAGCTACATTGAATTTCAATTAGCTCTAAATATTTCCAAAAGTTTTCAATATCAATGCCAGCTTATATACCAGATTTACAAAAATTTCAAAGTGTTGTTGGAATTTAAACGGCTATACTAAAAAAGATCTGTTTTTATTCAGTATTTCTGTTTATCCTTATATTTAAATGCTCGTGAAAGTGGTAAATAATTCAGCTCATTGCTGTGTTAGGAGTAACATGTACTCCACGCACCATCCTGACTAAAAACTGCCTCATAGCTTGATGTAAGCGCTACATCGTTTATATGAAATGTAGGCGTTTTAATTTTTTTAAATGAGACCTATTTAGATCATTTTCTTCTATTAGTAATCTAGCAAAAGAATATGAGACATGTATAAAAAGGAACACGATTATAATAATTACTCTGTTTTCCATACCTTGCCACTTAGATCATTAATCTGCAGTCTGGCAGCTTTGAGCTCCTCCTGCAGAGTTTCTGCTTTGGCTCCATCGCTCGCCGCCCCCCCTGTCAGTCCTCCGCCGTGCCTGGCCCCTCCCTCATGAGTCCCGGCCTTGAAGCGCAGCTTGTTCAGCTCCGCCGTCACCTTCTTGTTCTGCTCCTCGGCGTCAGCCAGGTTTCTCCTCAGCAGCTCGGCCTCGTCCTCCACCAGCTGCAGCTGCTGCCGGAGCTCCGTCAGGTCGTCTCCCAGGCCACGCCCTGCGCCAGGCCCACCTCCAGTGCCACCCCCGTTTCCAGCTCCCTCTCCTTCACCTCGCAGGTCATCGAGCTCGGCTCTCAGCCCACGATTCTCCACCTGTTTTTGAAAGCACAGAGAATTGAAAAAAACCCTCCACCTCAAAAATAAACTTTCATCGCAGCGTCTGCTCTCACCTCCAACTCAACTATCTTCCTGCCCAAGATGTTGGCCTCCTCCTCCACCAGACGAAGCCGTAGTTTAAGTTCTGACTCGCGGGTGGTGGGCGGCCCCCCAGCTTCTCCTTTAGGATGGGTGCTGTCCAGTTCTCCGTAGAAGGACCGGTACTTCTGCAGCTCCTGTTCCAGGCGGTCTTTTTCTTTGTCGATCTTGGCTGCCTTATTTCTCATGAGCACAGCTTCCTCTTTGACGAAAGCTAGCTGGCATTTCAAGTCTTCGTTCTCCTCCTGAAACATAAAAACAAACAGATGCTGCAGAGTTGACGCGCAAAAAAGTTAATCCAGTTTTTTTTTTAAGCTGGTCTCTGCGATAAGCTATGAAGATGCAAAGACTTAAGATTAAAGTAAAGCTTTTGTGATACCGCTTCTCTTAGCTCAGAATCTACTAGGAGGATTTTTGTTTTTTTTAGCAAACCTTAACCCTAAAATGCTCAGATTTCGTTTGAAATTTTCAGCCTGAAGGGAAAAGCCACGCAAAGAAATTTTGCAAAACATTTTAATGCTAATCAATCTAATACTGATAAGCTGTGAGGACCTTCTTCAATCAGGTTGACTCCAAAAGGCCCCCTCACCCATTACTTCCTGGGGTATTCACTTAACGTGATTTACTCTTTTCTCTCTGAAATAAAAAGGTGTCCTGCGACTTTTGACTCACTCTGTAGCTATGCACCCGTGGTTACTTTCTATACGTTTCATTAAAGTTTGTTCATTGGTTCGTGAGATATTTTGTTAACAGACAAACAGTGGCTCATCTTTCTGCCACCTCCTCACCTCAATAGGAGTATGTGCCGCTTTCTTGTCAGTCTTGTGGATGTCTTTGCTTCCTCTTCTTTTTTGAGACTAACAGAGAATGGAGAAGTAAAAACATTGCTTATCTTTTTGTTTGTCTCAGTTTTGAACATGAGTACGGATGGATCACAGTATAAAAGTAAAAGTATTCTTTTGATAAAACATACGTACAGATTACTACCCACAGCTATCATAGGTCAGGTTATGGATAACAGGAGACTTTCATGTAAAATAAACAAAAAACTGTTTTCATTTGCTTTTGTTATTGTGCTTGTTGTTACCTCTTTGGTTTTGTCCAGTTCGTTCTGCAGAGCCTGTTTGGTCACTTCCGCCTCTATGAGATTCTGTCGCAGCTTTTCATTCTCTTCTTCTGTCTTGGTACGCTTCTCCTCCACCTTCTCCAGCTCGTGGTGCAGCCGTACAGACACATCCTTAGCCACCTGCCATATTTACACACACACACACAAAGAATGGGCTTGATTTACTGATGAGGCTTTTCTACCTCAGTGTTTCATACATAAATCTCTGTAAATTAAAAAAAAAATCACTTTATTTAAAATGTAAAGGCCTCTAAGATAACATTGTAATAAATTATGGAGTTATAGTTATTTAGATGATTATTAAAGTATGTGTAATTTCAGTAGGACTTGAAAATGTCTCGATTTCCATCTGCTTTCTAACCTTCAGGTCCTGTTCAAGGCTCCTGAGCAGCTCCTCGTCAATCTCTCCTGTCTGGGCGTAGCGCAGCCTCTTCCTCTCAGCCTTGCGCAGCCGGTACTGCAGGATCCGGCAGTTCTTGTTGGCTCTCTCCAGCTCGCGCCTCATCTCCTGTAGCTGGCAGGTGTCTTCCTCGTAGAAAGTGTCTCGCATCTCCTCCATCTCGGTCCTCATCTCTTCGATTTCACACTAGGACCAACAGCACAAGCGTGTGTCTGTGTTAAAAAAATGTCTGACAGCTCATGTTTTAGCACTTTATCATCTTCCAACACAACTTAATGAAAGGAACCATATCAACCACCGTCACAGACTTTGTTATGATGAATAGAGAGAAAGTAATGGTTGTTTTTATGAACCTCTCATTTATGATCACATTAAAGTTTATATCTGTATCACAAAATTAGTAAAACTGACTGAGTTTCAGCCAGTTTTGTGTTAATTATTGACTGCAGATCATCTTCAACTGAGCTGACACCAAATGGTAATCAGCTGTAGATGAACATGTAATGATTACTTCCTGAAAGTTTCATTAAAAATCATCCAGTTCTTCATTAGATTGTAACAGACAAATGAACACACACACGCACACACACGTTCTACATTTAATGTAAATTCAGTTTATTGACTCGGGTCTCCCTCTGACACACAAAATCAGTGATCCAAGTGAATCAATTAAGCAACATCAATAATGAAATGAAAATTTTTTTTTTCTGTGAACCTGCAAAGTGAACACTGAGCTAAAGCTAAAAGAAGCAGAACACCTGCTAAAAGCTAAAATGCATAAATAATCTAAATTATAGGTGAAGTATAAATGAACAAATCTAGCTAAATCCTAAAATAAGCAAATCACTAGCTAAAAATACTAAAAACACTAGTTGAAGGCCAAATGTATCAAAACACTAGCTAAATGCTAAAAGGAGAAAAACACTACCAAAATGCCAAAAGTAGCAAAACACTAGCTGACAATTAGATGGAGCACAAATGCTAAGAAGAACAAAACATTGGACAAATAAATAAATACATAAATAAATAAATAAATAAATTAAAATAAAAGGAGAACACTACCAGCAAGCTAAAAGGAGCAAAATACTTTTTTTCGCCATGACAGAGAGAGAGCTTTCATGAACTGGATGCCCTTCCTGATGCAACCTGGGCTCAAACCTGTAGCCTCAGAATTATAAGATGACAACAGTAATAGAAAAAGGCTAGCCAAAAGCTAAAGTAGCAAAATGTTATTTAAAAGCAACAGCAGCTTTACTAAAAAAGGGACAAAAGCTAAAAGTATCAAGAAGCTATACCTTGAAGCTAAAAGTAGCAAAATTGTAGCTAAAAGAATAAAAAATGTAGCCTAACTAAAAACTAAAAGTAGCATAAGATGATATAATTAGAGGCACTATGATGAAGCAGATTTCAAAGAGGACAAAGTTTTTGAAATAACTGAAGAAATCTGTATGGGGAAAATATTGTTTTCTTATTTTAGCTATTTATAAATAAAGTTAAATACAATTAAAGACAAAATTAATTCAGGGTAATCTTAAATCTTAATCATCTTAAGCCAGTCTTTAAAGCTTTCTCTTCTTTAGCAACATGGAGGATGTTGAAGAGACTGATGGACTCCTGTCAATAATGACTCTGCAATTACAAGCACCAGCACAAGGAGCAACAAGTTTCACATTGAAAATAACATTCAAACATAATAAAACACATGAAAACCATTGCGTTTGTTATTTATGAAATTGTTTTTAAATAGATATATGAACCTTGAGCTCATCATTCTCCTCCAGCAGCCTCTCTATCTCCTCCTCCAGGGCCTGGTCCTGCTGAGTCAGGCCCGCCGCCTCTGCAGCCTCCACCGGCTCCGGCCGCGCGGCCTCCATCGGCTCTGTGCCTTCGCTTTGCATCCTCGCGCCGCTTCTCTTCAGCCTCTTCTGCAGCTGAAAATGAATCAGCTCAGTCCGTCAGCATCCTCCTCTCTTTGAGTCCAAGCCGAGGCCTGCCGCTCCACAGCCCAGGGGCGCGGCTCCTCTTCTTCCTCCTCTCCTCGGCTGGCCTCAGAAACGAGAGGGAGAAACTCTGCACGGGGTTACCTTTAAAGCATAAAGCCGGTGTTGGTGAATTTGCCGGATCTCCTCGCGCAGCATCCGCCCTGCTCGGTCGGGTCGGATCAGCTTCAGCACCATCCGGGTGAACAGCTGCTCCTCTGCGCCTCTCGGGCTCCCCCTCTCTTCAGTCAGCGGACCTCCTCTTTCTCCTGGTTCAGCTTCTCTCAGGAGCCTGCTGAAGGGTCCGGCAGCCTGGTCTGTCGTCCCTCTCCTGGTTGCTGTCCGCTGGTCTGCCTCCTCCGCTTCCCTGAACTCTGACCTGCTGATGATAATGGAGGGTCTGCAGCGCCGCTGGCGGCTGAGTTCATTTTCCTCTTTTGCTAAAATAAACTCCTAACGTGCGTGAGTTTGGAGTTGTTATAGCACTTATTCACATTTAATCAGATAACTACAAAAAGCTATAAAACAAATTTTCCCTAATATCCGTATATGCTTAAAAAATAAATACATTTTAAGTTATAATATTTGACACTACTTTAAAATAGCCACCAGATGTCGCTGTTTCTCTTTGCAGCAGAGCCTCGATGCTAGTTTTCAAAAAGGAAGTTTGCCAAAAAAGAAAAAAGACTGGCGAGCCAGTTGGACAAAAAGATGTTCAATATATGTTTATATCGTTTAAGTTTGTGAGTTTATTATTTATGTTTATTTTAAGTTGTTTGTTTTTCCCTTTCAGAGGTTTAAAAAGAAGCCCTGACCCACCGGGGCACGCGGGGATGGACTGGACCAGAGCCCTATAGAGAGAGAGTTGCGACACTCTTTGAACTAGCCGACACACGGTCACGTGGTTCATGGAGCTCGCAATAGTTCCAAACAGGGCAGCGCTGCCAGTCTGTCTGAGTGGACAGAACGCA
>JARVJO010000039.1:8823096-8834761 GCA_031762555.1 Cynodonichthys magdalenae
CCACGTGACTTCCGCATTCCATTCTTTCTATAGAAGTCAATGGGAGTGTCGCAACTCTCTCTCTATAGGGCTCTGGACTGGACCACCGCCAGGAACTAAACAGAGAACCATTCTGTAGGGCAGGCCGTTGTAGCATATAATCAAACCACATTATCGTTTTATACCCCAGTTATAACTTTTCTTCTGTTCCAAATCACACTCCGACTACGCAAAGCTGACAATAAAATATTCTAAAAATATAAAAATGCATTTTAGTAAACTGAGCAAGACATTTATAATATGAAGCATGTCTTAGAGCAGTGGTTCCCAACCCTGGTCTTCAAAGCCCACTATCCTGCATGTTTTAAATGTTTCCCTGCTTTGACTCACCTGATTTGTTTGAATAAGTGATTAACAGGCTTCCGAAGATTCAGATGACCTTCTGAAGAGCAGGGAAATGGAGAATAGTGGGCCTCAAAGACCAGGATGGGGATCAGTGTCTTAGAGACACGAAAGCCAGGACATTTATTTTTTTGTTTTTAAACTCGGATGAGAAAAAGTTTTTATAGGAAAAACTTTGCAGCATTTAGCTTCCTCTGGATGGCATTCACTTGGTTTATAGTACTGTAAATAAAACCTTGGTGTTATTATAGGATACATCTTTTTATGCCAACATAAAAAAGTTGTGAGCCCTTTCACCTAATGTAACTACAATTAGAAACTTGTCCCAAAGTGATGCAAAAATATACAAACTCACATCTAATGAAGTTGGGACATTTTCTATAACAAATACAAACAGAATACAACGATTTGCAAATAATTTTTAACCTATATTCAATTAAATACACTACAAAGATGATATTTAATGTTCAAACAAATAAACTTTATTTGTTTTTTTTTTTTTTTTTTGAAAATATTCACTCATTTTGAATTTGATGCCTGCAGCACGTTCCAAAAAAGCTGGGACAGGGTCGTGTTTTTTCACTCTGTTCCATCTGTTTTCATTTTAACAACACTTAATAAGTGTTTGGGAACTGAGGACACTTTGAAGCTTTTTAGGTGGAATTCTTTACCATTCTTGCTTGATGTACAACTTCAGTAGCTCAACAGTCCAGGGTCTCTGTTGTTGTATTTTGCACTTCATAATGCGCAACACATTTTGAATGGGGAGACAGGTCTGGACTGTAGGCAGGTCAGTCTAGTAATCACATTCTTTTACTCTGGTGCTACACATGCAGCATGTGGCTTGGCATTGTCTTGCTGAAATAAGCAGGGACATCCCTTGAAAAAGATGTGGCTTGGATAGCAGCATGTGCTGCTTCAAAACGTGTGTAGCTTTCAGCATTAAGGTGTCTTCTCAGCTATGCAAGTTACACATGTCAAGGACACTAACACCCCCCATACCATCAGAGAGGCTGACTTTGTTTTGTCTTTATGTTTAAAGACATTGGGAAAAAAAAAGTTTTTTTCTTTTTTATTTTGCGACTTCCCCGCAGTATCTCTGCGACCCCACTTGTGGTTGCAATCGCACCGTTGAAGACCTCTGCTTTAATGAAATAGAAGCAGAGAAAATTAGTCAAATGTATCTTAAGCAATAGTAGCTGGGTGGATCAGTGGTCAGAGCTCTCACCTCAGCAGGAAGGTTGCAGGATCACCTTCTGGACTGCGGCCTTTCTGTGTGGAGCTTATATGTTCTCTCTGTGCACATGTGGGTTTTCTCTGGTTTCATACCACTGAACAAAAACATACATGTTAGGTTTACTGGTAACTTAAAATTGTATATGCGAGTGTGTGAACACCCAATTAACTGGCAGTAATCTCTTTTTCAGTTTGTTAATTAGATCAATATGGCCTCTTGCAGGATCCGGAGACAATTCTGGTCCAGCAGATGGGGCTCTCCCTCCACAGAATCCCCTATAGTTAAGCTGCTCCACTGAGAGCTCAGTAAAACGCTGACTGTTTCCACTCAGTTAGTCTCTCTTAGTCATTTAATGGCTAATGAGATGAGTGAGTGATGGGTCAGGTCTGCAAAGGTTTATCCTCTGCAAACTGACCCTTCACCCTCTGCATATTTGGGTCTGTGGAGTGTCAGCTACTTTAAGCCTCAATAAACCTGTCTGCATCACTGAAGACGAGGTGACAGGATACTAATGTGTGTCTTATGCAGGCATTTTGCTTACATAAATGGTGATGCTGCACAAGTTCCCTTTCTGAACTCGTTTTCTGCTTGTTCCTGTAGCAGCAGGACGAGGGAAGCGGGTTATTGTGACCTGTGCTAAAAGCCCTGACCTTTCTGCAATCCTCTTAGATGTTGGCTTAGATTCTTCCGTGTCCCCGAGGACAAACACACATCCTTACACTCGTCTCATCCAGTATATCACTCACATCTACACCCAGAGGAGTTTTTTTTTACCTCCATCCTGATGTTAAGGCTGGGGAGTAACAGGTGGGCAACTTGATATCAGGTGTAAAAAGAGGCATCAAGCAGCTGTTAAGAAACTGCTGAGAACACGGTCGTGGAAAGAAAAAAGATAAACTTATTCAGTTAGGGAGTATGTGTTGAAGAAGCAGTGGGACAATAAATTAGATTCCTGAGTAAATGCCATGTTCCTCTCCTTGGTTGGAGTCCACAGTTGAACAGGTACAAACTGCCTGCAGATTAGAGGTGGCTTCTCTGACAGTGACCTGCTTTCCTGGGTTACTCCTGGAGTGACGTGGAAATAAGCTCTTTTGAGGCTAAAGCCAATTTGTTCCCAAAGATTAGGGGAGATCTGTCTGAAACAGCTGAAGACTCAGCCCTTTTCCTCGGCCTCTCCTGGCACACACAGTCCTGTGTGAGAGCTTTCCATCCCGGAGAACTAAAGAAACGAAGGGAAGAGTCAAGAAATGGGTGGAAAGGGAATGGGAAGGCATTTAGCTCTTAGCTCTTTGGAGATAGAAATTTTGATTCAGACTATCTTGACAAGCTAACGGCTAAGTGTACCCATGCCATCCTCAGCAAATGCTAATTTCAATGACCTTCAGACACACAAACATACCTCGTGCTGATATTGTTTTATTTGACTTATGTGTGCAGCGGAGAAGCTGAATTCTTTTTATTTGGATTAGACAATAAAATAGCCAGTTGTTTACTTTGGAAAATAAAAGTTCTTTGTTAACGACGCATTTCTTACCCGTTCTACGCAGCAGTGACACAATTTTCAAAATTCAATCTCTCAGACAAAAGAAAAAACATTGCGAGGACTCACAAAAATATGTATTTTCCACAAAGATAATCACATTTGCAAAAAAAATGAAAAAAGAAAAGAAAACTACAGTTTCAATGGAGGTGTTTTACATCAGTCCTGAACATGAGGAGGTGCAGCACGTTTGAAGCAGCAAAGAATGCACAGTCCATGATAAGGTTTGAATGTTAGCTGCTGCAGGTGACTGCAAAGAAGTTAAATACAGCAGGTGGCAAATATTACAATTCTGTATTATTACCATGTTCAACTTAACTAAAGATTTGTAAACAAAATACCCCCTCATACCTCCCAACCCTATAATTCATTCTTTGCTTTTTTTCTTTTCAGAATTAAATTAAATAGCTGTATTTTAGAGCACTGATAAATAAACTATAGTATTAAAAACTACTCAAGCTTCCAGATAAAGCAGTTTTCAGAGTACAAAAGTTGGAAGTGAATAAAATTGGATTATGGATGCTGAGCAGGTTGCAGGTCCTTTAACGTTTTGGTCCTAACAGAGTCCAACACGAGGCTGGACAGAAGAGCGTGGAGTCTACATGATCAGCATTTTTGCTTTTCTTCATTTAAAATAAAAAAAGGAGTTAACACAACCCCCTTCCATTTACAGACACGCTCACAAACACACGTTACTACCCATTCATCTCCTCAAGTTGGTCCCAAAATCGCATCCATATACATTTTTCGGGATGACGAACTCTCTGTATATCCCTTCCCCTCTGACGTTTATCTGCGTCGTTTTGCCCGTAAAGCTCTTCCTCCTCATTCACTCTCTTTTCGCTCTGCCCTTCTTTTCCCTCTTTCCGTTTTCCTCCACCTCCTCCATGCTGCTGTGGCCGTTGGCTACGGCAGAGGAGCCGTTAGCCACGGACTTGCCTCCTTTGAGTGAGGAAGGTTTGCGTCTGTAGGCGTGGTAGTAGAAGTTGGCGAAGAGGATGATGAAGGTGACCGCGTAGCCGATCAGAGCCCACTGCATCCAGCAGGGGAACGGACAGCCGGTGTAGAGGGAATAGCCGGCATGGCTGATGGTTACGTGGAACTGGACCTGTTGAACAGTTTATAATGAACACATAAATTCAAATATTTCTAATTAAAAATGCCTGAAATACAATAAATTCATCCATACATTAGTGTACTTCACAAATATTTTTCATTAAATGAAAATCCTAATTTAATATTTCTGCTTTTTAACACTTCTAGCATAGATAAAGTAGGATTTGTCCTTTTAGTTGTTTGATTTTCATCAGAGATGTAGCTACACTAAATACTGAATTTACTGGTCTAGAATGATCTTTTTCCTTTTCTGCTCTTGCTTTGGCCAAGAAACATCTGCACACAATTACACACCCACAAAATCAATTAAAGATGCTGAACTGTGGAGATGTTTATGTAAGAATCAGGAATATAAATCTTTTTTCATGTAAAGAAGAATATCTTGGTTCTCCTTATTTTTCTGCTCCTGATGTAAAGAGACTTGAAATGAACAAAGAAGGAAAATAAGTTATTAGATCTACATGTATGTTACTGTTACTGTTTTGGCAATTCTGCATGTCTTTGTAATTAAAGTACAGTTGCACGAAATCCAGCTATAACTGTGCACAAAACAGGCGAGGAAATGATAAAAGCAACAAAAATCCCCATTTAAATGCCTGCAAATAGATTTTGTTTGTGTGTGGAACGTTTAGAACAGCACTTATTATATTTTCTACACATCTGTGAAGGTATTACCCACCATCTGAATAATAGTGAGGTATTTTTTCCACCAGAGGTACTTCTGTATGTGAGGTCCCAGAGCTGCCAGACCATAGTAACCATACATGAGGACGTGGATGGAGGAGTTGATGGTTGCACCAAAAAATGCTGTGGAGAAGTTTGTGTCACATGTCACTCCAGCTGTGTTATTTCTACATTGTCTAACAAGTACAAAAAATTCATCTGATTTTCTTAAGCAGCTGGATTTTAAATGAAATAACTCACACTGCCCACCAGGGACCCACTTGATGCCGATCCACCACAGGATGAACATTGTACAGTGGTGGTAGACGTGGAGGAAGCTGACCTGGTTGAACTTTTTCCTCAGTATGAAAAAGACAGTATCCAAGAACTCCACTCCTTTGGAGATGTAGTACCACCAAAGAGCAGAAGCTATCTGAAGATGCAAAAGAGGCAGAACTGAATATTGCATCTCCCATTGATGGATGTCAAACACGTAAACACCTACACCAGTTGGTTAAATATATCTCTGACAGAAAACAGCATTTTACAAGTTCTACAAACACAATGTTCAGATAATGGAGATTAGAGATGGGTAATGATATCAATTCATCAATGTATTTTTTTCCAATTCAATATTGGTTCAGAAAAGCCTCTGATTCAATTTGATTTCCTGGCCAGTTTGTCAGGTTTGTATGTTTGCACTCCATATTTACACCATGTGTTGTGTTACTGCTTTAGTTTCAGATATTTTATTCTCTCAAAAATGTTAAAGTATACCATTTCTGTCTATATGGGCAAGAAAATAAATGTAGAAAATATATCCATAAGAACTGAATGTGTACTTATTATTTTAATATTGTTATTGAAGCATTTAAAACAATATTGAATCGAAATCAAATCAAATTGTAAGGTTCTTAACAATATCTAGCCTGAGGAGATCCTCTCAGCTGCAGTTTATCAGAGGAAAGCACCAATACTAATACCAGTTTCTACTACCATGTACTAATACTTTTACTTTATGGCAGCAAGACATTCACCTCAAAGTTAATCATTCAATATTTTTAATAAAACAAACTTGATCAAAGTACAAATTTTTACTATAAAAATCACCTGATGAATGGATAAAATTTGGAATTAGAGGTTCTACTTGTGTTTAAAGTATATTGGCATTTGTTAGTACCTGTATTAATGGTTTGGGCAAATGTAGTACTTGGGCTTGTATTCAGTTTGAAAAAATACATCTTTGCATAGTTTATTTTATTCAAACCTGTTCTTGATGACAACTTAATGAAAAATAAATCTTTGCACGCGTGTCTACCAGAAATGAATGAAAAACATAAAAAACAATTTTTTTATATTTATTTGGTATGGTTCCAATATGAGTGTTCCTGTTTAACTCTACTGTGTCCTTCTCTTGTGTGACAAAGCTGCCCTATTAGCCATGGCACTGTGGCATGTCTGATCCCTAAATAAGACTGCTGTAACAGAGGAAAGAGCAGAAAAAGGAGGTGAGGCTGAAGCTTTAGTGTGGCGTGACCAAACACGTCCTCTTTAACCCAAAACCAGCAGAGGGAAAGTTGGGCTCTCATCATCTCTTTGTTTCTGTCCTACTACGACGCACAACAGAATTAGTGATCTTCTTAACGTCAGCAGCAGGATTATAGCATCGCTCCACCTGGCAGACATGAGGAAGCCTCACTTCTGTGTTAGCCGAGGTCTAAGCATCAATTTGGTAAATTGATAGACCCTTCTCGTGTGAGCTTGGTGGTGTGTGAGGGGGAGCTTACCCTGACTTCATTGACATCATTTGAGTAGTTGACAGGCTGACAGAGGTAGCTGTACCCAGCAGCTCTCGATGCTAGCAGGAGCTGATAGAAGAGAGGAAACAGTAAAGTCACATCAAGACCGAGAAACATCCTGATTTGGAAAGATGGACAGGAAAGGCCTTAATAAAAGTACAAGTTAGTGAAAGAATCAGGATGAAAACAGTTAAAGATGTTCTTCAGTGAGCTGTTTCTACATGTATCTGTTGTAAAAGACTTTCAATCTTATTGTTTAGGTTCTTAGATGCTTTGATGTTTATAAGAAGCGAGTTTGTGTAATTTGAACAGTTCAGAAAAAAAACACATGACATCAAACCAAAGATCATAAAACACTGTAGTTAGTCCTTCATGAAACATCTTGAGACTTTTGTGGGACACATGCTGGTTTGGTTTTGACAAGCAAGATAAATTGTTAGTAGATCAATTTGTCAATTTGTTCTTATTCAGTTTCCTTCCATCCATCAATCCATTCATCCATCCATCCATCAGTTAATTCATCCATTCATTCATTCATCCATCCATCCATCCATCCATCCATCCATCCATCCATCCATCCATCCATCCATCCATCCATCCATTCGTTAATTCATCCATCAGCTAATTCATCCATCCATCAGCTAATTCATCCATCCATCCATCCATCCATCCATCCATCCATCCATCAGCTAATTCATCAATCCATCCATTTACCAATCCATCCATTAATTCATCTATCAATCCATCCATCCATCCATCCATCCATCTTCTTTCCAGATCACAAGGAAATGGTGCATATCTCCATCACAGGGACACATAAAAGCAAAAAAGACAAACAACCACTCACATTCTCACTCAAACCTAATAAATGTTGAGTTAGGAATTAACCTAACATGCATGTTTTTAGTCTGTGGGAGGAAACCAGAGTACCTGTAGAAATGCCTGCACTGGAAGAACATATAAACTCAATACAGAAACAGCTCTAACCACTGCTCTGCTGTGACACCCATCATCTCTAAATCATAATGATCTACAGTATAATGTATGAAATATGGCAGGTAAAGTTTAGTGTAACTTTAGCTTGCAAAGACAGTTTTTTTTTCTTATCACTCATTGGCTGTTAAATTAGCCTGCAATACTAAAGTAAAAGGTTGCCAAGACAGACGATAGGTCAAACTAGTCAAATAGGAGGTATCTGCTCTCAGTCTCAGCTTCCCGCTTCTGTTTGAGTCTACAGCAGCACTGACCTCTTTGGCGATGTAGAAGTTGAGGACCACCATGCTGAAGTTGTAGACTATGAGGGTCCTTCTGAGAGTGTAGGGCTGGCGGTCCTGCATATATTTAGGCCCCACCCACAGGAAGATCAAGTACAGGCAGCTGATGGCCAGGGTGGGAAAGGGGGATGACATCATCGGCCAGGTCTCCACCCTTTTGTCTGGGGCGGGGATGGGTGTTAAAGGTTGTTGTCAGGGTTGATGGTGAAAAAAAAACAAGTGAACTCAACTTACCTGCTATAGTAAGGCTCCATTTGTAAAACTCTACAGTGTCATTTGCAAGATGTGTTACAACCTCCATGACTCTCCCTGTGGTCTTGATTATACTGTGAGGAGGAGAGAAAAAGTACTAAAGTCAATGAGAGACAGACAAATTAAATTAGTGGCCAAGCACACCCTGTTAGAGTGACTATTAGCTACAGAGGGCTGTACTTCACTAGTTGGAGTGCATGCAAGTCTTACTTACAAATACAGTGAATGTTTGTTTTAGTGCATCTTGGGATCAGAAAAATATGACATCCATTAAACCCACTTGATGCAACTCTGAATATGAATATTTTTCTCTTTTTATATGAAAAAAGCTCCACCTGTACAGTTTTAACACAAATGCTGTAAGTCCATACTTTGCTACCAGGTGGGAAAAACCTCCACATTAACCACATATTAACCACATTTTTAGCTTGGTTAAAGATTTTTCCATAATAATTTCCAATTTTTTATACAGTTTACAATTTCCTCTCAGTTATACACCATTTTAGCTCATGATTAAAGTTTTAATGGGGACATCATCAAGGTGAACTGAGACAGAAGGAAAATAATAAAATCGGTTCCACTGTTGTATTAGTTTCTAGGGTATAAACTGAAAGTGGGCTTGTGTAAAAAAGGCTGTTATGTCGTTTATTTGAAAGCTAAGTATTTCAGGTCTACCGGGTTTAAAAAGCGTTTAAAAAAAATCAGTTTTTTCCAACATCTTTGTTTACGTATGGATGAGTGGTGCTAAAACCACAGTATATATATATATATATATATATATATTAAAATAAATAGTAACTGTAGTAAAAGTATAAAACTCATTGTATTACTGCATGTGTGAACTCCAGTTTAAACACCTCTTAAAGGTAAAAGCTGTGTTCTTTTGAATAAAACTTCCAAACGTGTTTAAT
Source organism: Cynodonichthys magdalenae (assembly GCA_031762555.1). Classification (NCBI taxonomy): domain Eukaryota; kingdom Metazoa; phylum Chordata; class Actinopteri; order Cyprinodontiformes; family Rivulidae; genus Cynodonichthys; species Cynodonichthys magdalenae. The sequence goes on from JARVJO010000039.1 coordinate 8,832,270, forward strand.
AGAGCTGTGTTTGGCTCAAGCTAACAAGTGAGACACATGAGCAAGAAAAAAATAAGTTGTACACGTTGCAAGTTTCAGATCATTGTTTTTAGGTGTTCACACACTCCTTGCCTTTCTGCTATTTGTTCAATATACATACTACCATGATTGTGCACAGAGGAGTAGGCCAGACTTAAAGCCCCTCATGTGCAGACCCTGGTTCCAAAAATACAACTCAGCAGCGCTTATAACTTTAACTCCCAACCATAAAAGAAGGCGGGGACACCTGGTCTATAACACGTGTTCTATGTGTGGAGCAGGAAATGGATGACTAGACCAGTGGTTCCCAAACTTTGTCGTTTCTTGACCCACAAAACAATGACAGCTGAGACCTGCGACCCCATCAAAAAATACAAAGGCTGTTAACAAGTCACTTAAAACAAAAATTAAATAACCTTACAAACAACCTCAACATTTGTTATAGACTTGTCATCTATTTACAACTATTTAACATTTATTGAAAAAAAAGACTATTATCTTTAAATTTGATCTGTTTACTAAAGACTCACCCCAACTTTGAGAACCCCTGGTCTAGACTAGACCCTGATAAAACCTCTCTCAGCACATGTCCCAATAAAATTTGAAGCTGAATCTGCACCAGTCTGCATTTTATTAGTAGCAGTTCATATTAAAAAAGTTTGTCTACTTCACTCTTCGTAGATATAGATGTGTAATAGAAATTGACACTAATTAGACTGTGTTACATAAACAGCTCTTATCCACCCCAGAGATGAGAGCTTTTGTCTTCATATTAATCTATTATTAATCCACTGAGTCTGATCAGCTGTCCTTTAAATAATTAAGTGCTCACTATACACTAACATTTGTCTACCGGTGATGAGAAAGAGCTGTGCACTCAGCCTTAATGTTGCACACATGGGTGTGAGTAACAAATAAAGGGTGGACGTTCTTTGCACGGTTTTATCTGATGACATCCATCAGGTCTGTGGGTTTAGTTTAGTTTAGCTGCAGAGATCAGAGGGGGTTAACCGGGTCTGTCTGTGCACAAAAAAGACTGGGGCGCATGTGTCAGCAGGTTTCGCCCAAGAGGCTTACATTCAATTGATCAACCAGCTTAGATGGAGGCCCAAGAACAAATGGCCAAGCCTCTTCTTTGAATATCTGCCTGCATGTGCATAGACACAAAGAAAAATCGAATTTATTACGGAGACATTTAAGGTCTGAACAGGAAAACTAATGCAACATGGCACCTTTATTTGGGACCATGCATTAAAATCAATTGGGAGAAATTTTCCAGGAATGTGTTTAAAGGTATAATAACATTTACAACTGTTTTATAACGGGGGTTTTCAATGAGAAGACTGATATGGTTGGTTCGGATTAACAGGTGGCTGTCTGAGAGATGAAGAAGAGAATTAAAATAAACAACAAGCAACAGAAAATAAAAAAAACAGATGACGCATTCAGAAGACGTCTAATAATTACACCTAATTAACCCCTCTAATTATGAGTTCACCGGGTTTACGACGAAAAATACAAACAAATTTGGCAAACTAAATTAAAAATAACTTTTAAAAGAAAAAAAAAAAAGCAGTTACTTACGTCCTTGATATTTAAAAACGTATAATGACATCCGGTGTAATTTGATGCTTAGCTTTATCCACTTCACTCTTCTTGTTTTTTTAATGCTTCTTCTTCTTCTCTTGTTTCTTGCGTTGCAGCTAAATAGTTTCCGGTTTACAGTTCCGCATTGAACATCAAATGTATTTATTAATATATATATTGTGACAGTTCTATATTTTTGGCAAGAAACTACACAAGGCAAGGGAAAAATCTATGGCTAAGACCGGTCTGTTATAGCTACATGAGGTCTCCGCCGGCCGCTCAGCCTCATCCTCCTCCTCCAACAATCTCCTGGACGCCGAGAACAGACGGCTGTGCGCATGCGTGGATGGACTCGTCTCGTGTGACAGCCGATGGAAAGCTCAGCTCGTGGCTCTCTGAGGCAATTAGCCTACTTTCCTCTGTTCATCTTCGGTATTTACCGATTCTGCGGCCATTTATATAATCACTTTACCCTCAAACCAACCTATTATTTATTTAATTTTGTAGCAAATGCATTTATTTTGATTTTATAAATTGGAAGCATAGACAGTCATAGAAATAGTGAACTCCAGGGCACAGACACTTGCAAAGCCCCGACTTGTTCAGGTGGGCTTAAGAATAGCCGGTAGAGCTAACAAACCTCACAAAACACAACACTGGCTATATAATTAGTTTAATTTTACCTGATGTAGTTGAGATCCTCTTAGTCTGAAATCTTGTGCACTATGGTATTTTTAAAATTTGACCATTCTGCTTTATTTGTCAACTCAAGCAGATAGTTTAAAATGTATGCATAAAGACAATATGGGGGATTTCTTCAATTAATACTAGGCTTGTATTTATACTGTTGTTTGTGGTTGTGTTACAATTCTAAAACACTTTATGGA